>NW_004624798.1:8171344-8259463 GCF_000247695.1 Heterocephalus glaber
AATAAGAACCAAGAGACTCATGTAATGGTACAAGATCCCAGTGATGAATGTAACTGTATTTTATACCTAAAATGTACCAATAAAGTTAATGGGGGAAAAAAAGTTCTTATGTCATGTTTTACAAAATCTCTGGAGTAAATAAAAAAGATTTTTGGATAGGGACTTTTGTATTTTTTCTAACTCTGATTCAAATGAAGTTTATATTCTGTTGGATATTTTGCTTTGCTTTACGGATAAGAACTATGTTGTTATTTGGAAAAAGAACTTTGTTTAGCAGCCTCTTAGGTCAAATGAGACCAATGTTGTTTTTTCTTGATGTTCTAAGGCAGAGTAGAGAAATTTCATATTTCGTTCTTGATGTGCCTGCTGGGACATATTAAAACTCAATCACATGCCATTTATTCTTTCCATCTGTTATTGGATAACCTCATTTATGGACCCCTGGGGTTTAATAAGTCTTTCGGGACCCACTGTGACATGCTAGGTACAATCTGAATTTCTGGAAGAAGGAAGTCCCTTTAGCTTATGATTAGGACAAACTTCCTCCGAGTTGTTGTCCTGGATGACAACTTCCTGACAGAGGATGATGAAGGCCCAAAGTTGGATATAATGTGGAACAACTGCTAGACAATGTGAAAAGGAATTTGGGGAAGGTATATACTTGTGTAGATAAAATCAAAGACCTACTTGGCAATAAGTATTAATCATTATTAATGTTGTAAATACATTTTAATAAAAAACACACTCAGGAAAATTCAAAGTGATTTTCTAAAGGAATTTTCAAAGTTTTATTTCCACATATAATAAAAAGGCCCAATCTATGAGTTTTCTGAGATACATTTACTGTAACTCTTCCACCAATAGTTTGTCATAGACTTTGATAATGAGTGTGTACCAACAGGGCATATGTGAGCCCAAGAAGCATTTTATCCAAAAATTAAAGTCCTTAAACTCAAAGACAGCTCTTTAAGGACCATTATAGGAATGATATTTGTTGGCTAGAAGCTTACTTCTTTGCTATGCTTAGCACTAAACAAATACCAGTTGAAATGAAATGAAAACCAAGCTGATTCGTACCCATCCTGGGTGGTGAGTTCCCCAGACACAATAATTCCAATAAGCAGTGTTTAACAGTTAGAAGTAAATAAAAGAATTCTGCATTTTAGTAAATCTCATCGAGATCATACTTAGTTGCATGACAGTGGCCCCTTCATCAGGCCTACAGAGCCTGTGGCTTAGGAGCTCACCAGGAGGGGGCAAGGGTGGCTGCATCCACCCCACAATGACTCCACATCCTTGGCCGCTGGCTGAGGTCACCCAGAAGCTTTTCGTGTCTCGCTCCTGGGAAGGAGTGAGACCCTGGATGGGCCTCACTGAGCGACTGACAGTGGCACCACATGGCTCACTGGCTTCATAGCACGTCCCTGGGTTCTGAAAGGGAGCGGCTGTGTTCTCAGGGAAGGTTCAGGGAACTGGTGGAAGCAACCCAGCATTCTCTGCCCAGCCAAGGAAGTCGGGTAACGCCCCTGGCACCGTGCTCTATGGGTGAGACAGCAGTGTGACTTTGTTCAGATGCAAGAGTAGACAAATCTCCTCTCGGTGGAAAAATGCCAAGGTATGGTTGCAGAAGAACATGTGTAATGACAGAAATCTGCCACAGTGACAAGTTCTCTGTCCTCTCCCAACTGCTCTACATAGATCACTTAGTTTCTCCACTACTGCATTTCCAGGGAAAGACCCGCCCAAACTCTTGTGCGACTGAGTAATTTTTGTTACATGAGGGTTCAATAAGCTTATCCACAAATACCCATGAAAGGTATTTATTCATAAAGCTCACATTCTATGTGACTGAAATAATTTTCCCTCTGCAAATTAGTTCTGTCATGCTTAGGAATATATATGTCCTTTCCAACGAATCACTGTTATGGTTTAGATAAAAATGACCCCAACACGCTCATGTGTACAGAGACAGATTAAAAGTATTGAAATAAAGCTATAACATAAAATAGAGAAAGGGATAATGGACAGAGGAAGAAAATACTGAAAAGAAGACCAGAAAAGGCAGGAAAGGAGAGGCAGAGAATAGCAGAGAAAGATTAGGACAAATTAAAAATGCAAGAAAATGGTAATATAGATTTAAATATATTTATCCAGATTTATAATGAATATAAAGGTTCTTAAAGATAGTAGTTTAAAAGCAACAACTGCACCTTGGATTTTCAAAAGTTAGTAAAATGGTTTGAACTAGAATCATGCCTAAAACAAAACAATTGGACTTTGACAATGGAAAAATTAAAAAAAATAATGTATGAAGCAAATACTAAACCTTGAATGTCTGTATTGAGTGAGCTATTTAATATTATATAAATTTTAAATTTTATTTTAATTTAAGAAGGCATTGTTGAGGAAAAAGAGTACTTGTATAATACAAGAATATTCCATATATAATAATTCTAAACTTCTATGAACCAGTTGAAATGGAAGATGTAAAAATTAATATAAGATGTAAAAAATATTATAACTAAAAAAGAAACAGAAATTTTGTAATGAGAAATTTCAAGATTCATTTCTCTATTACTTTCTAATAAAGATTTAGTAGCTAAAATGTAATCTTAAATCAGTTTTATTTTGGACTTGTAACTTTGCCTGATTTTATCTCATTTTCTTATCAAGAAATGGGAATTATGTAATTATATGATCTTCAAAGACAATTTTTAAATTCTGTCATCACTTGTCTTTTGAAAAGGAAAGGTACAAGAAGGAAATTTCCATTGTCAAGTTCAGAAAGATTCCTTTTGAGTTATTTGAAAAACTACTTCCAAATACATCTGCAAAGATAGTTTCAAATGGCCAAGTGGTATTCATCTTCATGTGGAAGTTGTAATTGTTTACTTTTTCAATTTTAATTGCTAATTAACTTTTAGTTAAGCATCTCTTAATTAGTATTAATTCATTAAGTATGTGAAGTAGGAAAACCCTAAAATAAATTTCACTGCACAGCATTACCCAGTGTAGGATGCATAACACAATGGACACATGCAGTGGTCTCAAATAAATATTTGATATTCTCCATATTTTGTGTATTTTAAAAATTATAAATAGATAACAATGAGTCACAATGACAGACTTAGGCCTTAACACTTAGGGTAATATGATATGAATAGTTTGAGTCAATTTAAGATCAAATCAAAGTCTTCCAGGTCAGACAAGATGTCATTGACTTATTTCCCCAAGTTACTCCCATGAAGTTCCACTCCTGGAAATAGCACCAGATAAAACCAAAGGGAAAAACTAAAATGGGAAGAGGAAGATGGACTGATTAGAGACACTAAGGCTGGAAGACAAACATGGCAGGTGTTAGGACTCCACGCAGCAGCACAGAACACTAGGTCTCAGGTCGCTGTGAGGGCCAAACTAGAGCAGGAGGCATTCCAGGGATGCACTCACCTTGGATCAAACTGGAGTTCTACCCAACAAACAGAGCCACAGGGGGGAATTAGTCATGGGCTCTGCTGAGAGTCAGCAGCCAGGGGAGCCATTTTGCTTCTGTACTTATTCTGAGACTCCTTTTCCCTGTCTAAAATTCACTCTCACACCACAGTCAGAAAAATCACCACTTGAATGACAATCAACTGATAGCAACACCAAAGGAAAGTACATCTTAGAATTATCTGCCACAGTAGTCATCAAAAAAAGGTTTCAAGAATCATTGTCTTGAAAAAATAGAAAATCTTAGCAAAGAAAAAGGCTATAAGAAATAAAGGTAAAAATTGATGAAGGAAATGGAAGAGGACATGAAAGATGGAGAGGCCTTATGTGCATTGATTGGAAGAATCAGTACAGTTAAATGTCTGTACTACTCAAAGCACTCCACAAATTCAACATAATCATCAATAAATACTAATGTTAATCTCCACAGAACTAGAAAAATTTCTAAGTTTTATATATAATTACAATAAAACTTAAATAGTCAAAGCCATCTTGAATAAAAAGAACAAAACTTGAGGTATTATACAACCTGACTTCAAAATATACTACAAAGCTGTAGTAATCCAAACAGCATAGCATTGCCATAAACACAGATCCATAGACCAGGGAAAGAAGAGAGACAGCCTAAACTCAACTCAAATGGATTAAAAACATAAATGTAAGACCTGGAACAATGAACTTACTAGAAGAAAACAGGGGAACCACACCAGGGGAAATGTTTCAGGACATTGGAATGGACAAGAGTTTTTTGGACAAGACCTCAAAAGCTCAGGAAACAAAAGCAAAAATAAACAAAAGAAATTATGTCAAACAATCAACAGATCAAAAAGACAATCTACATAATGGGAGAAAATATTTACAAATTTTATATGTGACAAAGGGTTGCTTTTTTAAATATATGAAAGTTTCCAAAAACTCAATAGTGAAAAAACAAACAGTCCAGTTTTTAAAATGGGCAATAGACCTTAATAGACATTTCTCAAAAGAAAACTTACAAAGGGCCAATGGGTACTATATGAAAAATGCTCAACTTCGCTAATTATTAGGAGAATGCAAATCAGAACCACAATGAGGTATCACCTCATCCCAGTTAGAGTCACTGTTATAAAAAACGCTAAAGATAAGTTTTGGGAAGGAAAGAAAATACTTACACACTGTTGGTGGGATCATAAATACTAGGTTATTATGGAAAACAGAAGCAAGGTCCTGAAACTTAAAAAGAGAACGATCATATGAACCAACCACCCCATGGCTGGGTCTCTGTCCAAGGGAAATCAAAGGGTGTGAGGAAGAGACATCTGCCCTGAACTCCCACAGCCACTGCAGCACTGTCCACAATGGCTTGGCCTCCATCGACTGCGGAATGGAATCATGGTGCACACACAATGAAATACCATCCCGACATGACCGAGCGCAGCATGGATGGAACCGGAGGTCTGCATCTGAAATGAGTAAGCCAGCACAGCAATGCGTCATGATCTTGCTCCTCTGTGGAATCTGAATACATGAATCTCATAGGAGTTGAGAGTAGAACAGTGGCAGGAAGAGGCAGGGAGAGTAGTGTGGATGACGGGGAAAGGTAGAAGAGTGAGGGCTGAGCTATGCAGTCAGAAAAGACAAAGTTCTGGTGTGTTCTTGCATCCCAGGGTAGCTATAGGATATCTATAACTAACAGATAACAATAATGTATTGCATATTTCTAAAAATTAACTGAAAGGGCTTGGAAAATTGCACAATAAACAAGTGATGTTTAGAAAGACAGCTGCTTAAGTAATGTACACATTTATTGAAATATTACTTTCTATTCTGTTGATATGTGCAATTTTTATGCTTGACATACCATTGAAATCAGTTGAAAAAATATTACAAATAATCAAATGGAGATTATAGAACTAAAAGTAAACTAAACAAACATAAAATATTCCCTAGCAGGCTCAGTAGCAGGATGGAGGTTACAGACGGCAAGATCAGAGAATTTGGAGAGACACAGCATTTAACCAAAGTGAACTGCACAGAGAAAAATAGGCTGGGAAAAAGTAAGTAGAGCTTCGGGCATATGTAAGATTCAATGTTCAATCCATTTGAGTCAAAAGAATGAGAGAAGGAAGAGAACGGGTCTGAAAGAATATTCAAAGAAATAATAGCTGAAAAAATCACAAACTTGTCAAAATGCTATATTCTATTGAAACACAGAAGTGACTGAACCCCAAAAGTGATTCAACCCAAAAAGGAGAAACCTGCATTATAATTAAACTTTAGAAAACTGAAGTCAAAGAAAATAGCCGGAAAGCAAGTAGAGAAAAACAGCATATTTCTTTGTGGGGAGCATTAGTTTCAGTGACAGCACATTCTTTACATGAAGCTGTGAGGTCAGAGAAAGCATCATTCCTTTTTAGGGCTAAAAGAAAAGTGTTGTCAAAGGGGAAATAAGGGCTTTTCACACAAAGCAGAAGGAAAAAAATTTGTCAGGGGAGACCTACTCTGAAAGAATGGATAGAGGTACTTCAGAAAGTTAGTGGTATAACAGGAAACCTGGGTCATCAGGAAGGAAGAAAGAAAGGAAGGAACAGAAATATGACTATCTACAATAACTCACCCTTTAACTTGGTGATTGAAAATTTTATAATACATTTGAATACTAAATAAAATAACATTTTATAATGGTTAGGGCAAAGGGGCAAAATGCAAGTGAGGCTTTTACACTTCGCTCAAAATTGTAAGACATTGACACTGTACTAGTAGGTTATTATAAACCATATGCACATATTATAATATCAAGGGCAACTGCTAAGAACACTATACAAAGGTATATATTCAAAAGAATCAGATAAAAATCCGTAAAAAGTTCGAGTAATCCACAGGAAGACAGATGACCATTAGGTGAATAGTTAAAGACATTGCAATATATCCAAACCATGAAATAGGACCTAACAATGAAGAAGAAAGAACAACTAACACACTCAATAAGCTGAGTGCATCTCCAGATGAACTGGTTAAGTGAAAATGCCAGTCCCCAAAGGTGACTGCCGCCCATGACACATTTGAAGAAACAGGATTCTAGAGGGGAGGCCAGGATACCATTTGTCAGAGTAGAGTGCAGGCCTCCCGGAAGCAGGAGAGAAGCAGCCGGAAGCACAGGGGATCCCAGGGGTGGTGGAACCGCCCTGCCTCTGACGGTGGTGGTGGATGTGCAGTCCTGTATGTGTGAGTAAAGTGCATGGACTAAATACACACACGCATACAGACAAACACAAGTAAAACCAGGGATTCTGAACAAGACTCAGAGATGGCATCCATGTCAATATTCCAGTTGTGGGGAAAGCAGACAAAAAGGATACAGCATCTCTGTTTTATTTCTCATGGATGTATATAAATAGAAAAATCACTTAAAAGTAAAATTTGACAAAATCAAATTAGAGGGAAGCATTAAGGTGATCACAGAACAGGTGGCATTGAGTGGGGAAATCCGATAGTTGACATGTGACTCATTACTGACACCCAGCACCCAGGGTAGCAGGCCAAGGGCAGGCACTCTGGAGTCCTGTAACCCTGGTGATGTGGGCTCACTGGTCAAGCACCTGTTGTTTGAGTTCGAGTCTGTCACCACCTTCCAAGTAGTGGAGGTGGTCATGGCAGAAATCCCAATCAGGTGATGTCAGGGAGGAGGTGCTTCCCCAAGTGGAATATATATGATGTTAAGAGAAGTGGAATTAATGACACTGAACACAAGCACCCAGGATATTCCATACATGGAAAAACTCAGAATGCCGAAGTCCCGAGTGACCAAAGAATGGATACTGGTGAACACTTCCACTTCATGCTAAGCCTACACAAGTGGGGATTCTCCTGCAATGCACCATTCCAGCCTTAGCGATGCTTATATATGAGGAAAAGAAGAAACCTTTGAGAACTGAATACCAGCACATTGAAAGGACTTGACAGAGAGAATAGAATTAGCCATATATCAGCTTAGAGGATGGAGAATGAACTTGAGATTCCTGTAAGCTCAAGGATTCTGACTCAACTGTAACAAGATACCTGAGAGCTCACCTCCAACCACCACCGTCAGGTTAAGTTTGTGCCCTCTTAATAGCTCACAACAGGGGCTGAGTTTTCACACATGAGGCCTTGAAGGACATTCAAATCCTATCCGAATCAGCAGTCACATTTGAGTCCCACCAAATGGAAACATTGATGAAAGGCAACATGTTCTGCAACAAAACGTTCAATCAAGAAATTAGCCTGCCTTCATAGTCTGATATAGCAAATTTACTCAGAGCTTCTGTTTCTGCTTGCCAAAGCTTGAATACAATGTAGAAATCATTTCCAGAATGGTCTAAAATAGGTTTTAGTATTAAGAATAAAGCTGGTTATATTGAACTCCATATTGAAAACCCCATTCATTTACAAATAGTGCTTAGCAGAGAACAAAGCCCCCTACGGGCCATGAGATTTCAAGTGTGAGGTTGAATATATATATATGTTATGGCTCTTGATGATTAGCATATATTATCAAGTGATATAATAATAAAAAACTATGGATCATTTCAGTTGGTTTCTAATGTTACCTTCTTTTGTGATAACAATTCAATATTTTAACTAATTTAAAGGTGCACACTTCAGGTTATAAAACCAATCAAGAACAACAATTACTCATTGATGGAAAATTAGCACCTTGAGAAAAACTCTAGTCATTAATTATAGAGTACCACATTCATTAAATTACTTCCCTTGGTAAAATTTAGTGAAATAATTTTGTTGAAAATTAAAATAAGAAGGCGGAGGATTTAGCTCAGTGGCTCCATGCCTGCTTCACAAGTGCAAGGTCCTGAATTTGATCCCCAGTACCAGAAAAAATAAAGAGAGAAAATTAAAATAAGAGGGAGATCACTATGGCTACTGAAAACATCACTTTACAGCTTATTTACCTCTTCATCTACTTTTATTTTCCTAAGTATGATTGTTCACTTATTTCACCAAAGAAAATGCAACTCTGGTTAATAAAATACACTTTCAATTATTTCTTTTCACCTTTTTATGGTGAAAGAAGAACTTTATGAGAGAAGAACTTTAATATTATGATGAAGTTGTTCTCCATGTGCTGGAAAATAGACTCTTTACAAGGACAGCAAAAGGGGTTGATCTGATATCGTTTAAGTAATGCAATGTGAAGTACAGTATGGTGAAGGTAAGTGTGTGGACTTGGAGTTGGCCAAATCTGGGCTAAAAACTGAGCTCTCACTTTATCTGACCTTGGGAAAGTTACTAAAATGCTTCAGCTTCACTTTCCTCATTTTAGAATTGGTAGCATACGACCTATATGTAGGATTGTTGTGCAAATTAAATATGTCAGTAAGATATGTAAAGTATTTGCTACAGAATCTAGCTAATTGTGCAAAATCAATAATGGAAATGGTGAAGTTTGGTTATGTTTAAACCCTGAAACTCCAGTTGCTTGGATATACAGCTTCAATCTCAGATTGATGTTTAGCTAAATAAATGATGCTTATTAAATAAATCACATATTTTACAGAAATTTAAGCTTCTTAAATGTTTAATGTCCAAAAATGTAAGGATACTTTAAGTTCATTTTATGACATACAATGCTGGCTGAAAGATGATATACATATTCTATATTTTCATGAGAACATTTCTCAGTACATATATTTTAATTTTATGTATTTTAATTTTGTCTCTATCACTATATATAAGTGTACTATAGTAGAATGATGAGCTATATATGTACAAGTTTATATTTATATATATATTTGACATAAGCCATATATAAACTTATGTATATATACAATTTTGTAGAAATCACTTAGGTCTGAATTCTTAGAGTGACTCAGGTAAATAAATTGAATCAATTTAAAATCTAATCAGAGAATATATTAAGTAAATTATAGCACCATTTATATTTATAAATTCAAGGAGTGTGCTGGCTATCTCAGGTATGTTAATGTGGGAAAAAATACAGCAACATTCTTGGCGATATTTTTGTTTACCAGAGAAGCAAGGCTTTTATGCAAAGTCTGAGGTCTCTGAGGGCCATATCCTGGGGACGATGAGCCCTAGCTCCCTACAGAAGGGAGACAGAATCTGCATCCGCTCTCTTCTCTGTAAACATAAGAGTGGTGCCTTCTCAGGCATATCGTGGCCCTCTCCATGCATCTATCTGCTGTTTAAGGCTGAAGAATTATAATGAGTCCAGAGGAAACCATTTTTCAGAGCCAGCCCTAGGCAGTATTGTGAAATAGACCAGGTTATTTTTGCCACTTTTATTTTGCTCCTAATAATTCTTTCCTCTACCTGAGGCCCGTTTCTTTCCAGTCCCAGTAGGGTATCCTCTCTTAACTTGCATTAATTGGGAAAGTAAGAAATTTCCCTTCAAAATGTCAACTCTTCATAGTAATATCCCCCAGCAGCATTATGAAGATTCCTGCTGACCCAAAGAATCTTCAATTTCCAAAGAAAAACACTTCCAGAAGTTCAGTCAGTATTTTCATCAGTGCTTGGGTGTGTATTTTTAGCTAGAGAAATTTTATTAGCATTGCTAAAGCCTGACAACGGAGATATTGCTTACTGACAAAGCCTCTTCTGACAGCAGTATTTTTCAGATCTTCTGATCACTTCCATCCATTATTACTTGCTCTCCAAGCCTTCAAGACATTTCTGCCCTGCTCCTGTCAAAATACAGCATCGGGAATTCATTTTACCAAGACTGTGCCGGCAGTTCCAGGTTTTCTTTCCTTGGTTTCTTGAAGGAATGCAGTAATAATTCAGTTTGGGCTATAAAAGCTATCAACTCCACCTCTAATTTGCTCTTCAATTTTCCATAAAAGCCTGCCCCCCTGGGTCATTCCCTTCTGCTCACAACACTTCAGAGTCTCCCTTGCTGTGTCCACTCGCGTCTTCGAGGCTCTGGAACAAACGCTCCAATGAAAGCAGTCAATGTCCAGGTAGAGCTTCTATTTTAGCAGAGGGAGACAGACAATTTAAAAGCACATATAAAATGCACTGTGAAAAGAGTAGGCTTTGGAAAGGACGCCGCTGAGGGTTTCTGACTATTTTAAAAGGAGCCTGGAATTCTCATCTGCACTACTGCAAACGGGGAGGGCAGCAGGAAAAGGAGAAGAATTAACCCGGTGAGAGGAGGTGACAGCAAGGACTGAAGTGCACTGAAATTCCAGACCTGTTTTCCAAGTCGGGCTGACAACGTTCACCAACAGGGGAAGGTGCAGGCTTTGGGTAGTGTAATTCCTTGTTGTGGGAGACTATCTTGAGAAGTGTAGACCCTAGTAGCATTCACCCCCTTGCTGTGATGCCCAAAATGCTCTCCAAACATCACCAGGTGTACACGAGGGGACAAGATTATGTCCACAACTATTGTTTTAGATTTAAAAAGGAATATATTTGGAAAGGAATCATTAAGAATCTGTTAAATTGCTGATTTGCGATAACTATTTTACCTCCTAGAAGAGGTAATGCACAGTTCTTAGGAGATAGAAATAAATAAACTAGGAGAGAAGTCAAAGATGAAGATATAAACTTGGGAATAATGAATACATAAATGATAATAAAATCCTGAGCAAAAAGACAGTAAATGCAATTAGAGGACAGAAGAGAGCTGAGAACCAAGCTTCTGTGGGGGGAAGATGAATCAGATCCAAGTGGAAAATTGAAAGTAAACAACAGTGTTATTGCAGAAGCCAGACCTATACAATGTTTAAAAACAGAGAGAAACTACTTTGAGTTTTGGAGAAAAGTCAAGAAACATGAAGCATGGAATTTGGATTTATTGCTATGGAGGTGACTGTGGAGCTCAACAACAGCAAGTTTTGTACAAAAATATAGACAAAATATTGGAATGAGTTCAAGAGACAACTGAGTTAAGAAATGGAGACTGCAAAACAAAGCATGCTTGGGAAGGGATTATAGTAGAGGGTAGCAAATAACTGGGTGCTGCTGGAAAAAAACATGAGGTCAAGGGAAGTTTTTTGCTTCTTGTGTTTTAAAGATGAGGTTGTTTCCACTGCCTAACTATTGTGAATTATATTGGAATAAGCAGGGGTATGCAAATGTCTCTATATATGCTGACCTTCATTATTTAAGGAATATACCAACATGTAGTATAGCTGGATCAAATTGTATATCTATTTTTAGTTTAGTTTTTTTTTCTGAGAAGTCTCCATGGTGGCTTTACACTCCCATAGTGGTGTACTAGTTTACATATTCACCAACAATGCAGGACAGTTCCTTATTCTGCTTCATCCTTGCCAGCATTCATTATTTTTTTAATTCATTATGATGGCCATTTTGAGCCAGATGAGATGAAAACTCAATGCAATTTTCATTTGCATTTTCTAATGGGTAAAGGTGTTCAGTGTCTTTTCATATACTTATTGACCTTTTGTACTTCTTCTTTTGAGAGTTCTCTGTTCAATTCATTTGTCCATTTGTTAACTAGGCTTTTGTTTGGTATAAAACTGGAACAGGAGATAATATTAAGAATCAACAAATAAAACTATATCAAACTGAAAGGCTTCTACACGGAAAAGGAAATGATTACCGCAATGAAAAGACAGCCTACCGAATGGGAGAAAATCTTTGCTAGCAACTCTACATCTCCTAACCCCAAGTCTACTTGCTACACATACACTTTCCTCAGAATCAGTCTTCAAGCTCAGTTCCAGTGCAGTGGTGACAAGGGCTCAAGTGACTTGTGCTGGCCTTGAGAAAAACAGCAGAAATTTATTTGGTTCTATTTTGAAGTCATATTTTTTGTTTACCTATGCACTTAAAATTTCATTTAAAGAATACAAGTGATTACACTGTAACAATTATAATGACTATGAAGATAATGGCCTATGAGATGATTTATAAAATAATTTTATGAGTTGTGTAATAATAGAAGTCAAAAAAATCTTCGGGTGTGATTTACTTTTGTACCTTGTAACTGCTTCTGCAAACGGTAGGAGACATCATCTTTGATTACAATAATACATTTAGAAAGAAGGAGTTTACCAAATGCATACTGTTAATTTTGTTACATGGTTCAGCTTCATTTGACTGCATTTCTCCCAAAAGAATAGTTTGTGGAAATGATTCCCCACAGCTATGAACAATTCAGATTATAAAATCTCGCTTGTAATTACAAAGTTAAATGCTTGACACTTTTGAGCCTTTAGAACACGTGTTATGCATAACCTGTCCGTTTCCATCCTACTCTTGGATTCATTTGCTGTATTCTGCTGAAGGTCAGCAACATAATACTAATTGGCTCAAATTCCCTTAAGCACATTCTCATCTCCTTCTTATGCACCCAAAAATAAAATAGCTGACATTTTAGACATTATAGAAGCCTAAAAATGAAATAGGACAATGACATTGAATATTTTTTTAAATTCTGGAAATATCTTTCTGCAGATGTGCTACTTGTGGCTTTTATTTCCTTGTATATGTGGATTTATCTGATCATTTTTACTGAAACATTCATTATCTTAAAAGAGCACATAGGATTTCTTAATTTATACATTTAACACCCTTTAATAATAGATTATAGGGCCGGGGATTTAGCTCAGTGGTTCTGCCTCCTGCCTTGCAAGCGCAGGTACCGAGTTTGATCCCTGGTACCCAAAAAAAAAAAAATAATAATAATAGATTATAAACTATCTACACTGTCTACATATATATAATGCTTATATAATTCCTGGAAAAGGCACAAAACCAAAATCCAGAACTTAGTTCATCCACGAGGCTTAATAAGAATTTCCATTTCCTGTTCATAAACTACTTAGGAGCAAACTGGGCTTTCTTTTCCTTTAAAATACTAAATATTAATAGAGAGTAGCTTTTTATTCAGCTGGTTCATCAGGGAGGAACACCAGGGCTTTTGCATGTAGAACCATCCTGCCCACTTCTTCCTAGGTACAGTACACCTTTGTTTGCTCACTGCTCTCCCTTCGATGGACCCATGGGACTTACCCACTTCTCCTCCCTTAGCCAAAACTGTCAGCCTTGGATATACAATATGTGTATATTTCTGTACACTATACTAAAATACATAAGGTTTCCATATGACATTGAATTTGATCAAATCAATGCACTACTACAATTTTAAAACACAGAACTTACACAAAAGCAGATGATAGAATTGCATATCTATTCAAAAACCTGTTGTGCATTCTTTACTCATAAATGTGCCATCCCTAAGGAAGGGAAATCATGCTATCATGAAGGGTCAGTTTATTATTCTAGTTAGTCCTCATTTTATTTATTTATTTGTTTATTTATTTTTGGTACTGGGGATTGAACTCAGGTCCTTCTGCTTGCCAGGCAGGCGGTGGAACCCCTGAGCTAAATCCCCGGCCAACCCTAGTCCTCATTATAAAAACATGGTTATAAATAACCACACCTTGAAATGATGAAATTAAAACTCATAAATGTTAAATAATTAGTGAGAGATCAGTTGCCTAGCTGGTTAGTCAAAATTTTAATCCAGGTTTATCCTGCTGAAGGAGTTCGCAACGTTTCCATTTATTAATCTATTCAGTGAGTATATATTGATCATATATTATTTATCAGGCACTGTGCTGATTTCTGAAATACATGAATGAATAGAACAAGCATGATATAGGTCTTCATGATCTTATAGTCTGGAGAGATAAAAATGTATTTAAAAACACAATAGCATAAGTAACCAGTTCAGATCTGTCAAAGTAATAGCACAAGGACAAATCCTGATTGCAAATATATTCATTTGTTCTGCACAGTACTGACCTGGAGAGTGTTTTTATGAAATTAAATATTAAATTTATAAATGAGAAGATTTCATCCGTAAACATTTTCTTAGTGAGTTTCACTACTGTAATAAATAACATAACCTCAGTGATTGACAAATAACATCTGTGGCCTCCCGCCCACTCTATGAAGCCTGAGGAAGTTCCACGTGGGAATCCAGCGACTGCCATCCCAAGCTCCTAGGGCAGAGAAGGTGAGCCGCATGGGTGCCAGAAGAACCACCCCACCCCACACCGGTGGAAATGAGAAGACACGTAAACAAGTCTCAAAAACAGACTTCTGGATCACCTACAGCAACCCCAAAGGGAAACAAGATGGAACAATCTGATACTCAACCACCTGGACTCTCTGAACTGGCAACAAAAGAGGACCTGGGAAAAATGAAATCAGAAATAATTACTCAGATAACAGCAAAGATTTTGCTCATGGTGCAAGACATGATTAATAAATCTAGAGAGGACACAGATAAAAAAATAGAGAATCTGAGGAACATGATGGAATCCCAACATAGGAAACAAATGGAATCCATAAAACAGATACAAACAGATTTCCAGGAGATTAAAAACTCCATTGAAAATCTGTGCAGCAGGATGAACCAATGTGAGGATAGAATTTCAGATATAGAAGATAAGATTGCAATTAGTGACCAGGAAAAGAAAAATTGCTTTAAAATAGTAAAGGAACAGGAGAAATCAATCCAGCAGCTGCTAGATGATGCAAAGAAGAATAACATAAGACTGATTGGAGTCAATGAAGAAAGAGGAGAGAGTGCAGATGACATAAAAAAACTCTTCACAGAAGTAATGGCAGAAAACTTCCCAAGGAGGGGAAAAGAACTTGACATACAGATAAGTGAGGCATATAGGACTCCAGCTAGTCTTGATCAAAAAAATCTACACATAGGCATATAATAGTTAGAATTTCAGAAATCCAACAGAAGAACAAAATTCTATAAGCAGTGAGAGAAAGGAAACAAATCACATACAAAGGAAAGCCCATCAGAATCACAGCAGACTTCTCAATGCAAACCCTCAAGGCAAGGAGAGCTTGGAGTGATGTATTTCAAGCCCTAAAGGAAAACAGCCTCCAACCCAGATTGATGTACCCTGAAAAACTATCTTTCAAAATTGATGGAGAAATAAGATACTTTCATGATAAAGAGCACCTCAGGAACTTCATGAATACCAAACTGGCACTCCAGAAAATTTTAGACAATACCCTAGGAAAAGACAATGAGGATCACAACCCCAGGAAACCCAGCAGAATGAATCCACTGGGCATGACAAATTAAATAAATAACATAACTTGAAGGTCTTAAAAAACAGAAATGTATTCAGCCCAGTTCTGGTGGTTGAGAAATCTAAGCTCAAGACGCTGGTAGCTATGGTGTCCACCCAGAACCTCTTCCTGGATTGCAGCTGGGCTTCTCAAGACCTGCTCAGGATTGCAAGAGGGGGCACAGCTCGCAGAGGAGGAGGAGGTTCCTGCCATGTGGAGACTGATCCCATCCAGGAGAGGGCCAGTCTCGTGACCTGATTCCTTTCCCAAGACCCCGTCTCCAAATTCCATCACATCCAAGATTCAGGCAAACATAAACATTCAACCCCAAACACACACCCACAGAGACAGAGGGACAGAGCGAGAGAGAGAGAGACAGAGACGAGAGAGAGTTCTGCAAGGAAGTGATTCCCTGGAGCAGAGGAAAGTTGTTCTTTAGGTGGCCAACTCCTCTAATTCATCACCGGCTCTATTGCTCTCTACTGCCACTTTATTCATTAACTAAAATTTCCAGGCCCTGTACGCACTGGAGCCCAGAATCCCTGACCTGAGCTCTGGTAACTGTTGGCCTCAGGGAAGCTTAGTTAAAATTACATATCAACATTAGTTTAGCAAAATCCTAAAATCCCCCCTCCCCCATGAGTTTGGCTAGGACCAGTGGATGAGATTTGCTTCTCTAATGGAGGAGTTAAGTGACGTGGCAAGATAAAGTATTTTTCAGATGTCATTAGGAACCCAATCAGTTAGCTTTAATTTATTCAAAGGGGATTTTTCCTTGTGGGGAAGGTGGCTGCCCTCTAAAGATGGCCCGGGGGCAGCAAGAAACAGCAGAGACGCTGCCCCACTGGGCAGAGGGAACTATGTGGCAGGGGATGTAGATGTCTTCTGAGATCCTCCATCCTGACCCCAGAAGGAAATGAAGCCAGTGAGTTGGAAGGGCACCCACCCTTGGATGAGATCATATCCCAGGTTTTGACCTTATTGCAACCTTGAGGGCAGCCCCTAAACTGCAGCCAGAACCCTGACCCTGGGGAGCTCTGTGGTAATTTGATACAGAGCACTAGAGACATACGGGTGTTTTCCAAACACACAGGTAGGAGGAAGCAGTGTACGGACGGATCCCAGCGACCCACCGCTTGTATATTATCTCCAAATATTAGGAGCTTCCTTGGAAGGGTTGTAATCTTAGGATGGGCACGCTCAGCCTTTTGCTTCCGAGGATGGGACAGATGCAGGGAACCATAATGCTAGGATAAGAAAGTGGATGTAGAAAGTGGGTGGATCTGAGGACCACTTAGGAGGCAGCATCCTCGCCACATGGTGGACAAATGCAGAGGTGACAGAGAGAGAAACATGAGCAGAACTCCGAGTGCTTCTGTCTCGAACTGAAATCCGAGCCAGCTACTTTCTGTTTCTAGAATGACTAGAACCCTCTTCCTGCTTCCAGTCTGGTCCACCTGCAAAGCTTGTTCAGTTAAAATGTCACTGCTTTCTATGTGGAGTAACTATGGCTAAGTAAGATTCTAGAGGATGAGTGAAGACACAGTGAATTTATGTTAGGCCTCTGAGGACCGCAATTACACCTAACTTGAAAGCTTCTCCCTTCTTGTACACAAACCATGAGCCGCTGATGGGCAGTGGCTTCTCCCTACAGCTGAGCCCGGTTCCCTAACAGCCGCACTTGTTACGGGCTGCTAATTTATTGTCCTTCGCCCACTTGCTCTCAGGAATCGCCTTCAAGGCAGGGAACTGTTGTGAAGAAAGGAAACTGCTGGTTTTTATATCTACCTACTTGGGAGACTGATGGCTGATTCCGGAAAGCAAATTCTGCAATGAGACAGTGGTCTGATTTCCAGAGCTTGGCATCCCCAGATTTACCCAGAAGAGCACACAGTATCCCCTTTGTTCCTCCACTGCCAGTCTCAGGACTGTGGGGACAGTCACACCCTGGGCCCAGCCCCAAGCTGACCTGTGTAGACTCTGCTTACCTCCTGGCCCTACTTACGTGCATTTACACGGCAGCTTCCGCCCAGGCTTTGGCCAATGTGCTTGCTTCTTCCAGGACCATGCAGGTTCTGGAGCTTCCTCCACAGGTGAAGGTGGCAGCTCACGGTTGTTTGGAAGAAGCCCCTGTCAGTCACAGGCTCTGCCTTCTCCTCCTTCCTTCGCCTCCTCTCCAGGGCAGCTTGCTTGTTGTGGAGAAAGAGCTTGCGGAATTACCTTCTGGCTCTGGGTCCCTTTCGCAACTCCTAACGAATCTTGTCGGGGAGGCCCAAGGGCAGAGCCCACCGCCGAGCGCTGACCACTGCCCTCCCCACCAGAAGCGGATTCTGCTTTCTGCGAACAAGCCTAATCCTACTCCATTCTGTTTGGAATTGCATTCACTTCATCCTTACTCTCTTCTATTCCTGGCTGCTTGTCCTAAGGCCCTAAGGCCTGGACTCTATAGCACGGCGTAGAGAAGCTGCAGCTCTTTCTGGGGGGCCGTGGGGGCTCTGGGTGCTGCTGGGGCCAGGGCGGGCCACCCTGAGAGCCTGCTTGCTGTGACACTGGGCACTGTTGCTTGCAGATACTTCTGGAGCTGGGAATGGATGAGGACCCGCAGTGAGCAGACCTCCTGGCTGCAGACCCGAGGGGTCTTCTCCAGGGCCGCTGCACAGGCTGCTGCTCACCATCCTGTCGTCCACAGCCCGCTAAGCCAGCTGTGTCCACGCTCTAGGACCTTCCACGAGACACTGAGCTCGGTGCTGGTCCATGGGACCCACAAGAGGAGACCAGCAGAAAACCAAGCCACGGAGAGCTCCCTGGGGGGATTCAAACTCCCCAGCTGCACAGCCACCCTGGTGTAGCCAACGCTGCTGGCAACACCAGCCAGGTGCTGGCATTGTGCCCCATCCCTCCCCCAGTAAATGGCTGAGAAAAGGAGGCTGGGGGAGGAAACAGACGTAGAAGTGATGTAGAGGGAAGAGATGTAACTCCCAAACCTACTCCGTGTCCCATGTGCTGACTTTGTGTCCCCCAAAATCGAAGAATGAATTCTGAGGAGTTTCTGGAGGGAGAGCCAGCTCCTGAGAGAGACAGGAGGGGCCCGGAAGGTGGGTTGCCTCAGACTCCACTCACAGGAGAGCAAAGTCGACGGATGGGTACAAGGTGGGACAAAATACGATCAACCAATAGGATAACAAGTATAGTTGCTAAGGTAACACTGATCCAAAGGGGAAGCAAGTCATGTAGCAAGCATGCACGGGTTAACTTTGATAATCCATAGTTTCTGTCTTGTCTGTGTCTTAGTTGTCTTAGTTTTAGTCCTAGCCTTAGGGGGTGGGAAAAGATGGCCCACCCTTAAAGAGATAGTGGTTTATTTATGGATCTCAGAAGGGTGCTACTCAAACTTCCGTCTACCCTGGGAGGTGTGTAGGCATCCTTCTTTATCTTGGGGCCTGGCATTCGGTGAATGGCCTCTGACCACATCTGTGCTGTGTTGTCATTTTCCACACGGCCTAGCCCAATCTGACTGCCTGTAACATTCCCAGCTAACTTAGTTGTCTGTGTCAGTAGGACGCAACACTTTCCTACCAAAACTTGCGATTTCACATAGGAAAGTTAGGTGACTTTCATAAAACGGGAAAAGTAATCAAGAAGCATATGTTCATCTTCAGACACGAAATGAAGAACAAACCCAGATTCAAAATGTTAGTGAAAGTCTTCCTAGAACAGACTATTTTTGCACTGAAAGAATAAATAAGAATTATCCAGAAAAACGCAAAGGCTGTGAGCAGAGAAGGGAGAAAACACAGTGTCGGTGGCTCAGTCTCTGGTGACTTCGGCTGCAGGGCCCCAGCTGGCTGTCCGCGGCCCAGGGCCACCACTCACATCCCGTCACCCAGCACCTGTGTGCAGTGGGGCCTTTCTGCCACTCTCTGATTGAGGCTGGGGAAGTGTGTGCCAGCTCAGACCCAGCACCCCTCGAGGCAGTGGACGAAAAATGACCTTTCAGTATCCATTTTAATTCCTAGTGATGTAGATGGCCCTCCTGATTTTCCATTCTCCCGAATTCTGTCTTCTGTTCTGATGGAACTCCTAGATTAAAATCATGAAAATGGTGCTTACATAGGAAGAAAATGGAAGGAAGAATAAACTGAACTCAGCACTTACCTGCTGTCGTGGTTACTTTGTCATTGCTGAGACACAGTACTTGATACCCACAGCTTAAGGGAGGAAAGGTTTTTCATGGCTCCCAGTTTGTAGACCACAGTTTGTAGAGGTTTCAGTCTACAGTCGGCTGTGTCTAAGGCAGGGTGACATGGCAGAGGGGCATCGCAGAGGAGAGAGAGCTCCTGCCGTGGCAGAGGAAAGCAGAGAGGGACCCGGGAGGAGGACGAGGGGCGGACACTCTTCCGGGCCACTCCCATAGTGACCACCCTTTCCCACCAGGGTTCCCCTCCCAACATCACAGCTACAAGCCCATTGGTGGACTAAGCCAGAATCAGACCCCCATGAGTGCACCAGGCTTGGGGGGACATCTGGGCAAAGCCATGACACCCGCCTGTGTTGTGTCTCTGTCGCCTCCCACCTCCCCAGCGTAGCGGCAGCACCTTGTCAAGTCCCCATGTCCTATCCCACTGGCCTCACTCATCCACCACTGGGCCAGTCCCAACAGAGCCTCTGCTGGGCCCTTCCTGGAGGTCACTGTGCCTAGTGCGTCCCACACAAGGCCGCCCCTCTGCCGAGACTTCCTGGGTTCTTCCCAAGGCTCCAAATGCCTTTCTGCACCAGTCTAACCCAAAAATATTCTCCGTGGCCTTCTAGTGCCAGCACGCATACTGGGCCCATCTTGGGCTCTCTACAGGTGCGTTCACTTCCACCTCCACCCTCCCTCACCAGGAGAGTCTCTCCTCAGTCCTCCCTTATCCTCTCTAATTCCACCACTTCCACGACAGACTCCCTTTGTCCATGCTTGTGCTTCTGTCTCCCTTACCGAGTTGCAAGGCCCTCAAAGATAAAAATTACTTGTTCTTCTTATTCCTATCCTAGCAACCAGATGAGGCCCAGCAGATATTAGACACCCAACACATGCTCGCTGAGTCGAATCGAAACGAAGCCTTGTCACAAGGAAATGGTGATGTGGATGCTCCGTGCCCACTGATTTCATTCATTCAGGTGCTCAACCAAGCGATTAACCAGGCTGCAATTTGTAAGGATCACAAAGAAAGCCAAAGAGCTAGCACTGGAGTAATCCTATTTTATGGAGCTATTTTACAGCAACAAGAGCAACACGCCTGTTAGCTACGTCAGCATGGCTGTGCATTTAGCATGGAGATTTCCCCACAGTTTGAATAACACTATTTTATATGTAAACGCTAAAAATAACGATTCAATTATTGCTAAAGCTATTTTTATTCAAGAAATATTGAATACAAACTCATAGCACCCGAGGCAATGCCCTTCTTTCATTTCTCTTGGATTATATCATTTAAACCATACCAATACATTATTCTAAGCAACTGAAAGATATCAGAAAATAATCAATTTTATTAGACTGCCACATGCAAAAGTTTGTCAGAATGATAACATGAAATGAAAGCAGTTTTCAGCCAAAAAATGTAACATCCTAGAATCTACAGATATAAACACTTCCTTAGATTGGGAAGAGGAACACAAATAGACAAATAATAAATATTTTATTAACAAATTTTCCTTTGAAGATTAAAGATCATAAAATCTAAAGTCAATATAAAAGCGTCAATCACGGTGGTACATGCCTCTAGTCCCACCTACTCAGGGGGCTGAGTCAGGAGGATCGCTTGAGCCCAGCATTTCAAAGCCACCCTTGGCAATATAAGGAGACCCTGTCTCAAATGCCTAAAGAAACAAAGGTATGTATTCTATATTAAATACATATCCTATACATATTCTATATATTTAATACAGACAGTATATACCGGTATTGATCTCTGTGACATTCCTGGTAAATATCTAGTTGGATACTGTAAATGAAATTTGTGCTATAATTATTTCCTGGGTAGATCTTTAGTATTTTTATCAAAGTTTAGAGAGAAAGTCCTCAAAGCACTCGCATGTCCCGGGATGGCAGATGGACACTCCCCACGGAATAGCCCTCCTCTGTGTGGGGGGGTGGGGGGGTGCGTGTGTGCGTGTGAGTGCGCGTGTGTGCAGGGTGTGTGCACGTGTGCAGGGTGTGTGCACGCGCGTGTGGAGGGGGCCCAGACTGCGCGCAGACGCTGGAGCCTCAGACGTGGGGCCCTGTGCCCTGCGCTTCCTTCTCCTGCGGAGCAGCCCCACTTCCCCGTCTCTTTGGTCTGAGCGCGCGCTCCCGGCACCGTGCGTGGCGCCGCAGCCTGCAGTGACCGAAACGGGGACGCAAACGTCCGGGGCGCGCTTCCCGTTCCCGTTCCCCCCGCGCCCGCAGAGCGCCAGCGCCGGACTCGCGCCTGGGGCCCTGAAGGAAGCGCCGTCCTGCACCGCCCAGCGCCGCCGCCAGATGAGGGGAGCGGGCAGCTGCTAGGGCCACGGACGGGCAGCCCCGGCACCGTCCTGGGAGGCCTCGAGCTCGGCCCGGAAGGGCGAGCGGTTTCAAAACGCGTGACTTGCTTGTTTCTGGAATTTACTGCTTAGAAAGATCCGCCGACGGTTGGCGAGAGGTGAGCGAAGTGTGGAAAACGACGCCGTGGAGGTGGAGGATGCGGACAGCTGAGCCCCAAGATGCCGTGGGGAAAATGAGGAACGGAGCTCCGGGGCCCTCGCTTGTTTAATGTTTACCCTTACTGGTCATGGTTGCAGCACACAGTTACTGCACTCCGTGTGGGGAGTTGGTACGTGCGCTTGCTCATCCTAATTCTTTTTTCGTGTCCTTCCTCTTGACCCCCTGCCCTCTGCGTCCATATCCCGGTGCCCCCCGCCCCATTTCCTATTATCTCCCTGGTACTTTTCTCCTTATTTAGACTTTGGGTTTCTCATATAAGGCAAACCACGTGATACATAAGCTTGTATGTCTGATGTATTTCTCTTAACGTTGTGGTCTGAAGTGCACCCGTTTTCTTACAAATGACAAGTTTATCCTTCTTTATGGCAGAGTAGTGCTCCGTTGTATGTAAATACCGTAATTTCTTTATCCAGTGTCCCTTGATGGGCCTCCAAGCTGTTTCCAGAATTAGCTTTTATGAATAGTGCTGCTATAAACATAGATATCCATGTATCATTGCTGTATGATGACTTTGTTTCAGGAAGATATTTAGAAGAATAGTGGGGTCAAGTTGACTTTCTATTTTTATTTTTTTGAGGACTCTCCATACTGAATCCCATAGAGCTGATTCTAGTTTACATTCTCGCCAACAATGTAGAAGGGTTCTTTTTTCCCAGAAAGCCTCACCAGCGTTTCTCATCTGATTTTTTGTTTGTTTCGTTTTGTTTTCTGAGACAGGTCTCACTATGTAGTTCAGGCTGGCCTTGAACTGCCTGTGTAGCCCAGGCTGGCTTCAAACTTGTGGCAATCTTCCTGTCTCAGCCTCCTGCTGAGGTTACAGGTATGCACCACTACACCAGCTTATTTGATCTCTTGATGATGTCCGTTATTTCTGCAGTAAGATGGATTCTTGGCAGAAGGGAAAGAATTCAGTGTGTTATGTACATGCACCCCCTCCCAGCATGAATATAACCATCATAACTGCAAACATGCACTAATAGACATCAAAATTAAAACCTGCTGTGGAACAGCAATTATTTACTTAATTGTAATGTCCTAACTTTGGATCCAATTTTCTAGACAGTTTTCTTTTTATGTGATGGGATTGAGGGAACAGGGATGAACAAGATATTTTTTTACATACTCTAAATACCTTATTTTAATATATGTATGGGCACATTGCTGTAATAAAATCTGAAATTAAAAATTGCTCTCTTCTCTCTGTTTTCCTCACTTCCTATAACACAGTGGTTTATACAGACCTTGCCTTGAAATTGTTCCCTCCTGGCCTCCTCCAAGCCCTGCCTCCCACAGCACCTGTCTGTCTGTCTGTCACCGGATGTGCTCCGTGACCTTGCCTTTTGATGTAATGAACTTACCAGTGCCTTATTTCCATCTGCCCAACACTCGAAGTACGA
Source organism: Heterocephalus glaber (assembly GCF_000247695.1). Next base: position 8,195,033 of record NW_004624798.1, read on the forward strand.
AAAGGAAAGTAGCTCGAGCGTAATCAGTATAACTTCATGTCACATGTTCTAAAAGTTTAAACTCCTACAAACTCTCTGCGATATTTACTTCCTGAGCCCCCTGGGCCCCATGTAGAATTCTTCAGTGTATTTACACTTTCTTCTCTTGGACAATACTTTGCAGGTTACTGTTTTCAGGTGTCAGTGGCTGCTTTTTAAATATACCTCACCTTTTTTCCCTTCTAGTAGACTGCAGGTTTGTTAGCCTGTGTACACAAGGTTTTTTCTCCTCTTCCAGTTCTGAAGCCATTCTTGGAATGTTAAGGATGGTTCTGCCACCTGCCTCACAAGTGCAAGGTCCTGAGTTCAATCCCCGGTACCAAAAAAAAAAAAAAGATGTTAAGGATGGTTAGGGTGCTGGTGGACTTGAGTTGGATTAACACATAAAAGAGAGCAGTACAGTGCGCTTGATGCACTGATAACAGATGTGCTTGTGTCTCTGCATCTGCTGGGTGGCCTCACTCCTCACGTAGATCACAAGTTGTAGATCCCAGGCGCACATATGAGCCCCATTTTCAGAGTCTGTGGTGTCCTCCTACACCCTGGGGTTGGGATATAATTAGCAAGCACGCCTGCCAGCCGGTGTGGATTTTCTGCCTGCCTGTTGGTACCATGAGCCCTGAACATAGCCCGGAGGCTGTGGCCCTGCAGGAACTCCAAGGAAAATAAGCCTAAAGACCCACTACCCTGTGAGACATAAACTGCCAGAAGTCCCTTTGTGTGCGCTTCATTGAAAGGAAAACTGAGCCCCTAGCCCCAATCCGTTTCTAGCGTGTGAGGGACAAGTGGCTTCTGTCACCCTTTTAGCTGGTGAGAGCAGCATCCTGTCTCTCTGACTCGCTTTGGAAAACGCGTTCAGCAACTCAGGATGAATCCCTGCAGCAGTTCTCCGGAATCCACCATCCAGAGCTACGTGGTGTTCTGTACCTCCACCACAGCCTTTCTCTTCTGTCAACAGCTGAGCTTCAGCCCACTGCTGTTGCTGTTGAGCGGGAGCCCGGCCTCCTTCCGAGACTTCCCACATCTCACCAGGAGTCCTGGGGGCATGGATTTGCTTGGAGCCCACTAACAGTTCCTGCTGGGGCGGAGCGGCCTCTTGGTGTATGGGTGTGCTGTGGAGACAGCGCTGGGAGATGATCAAAGTCCAAGGCAGAGCAGAGCCAGGCTGCTTTCTTATAGAAGAGGCCCCGAGAGAGTCCTGCCAGTTTCCCTGTGACATCAGGGTGAGCAGACAGCTGTCCCTGCGGAGGCAGACAGAGTCTGTGCTGGAACCTGCTCTGCCAGGGTCCTCCGGAAGTGTGTGAAATCAATTACAGGACAGCCGATCTGTTCTGTTCCATTCTAGAGACACACGTGGGCTGCAACAAAGACCTGGGTTTAGCAATCTAGAGGAATTACACTCAGGTCCTGCTGCTGACTATCTGTGGCTCCTTGTCAGATTACTGGATGTCAAGAAAATGCACTTCGCTCCTCTGAGAATTTTGGCTACTCTCGGCACCTATCCTACATGGTGCTTTTGAGGATTGGATAAAATAAAGTATATGAAAGGCAAAGAATAGACCCAGGTACAAGATAAGGGTTCAAAACTGGAAGATGCTATTATGGTGTAATCTTTTTTTCTTCATAACAAAATTTTCTTTTAGCTTCATTGCCATTACTCATTCTTGTTTAGCCATTCTCTCGGCCTAACTCTCCTCATCCTGCTTCTTTACATAACATTTTACCTTTCAGCTCAGAACAATGCATTCATTCAACAAGAATAAGAACAGAATGTCACTCATGCCCGAGAAAAGGCAGTGATGGGCACCACTAATATTACTCTAAAACTCCACTGTATCTGAAATGTGTTGAGCCCAAGGCTTAGCTTAGACCTGGTTATGATGCTTGCTTGTTTGTTTATTTGTTAGGCTTTTGCTATTATTTACAATTTCTAGGAATAGGAGTGGTCTAACACAACTAAACCTTATTTACTAGTATGTCAGAATTCATAGGGTATTGTATCATAAATGATTCAAATATAGTATAAAATTCAAGGCAAAGAAAGTTCACTTTCATACAACAACTGAAACAGAATCTATTTCTCTAGGCAGAGGACCATACTTACTATGCTTAGCTTTCTTCCACGTAGACACGCATGTGACACTAGGACAAGACCATGCCTCTGGTCACCAACATCTCAGCACCCTGAGATATTTCTGTCCTATCAACTTGATTTTGCCAACAGCTTTGCCTTCCGCTATCCTGTTTTGTTTGCTGTTGTTTCTTCCTCCAGTGCTTTGCTTACTTCAGTCAATACTGGATAGTGTTCTCCAAGCTCATCCATGCTATGGCAATGACAAGGTTATCTTTGTGTTTGAGGCTGAATACTATTTTACATTTCTTTATTCACTCATCTGTTGGTAGACACTTAGGTGGATTCTTTATCTCAGCTACTGTAAATAAGGCTTCAATAAATATGAGTATGTAGCTGGTTCTTTCAGATATTGATTTCGTTGCTTTGGGGGATATACCCAGAAATGGAGTTACTGGATAGGACAGTTGCTTCCTTCTTTGTAGTAATACAAACTTGTTATACAAAATAGCGGGTCTTATCTGGCTGACTTGTACATGCATGTAACATACCTGATGATGTCCCTTCCCTGATGCCCCTTCACCTTCCTTCCCTCTTTTCCCTGACCCCTTCTCTAATACTCTCCCTTCCACTTTCATGTCTTTTTTTTCACATATGGGCAAAACATGATAAATGTCTTGCTAATTAAGACATATTTCTCCTAACCCGATGCTCTCCAATTCCAAGCGTTTTCCTGCAGATGAAATGATTTAGTTCTTCTTATGACTGAGTAATACTCCAGTGTAGGTACGTACCACATTTCTTTATCCATTTACCAGTTGAAGGGAGTCTATGTTTATTCCATTGCTTAGCTATTGTAAATTGTGCTGCAATAAACATGGATATGCAGGTGTCTCTATAACGTGTTTTCCTTCATTCCTTTGGGTATCTACCGAGGAGTGGCAGGGCTGGATCAAATGATTATCTTTCCTTTCAGTTTTATGCAGAACCTTTTTACTGATTTCCTTAGTGAATATATTCATTTGCATTCTCCGTATATTCAATTTGGGGGTTGGCATGTTTTTATACTTACGCTCCATAGGATAGATTATTGTCTTCTTACGTTTCACTTAAGTGACACCATAACATACATATTATTCCAAGTCTTCCTTTTACACTTGTACTGACAGATATTTTATTTGTTGTACAACATTTTAGGCTATATCACAATGTAAAAATTCACTTTTTGGTGTACATTAGGCTTGTTTTCAACTTGCTGGCCATTGTACAGCATACTGCATGGACGATTTTTCTGACTTCAGTGCACACTGCTCAAATCTTTCTCCAGAGTTTACCCCTAAGACTGAAGGGCTTTCATATTTCTGCCTGCATGCAATTGTTTAGCATTTCAAATTTCTTTTTTTTCTCCTAAATCCTTTGCTCACTTTCTCCTGCTTTGTCTATCTTTTCTTATTATCTCCAGGAGTTATTTATATATTCTAGATTCAAATATTCTGTGTATTCATTGCATATATGTTTAACTGGTCTCTAACCTATTATAAATTTGTTCATAGACTCTTTCAGTATATAGAGAACTAAGAATAACAGCAAGTAATTTAATCGGCATGCTTACCTATTTTATAATCTTTATTTGATACCACTAATATCTTTAATTTGAAGGGAGATACCATTTTTACCCTTTTTTATATCTGATGATTCTTGAAGATAGTAAATTAGCTTCCTGGGTGTTTTAAAACACTGTATCATAAATGTCTTGAGCCCCTGTGTGGAAACCCTGTAAAGGTGAGTCTGGCCCGTCCTTCCAGAATGGTTTTTATTTTAGTCTTGCTTGGGAGGAGGGGTGGGGGTTTTGGGTTTGGTTTGGTTTGGGGGGGGTTGTAGCAGGAATCGAACTCAGGACCTTACACTTGCCAGGCAGGCTCAGCCCCACTGAGCTACATCCCCGGTCCAGGAGTTTTTAAATATTATTTCGGATGACGGTTTTCCGCACCAGCTCCATAATTCGGACTCCCCACCACATGCGATTCAGGGAGGACCATGACTCTGCCTTCTCAAAGGAAAGTCTTGTGTTCCACAGGCCAAACCCAGAGCAGACCGGGCGCCTCGGGAAGGGAGCGGAGCCTCTGCTGGGCTCCTGGAGGTGGAGCCGCCTTGGTGCAGTCTGACTCTGAAATCGGAACCCAGATCTCACCAGGCTTTGCTTTTCACCTGTATTTATTTAGCGGCTCTGGGGACCAAACCCCGGGCCTCGCACCTGCTGGGAAGCGCCCTGTCGCCCAGCTGCTTCCTCGAGCTTTCAAACCCCACACAAATCGGAAGCGACTCCTTCACCCACTGCCCCTCAAACCCACGACTCAGCACAGGTCAAGTGTTTCCGTGCATTGCTTCTCACTGTGGGTACTTCCCTTATTTTCCGGCTTGCTTAGCTATCCATTTAAAAGAATTGAAAGAATATTGTACCCATTGTTACTGTCGTGTTCATGCGTGGGTTGTTCTCAAGACACCCTGTTTGTTCAGTTTATAAGTATTTATATCAGATAGGCTCCCTAATTCACTTTAAGTTGGCTAAGTAGGATTTATATTCTTAAAAACATTAATGAAAGTTATCTCTTCAGTAGTCTCCACTTTCTTTTCAGCATTTTATGATTTTCTTCCTGGTCAGAAATCACAGGAGGCTTACGAAAGTGCTAACATTCAGATTAATTTCCTATGAAAAGAACTTCACCATGGATGACCTGTTTTCGGGGTTCGCACAGACTGTGGCCGGCGGCCAAGGTTCTGCTATCTCACAAATTGCACAAACACCCAAGAGAGACATTTTACCATCGAGAGAAGCCTCCCTTGAGCTAAGCCATAATATCGCTTACCTAGAGACAGAATCAAACAATTCAGCCCAAGTCATTCCTCAGTTCTCTTTCTAGAGGGCTCTACTACTGGAAAAGATTTTTTAAATCAACCCAAATGTATTTTGCTCGTATCTTTATGCTCTTCTCTTTATTCTTCTTGAATCATATTTAAATCCCTGTTGCCATTTACTCCAGAAATTGTTCCGAGGCATTTGGTTAACATACTCCACCAAGGAAAGGCCTGCTTTAATTGTGAGTGTTCCCAGACATCTATCCAATGTCACTCTCGCTATGTCATGGGATAGGATGAGCAACACAGCAGGGTCAAGTAGAGCCAACGGAAGGGATGTTCTACTGAGGATAACTTTCTCACCCTTTTCTCCTTTTATAAAGATTCGCTGATAAAGTAAATCTTCAAAAGCCTCTATCACGAGTAATACAGGGCACATTTGTTTCTGGTTATCATGAAATATTAGAAGCAATTTCCTGGTGATTACTGTCAAGCAGCTTGAATTTTATACACCTTTCCACTATGAATCTGCTTTTGGAGACTGTCCATATTTTCAAACTCATATTTTTCACTTAGTATTCCTTGTGACACAGAAATGCCAAACAGACACCAGGATTTTTACATATCTTGCACTAAAAATCTGTGAGCACATGTAGCTACTACTGTGGTTGAGATATACCTGTGCATTTTAGATCTTGCTTTTCTTTTTTAGTATATGTGCTGCCGAAGCAAGCACTGATCTTGCTTTTCTTGATGTACTTTGCAAACATATCAATGGTAAAAGCCACATTATGCTAAATAAGCATGCCATAGCTCTTTATTACTATAAAATGACTAATTCTAATAATAGTGAAATAACATTTTGGATTATACAAAACATGTTACATATAACATGACTTATAACACATATAATGTACACCTCTCTTGATTTGAATTTTTTTTTTGTACCAGGGATCGAACTTTGGACCCTGCACTTGTGAGGCAGGCACCAGAACACTGAGCTACATCCCTGGCCCTGATTTGAATTCTTTAGAAAGCAGGATACCATGGGGCTGGGGATGTAGCTCAGCGGCACTGCTCCTGCCTGAGTTCAATTTCGGGTACCAAAAAAATAAAGCAGGATACCACACATAAGGAAAGTATGGTAAACTTGATGTATATTTAAGTGGCAGAAAACTGTGGTAGAAAAATATAGGTGTTACATAACTAAGTTCTAAAATCTTGTTTCTACCACTCATGACTCTGAACTCTTTCGGGAAATTACTATTTCCCTTAGTGTGAAGTATTAAGGACTACTAACATTCCCCCTGGAATACAATACTCCTTGGCCTACTGTATGTTCTCCCTTACTTTATGTTTGTTAAAAGCATTTTAAAAGAATAATCTGCATATTCAATTATGAGTAACACAAGATAGCTCAGTGTTTTAGTCACTCAGTCATCAATAACCACACATTTCACTGTACTAATCACAGACAGTGAACATAATGATCGATAGATACTATTTCAACATTCATCATTTTGAGAATTCTTTTGTAATTTTCTGTCACTCAGGTTGAAGCCTGGCCTCCCCTGATTTCTAATTGAACTCTGTTGCAACTGACCTTTCCTCCATTTGTCCTTTGTAAGGTACACTCTCCGGCCCTTTGGGCAGAAGTTAGTGTATCATCAGCGGCCAGAGTTAGTGCATCAGTCAGTGCCCACTGCAGAAATAGATGTGGTGCAGGCTACACAAATATCTACAGATTTACAAGGTTGGCCTACAGTGGCCACCAAGGCATCAATGTGGAAGAGGGCAAAGGGCAAAGGGCTGCCTGTGCCGTGGAGATGTGGAGGATCAGGTCGAAGGCCTGGAACCACTGTGGCATCCCCTGTGGGTCCTAACAGGAGGCTGAGGGGTCTGCACTGGAAGCCAGGATATGGCCTCCGAGATGGGGAGCAGACTGGGGCTCCTCTGAAGAAACAGCACCGAGCCCTCCCTGCAGGCGGCAAGCCCATCGGCTGCCGTCACTCACACCTTGCAAACCCCAGCAAATCTTCCGTAAATCCCCTCAGCCACACCAGAACTGTGCTGATCCAGTTCAGTTGGGCGTTTCTTACTCAAGCTGACACAATCAGCTCACTGTCACACTTACTAAGAACACACAAGCACAGGTACAGCAGGAGACACAGCCAGACACACTACCGTTGCTTCTTCTGTCTTCAGATGCAAACAGCTTCTTGTACGTGTGAACATAAGGGACAGAGGAATTGGAATAAATGGGACCCTAATTTTATGGTGTCCTATTATCAATGCCCTTCTTTACATTAACATCCCAATGTCTGGTTTTTGTGTAATTTTTACCTACTTGTACAAATAAAATAAAAATGTCGATTCCATAATAACTAACACTAATAGTTAAGACTTGCTATTCACTAGGCACTAAGTGCTTTATGTGTGTCTTGCTTTTTAGTGTTTTAATAATCCTAAGATGTACAAAAGAGGAAGAAGTGCTGACCCGTGTCTCCCATCCAAAAGGAGCAGAGGGATGCGATGGACTGAATGTGTCTTCGCGAAATCCATCAGCTAAGCCCAGGCCTCTAGTACTGCGAAATATGACCGCACTGAGAGGCGGAGCTTTAGACAGGGAGTTTGGTCAGGTGAGTGCAACAGAGGCTGCCTGTTCCATCAGGCTGTGGTCCTCCTCAGAAGAGGGAGTGTGCGCACACAGGGACACACCGTGCATGCACACAACCGTGTCAGAAGGCAGCAAGCGGGCAGCCACCCGCAGCCCGGGACACAGGCCCCAGTAGGGGCCACGTCTGCCTTCTCCGTCATCTAAGCCTCCAAACCTCTGCACTGTGAGAAAGTCCCTTTCCGCGCGGTTGCTCTGTCTCATACAATACGAAAGGAGCAGCTTTCACTGGCGCATGCAGGATGATGAGAATTGTCATGGTTTATTGATATACGCCCAGGACACATTCCAACGATTTTCATCATCACTGACCCCTCCCTTCCTTCCCCTCCCCCAACCCCCTTCCTGCCTCTTGCTTCATGTGTATTTTTAGATTGTTTCTATAAAGAGAAGGCGTGTGATTTTTAATATTCAGACACTGGTTTAGTTGTTTACCACTGTGCTCTCCCGTTCCATATTTTTTCGTGCAAGTGACATAGTTTTGCTCTTCTTTATAGCTCAATAGTACTCCATTGTGAGTATATACAATGTTTTCTTTATCGTTAATGGACTTCTAGGCTGTTTCTGCAGCTTAGCTGTTGTGAATTGGGTTGCTGTACATATAGGTATGCATGTATTGCTGTAGTATGCTGTCCTTAATTCTTTGGGGAATAAACCCAGTAGTACAGCTGGACCAAACAGCAGGAATGCCCCTCCTGATTTCCACGGTAGTTGTTTAGTTCACTTTCCCACAAACAATGGAGAAAGTTCTTTTCCCCCGTCCTCCTTGCCAACATTTATTGTTTCTCATATTCTTGATGACAGACTTAGCCATTCTGATTGGGGCGAGATAGATGTCCTTTGATTTTCATTTCTCTAGTGGCTAAAGATGTTGAACACTTTTGATAGATTTATTGACCTTTTATACTTCTTATTTTGAAAATTCTCTATTGAACTCACTTGCCCCATTTATTGATTGTGCTATTGTTTTTGATATTAAGTTTTTGAGCTTATATATTTCAAATATTAATCTTCTACTAGAAACTAACTAGCAAAATTTTTCTCTCTTTCATTAGGTTGTCTTTTCACTGAGTTGTTTCCTTTGCTGTGCAGAAGCTTTTTAATGTCATGTAGTCTCATTTGTTGATTATCACTATTATTTCCTGTGCTATTGGTGTTCTATTTAGGAAGACTTTGCCTGGGCCTATGGTTTCAAGTGCTTCCCCTGTGTTTCCTTCCAGATGTCTCAAACTTTCTGGTCTTTGAACCATTTTGATCTGATTTTAGTACACAGGAGAGATAAATATCTAGCTTCAATCTTTTGCACACACACACACACGCACAGTTTTCCAAGTACAGTTTTTTAAAGAAGCTTTCTTTCTCCAGTATGTTTTGAGTACCAGTCAAAAATCTGATGGCCATAGGATTTGCTTCATGTCTTCTGCTCTATTCCATTGGCTTCCATTTCTGTTTTGTGCCAATACCATGTTGTTTTTGTTACTGTGGCTCTGTAGCACATTGTGATATCTCCAGCATTGCTCTTTTAGCTCAGGATTGCATTAGGTATTCTGAGTCTTTGTGCTTCCATATGAATTTTAGGATTTGTTTCTAATTCTATGAAGAATATTGGTACTTTCATAAGGATTATATTGAATCTGTAGATTATTTTTGGTAATATGGTCATTTTAACAATATTAGTTCTGCCAATCCATGAACAAGGGAGGGCTTTCCATTTTCCAATGTCTTCTTCAAATTCTTTCTTTATGCTCTGTAATTTTCATTATAGAGGTATTTCTTAGGTTCATTCCTAGGTATTTTTTGAGCTACTGTGAATGGGACTATTTTCCTGATTTCTTTTTCAGGGACACATGACTGGTATGTAAAAAAAACTATTGATTTTATGCAACAGTTTGTTGTGGCAGCCTTAGCAAACTACTACAAAAGATGTACACAGCAAGTCTGGGACCCGGGGCCACAGTTGTGACCACCATTCGAGGGCACCATGCAGGTGTTACTTTTGTCTCTGATTTTTAATAAGCATCAGTTGTGGTGCACCTACATTATTAATATCCACTTTGGATCTTTTATCCAGATAATTGTTAGAAGGCTATACAGGAATCCACACGTCACCTTAGGGTCTGTGTAACTTCTGACAGGTTTCTAGTCACTCTACAAATGATAAATATTATGAAAGACAACCAGGAATCTAGAAAAGAGTGAATCTTAGAATCTTACATTCAAAACACCCATAACAAAAGCTGTAAGATGATTTTCTTAAGAAACTCCTTTAGAAATGAGGTGGAGGTTCTGAATACTAGAAAAATTAGAAAGAATCCCATTTGAGTATTCTGGTTATCATTTCATTGCCTCTTTTAATCCCAAAAGCATTCCATCTCCACTATGTGATGGTTTAAAAAGGAGGAGTCCAAAGGAAGTCTGACACTTTGTGTGTATTCAGGCTCTCGGAAAATCCTGACTGATATTATGGAAGAAAGCATAAGCAGCAGGTAATATACAAGCACATTTGTCTAGAAAAATACATTAATTATCCACAAGAGTAAAATAACTAAGAAATTGTGACTCTAAGAAAATTCACTGGCAATTCCAACCAGTGTAGAATATTTTAATGTACACCTAAAATCTCTAGGACATTTATTCTTAAATCACTGGCTATTTAGCTTCTGACACTTATAATATTTTCTTTCTTTCTTTCTTTCTTTCTTTCAGTATACAATATTGGAACACTGTTTTGAGGCACGTGTCAAAACTACTGGTGATGATAAAAAAAATAGTAGCAAAGCTACTATAACACACATTTCTTAAAAACTAAATGAGACTTAACAATAAAATGCCTTTATTCTGTTGGTGTTCAATATCCTATAATGGCAATTAATTTCAGAGATTTCTTGTACTATTGATATCAAGATATTTTAATATCACCTCCCTCTATAAAACAAATAGAAATGTTATACCAAAAAATTTCAATAATGCTAAACTTAAAAAAAAAGACAGGTGTGAGAATCCAACAAAAAATATCCAAGGCTGGGGTCAGTGACTAACCCGGATCTTCCATCGATCCTATCTCACATGGAGTTGGGATGGAATAAGTACTGGAGATGTAAGATAGCACCTAGAGCCTACACAAAGCTGGAGCGTTTGAATTAAGAGCTATGAGCAAAATGTGGAATATCCAAGGCTTAGGCTACATAACTGGCAAGAGGGTGGAGGGTAATATTTGGGATCTACCATTCACTACATTACGATATCAGTTCCACAGTTCTAGTCAAGAACTAGATGTCAAAAGCAGATGTGTACTTTGGAACAAAAAAGGAAAAGATTCATTTCTTAGAGAAAAATCTAGTGTTTTCAAAATTTTTAATATTAGAAAATAGGATAGTGAAAAGTAAAAGTGTAGAATCCAAATTAGGAAGTTATAAGAAATCCACAAAATTTCTCTCAAAGAGTAAAGCAAACAATAAAGGTAAAAGTGGAATTATTGAACTATGAAACAAAGATTCAATGCAGTTTCAATTGAATTGTATAAAGGAGGCTTCTGGCAGGACTAAGAAAAACAATATATATTAAATACGATGAACAGAAAGGGTGGTGAGTAAAAATGCACCATATATATTTAGAGAATATTATAGAATTTACGGAAGTAATTTTTAAGAACTCAATAAAAATGTTCAGGTTCCTAGGAGAAGTAATATAGTAAGCAAAAGTGATTCAAATGAAAACTGAAAATCAGAATAGTTTTAAAATTGTTGAAGATAGAATAAAAATATTTTTATAAGAAAATATCAGTCCCAGATAATTTTAACTGAGTTCTGTCAAACATTCAAAGAAGAGATAACTTCAATCGGATATGAACTCTTTCTAATAATCAAGTTACAAGGGTATAAATTTGTCACCTTCAATACAATACAAATTAATCACAAAAGCATACCACTGAATATATGCTACAAAGTTGATTAAAACTGTCAAAATGGTATAAGACAAGAAAAACTTTTGAAACTCTTTAAAAACTTTTAAATAGGTATAAATGCAAAAACTCAAGAATGAAAAAAATGTAGAAAGTTAAAATCTCCTCCCACCCTTATCCCAAAGCAACCAACCTCCAACTTCCCTATCAAACAACTGATATGAATCTCACTCTATATACAACAGTTCTGCAAGAAACACAGATATTTATTCCTATTACACTCTCCACATTTTACAGGAAGCATAACATATTCAATATAATATTTGTTACCTTGCTGTTTTGAATAATTTATCTTAGCATTGTTTCTATATTAATTCATACTGTTTCATTTTTTCAGAATTGTATACTATTCGTTTAAATTCCTACATCTGTAATCCTTTCACAGATTATAGATTTGTATAGTATCCTCTCTATGGATACTTTTATTAACATTTTCTTGGCACCGGGGATCGAACCCGAGACCTTGTGCTTGTGAGGGCAGGCGGCGGAATCACGGAGCTAAATCCCTGGCCCTTTTGTTAACATTTTTGAGTTTCCTCAAATATTTTGTTCTTGTCATTGTCCTATGTCATTATCCTATGAATATTCTTTCACATGTATTTCTCAGGTGTATAGGTATGGCTGAAGGATAAATTTCCAGAAGTGCATTGTTTGGGGTGAAGGATAATTCCACTTGTACTTTTACTTAATACTGACAAACTGTCATTCACAGAAATTGTACCAATGTACTTTCCTATTAGCAATGTAAGAGACAGAATTTCCCAGCCTCCTTCAGAGAGTGTGTTATCAAAGAACTGCAAAGTTGAATTTCTGTTTCTCTTATTTTTAGTATAATGTAACATCTCCTTATTTTAGAGGCACTACATTTTTTTTTCTGTGAACCATCTGTTCGTAACAGTAGTCTATTTTTCTATTGAGTTTTTCCACTTTATCAATTTTTAGAAGCCTTTTAATAAATTATAAGATAGCTTAGCTCTATGTCTGTGATATATTTTGACAATTTTCCCAATCTTCTAGTTATCATTCAACTGTACTTAGAATTTTTTTCACGCAGAAATTTTTTAATTTCATTTAATCAAATTTATCATTTTAACTTTGATATTTGAATAGTAAATATAAATGCCTCTACTCCAAAGTTGTAAGGCATACTTTCATGCTTTCTATTAATAATTTTATGATTTTTCATTTCAAATTTTTAACGTTAGAATTTATCTAACATATGGTATGACATATAATTTTTTCTTGCAGAGAATATTAAATAGAGTTTTCTCAAGGTAGAAAACAATCATAAATGCTCATTTATAAAACTGGCATTATTTTAAGATAGTATAGTTCTCTCATAACATGCAATTTTTCAGTCTGGACCAAATACAATGCCTTCACACACTTTTTAAACCCTAAAAATGCTGTTATAAACAGTTGACACTAATGCCAACTTTTTCCAAACTCAACAACAGCAATATTTAGATAATCTCAGGGAAACTCCAATGCAAAGTCTTTTTATTACCTTATTGTAATCTGCATATTTTGTATGCTTAGATTAAATCAAATTATTAGGAACTACAGCTTCTCTCCAAACTTTATTTTTAAGATATGAGAAAATCCAAATTGTTAAAACAAAACAAAACTTGCCCATCAGGCTGTGACAGTGAAGGCGTGAGAGAGCACTTCACAACTTAACTCAGTCAGGGAGGCTTCTGACTGGGCCTAGGGAAGGCCTCTCCCACGCCAGACCACAGCGTTGTTGACGCCTGGTGAAGGAGATTAGGTGCTAAATAGAGGAGGTGTGTCGGACTATTCTCTCTCCCATCAGTCAAAGGCTGTTTGAAGGTGACAGAGAAAACGTCCTCCAGAGGTTAGGAAGCGTGGGCTTCTAAACACACGAGCCAGTAATTGGCTTCACTGAGTGACTGTCATTTCGCTCAGACTTAAGTCTGTTGAAACCTCATCTTCCCTCTGGACTGGCCTCATTCCAAATCCACAGATGCCAAAAATCTTAGAAGAATGGGACAGTGAATATATGCAATCTGTCTCCAATGGGAATATCCAGTGTGCCCTCTGAGTTGGTGGATGTTGACTAACAGAACACTAATGAAGAACTCTAAGCACAGTATATGATATAGAGAAAATCAAATGTGGTCATGGATAGGTAGAGCACAGTTTATTAACAGAGGAGACACTAGGAGAGCCGAGGGAAAATTATGAAAAGCAATACCAACACCGTCTGACCTTGGCTCTTCCAGCATCCTTCCTAGCTACATAGTTTTGTGATATTTAGAGACACAGATGTTATGTCTACATTTTTACCCTATTAAAATAATCTTGTGATGGTTAAGCTTGGCTGTGTGAAACACACTCTGGGTGTATCTGGGTGGGGCATGGAGACCTGACCCTGGGGATTATAGCTGGTCCCAGCCCCTTCCTCTCTGGTACTGACTCCCTGCTCTGGTTCCCAGCCTCCCTTAGCCAAGCAGCATTGTCCCTGCACCATGCTGTTCCTGCCTTGAGACAGCCAACCAGGGACTGAATCTCCCGAAACCGTGAGCCAAATTAAACCTCTCCTTTACATTGTGGTGTCAAGTATTGGGTCGCAGGGATGGGAAAATTAACTGACAGTGATTTGGTTTGTGTGATCTCTGAAGGATTTTCCAACAGGAGCATCTATTACCTCAAAGAAAGTGGCAAGAGAGGTACGTTCAGCTAGAGTGAGAATAATATGAAATATTAACATTAATATAAATAATAATATGAAATATTATTCTCATTATGAATTTATTATTTAGGTGTTGATAATTACCTGCTTGGCTGTCTCCATTAATCAAATATATTGTATAGTTGCAAGATTTCTTTTTAATTTAAAAACTTGTGTATTTAGATATTTCTAGCTCTCTAAAAATAACGCATTATTTCTATATATAGTATTCTAGAGCAAATTTTGTAATATATGCTTACAGCATCCACTAAATAACAAAAAAAGATATCAAACTTAAAATTCTTTGCTCTAGAAAAATGCCTTCAAATACTTTTTAGCAAATAAATTGTGTAAATTTGCAATACATTATTTTTGAGAGATTGATATAAAACCAGTATACAATCAGCAGAGTAAATTAATTTACCCTAAATGAATTTCATAAAGAAATTCATTCAGTTAAAACAGGTAATCTGAAAGGTGTTTATACTTCCCTGCTACCAGAAATAGGGTGCTTTATTATGACCATGGTAGATGTTGGTTTTCCCTTTCTAAATTTAATTAATCAACCATTGATATTTGAAAATGTTCCTTTATGAAAACCATTTTCATATTTTTTATTTACTTGTGGCTCCTCCTAGATGAATTATAATCTTTATTTGTGGTACTTTGTGCATACTGTAAGGCTTTCCTATGATGAGTTTCTTTAGGTATTTTATGATATGATCACTTGACAAAAAAATTTAAATTTCAGATACAATCAAGACATGATCCTTTTACTACAACACAGATCAGAACCTCTGGAGCCATAATGGTTGGCGATGCCTTTAACGATGTTACATACAATGCATTCAAACCCATCAGCAGAAGCCATGGGCTTGGATAAGGGAAATAATTCATTAAATAGTGTTATGGTTGGGACTAGATGCCCCCCAAAGCCTCATGCAGTAGTAGGTGGGGCTTTTTTCCAGAGGTGGCTGAATCTAGAGTGTGTGATGCTGGGATTAATTAAGAGCGTGATCACTAAACCAGTCCACTGATGGGTTTGGCACTGCCCTAAACCCCGGTAGTCCGAATAAAATAAAAGGAGCAGAAAGACACTGTTAAGGTCCCTTGTTACCTTTGCTACCATGTGGATGCCATGAGCTGTTTCTCCTCAGCAACGCCCCTCTGCCCTGTGCCACTCTGCCTCGGAGCCAGCCGATTATGGACTGAACCTCTACACACTTCGAGCTAAATAAACCTTTCCTCTTTAACTTTGGGTGTCTGGTATTTTGTCTCAGCAATGAGAGAAAAGTAACTAACACAAACAGAAAGATTAAATTGTGCAATCTATCAGGATTTTTAAAATCTTTTTTGTCCTTTTTTCTGTTAGAAAATGGATGTTTACTTTTCACTCCAAATGAATTAAAGCAGTAAGGAATTTACCTTAAAAGAGACAACATTGTCCAGTAAGTGACATCTCTGAATGGCCCTGGAAAGGACAAATTATGAGACTCATTTTTTTTCCCTGAGCATAGGCAAAAATTCTACCATCAGCCTTAAGGACAAAGGGCAGGAGACACAAAACCTGAACAGCATGAATGAAGGGAGATCACAGTGGGTTCTTCCAAAGAAGGGAAAGGGTCATTTTGTCTCAGAAATACACAACAGAATTGTGCTCGTAATGTTAGTCCCATGATTTCCCCATTTTACAGATGAGAAAACAGAGTGCCAAAGGTCACAGATTAAGTTAGTCTTCAACATGCACATGACACTTTGTCTGTGCTTACAAATCCTTCTCTATGAGGGTGTGACTTTAGAAGGGCAAGGCCCTTTGTCCACTCCTGCACCCTCAATACTTGGAGAAGAGCCCGGGACTTAGAGAGCTAGTGACACAAAACGGAAATAAACCAAGTTCATCGCAGTGCGATCCCCACCGTGGGCTGCATTCGGGGAAAGTCCCATGAGAGCCACTGTCTCGTCTCTCCAGTCCGTCATTCCAGACTCAGGAAGTTCTCTCCAGTGATGTGGAACTGATAGAAAGTCGTCAGAGTGGGCCGGGGATGTAGCTCAGTAGCACAGTGCCTGGCTGGCAAGTGGGAGACCCTGAATTTGATTCCCGGTACCCTCCAAAAGAAACTCATCAAATATTTTGATCAAATAATAATAGATTCAAAATAACATTAAAATATAGCTATATGTACTCAAAGTCAGTTTTAAAAGCATTTCACACTTCCAAATATTAACACCAATTTCATATGTCTCCATATTCTAACGCCAATGTATAGCTATTTCATATGATGTTTTCTAAATTTATAGGAATTTAGTGTGTAATGAAGAAACTGAAAGGGCACACACACATTCCAAATTTGGAATTTCATTTAGTGACATTTTATTTAACAAAACTTCATTCATCCTCACAAATTGACAAAGACCATGAAATAATCTCTTTAAAAAGGAAATAAAATAGTAATATGATGGTTTTAAGAATATAGCAAACAGGTACCCATCTCCGAAAATTTCTAAATCCATTACAAAGTGGACATAATTAATGACATTTTCTAAGGAATGTACTCTTAGGACTCAATAAAAACTTTTGAAAAGAAAACAATTAGCAGAGGAGAAACGCCTTACGAGATCCTCATGTGCTGCAGATTCTTACACTTGAGCCCTTGTTTCTGCAGTTATGTGAAGGACATTCCTCAAGGCTCGCCTCGAGCACACCACAGAGGCAACCACATCCACTGTACGGACGGTCAGGGACTGGGCATAAGACACACAGGAAACTCTGCCTTGGTCCTGAGCAGGAGCCATTGTTCTTTTCTCTAGAGAAGGCTTTTCCAAGTACCTATTGACCCTGGTTGCCATCTTTTGTGTCACTGATGAGGAGGAGGTATATATTAACATTACACTACATAGTACACGATGAGAAAAAACGCCTCCTGTCCCTAGTCCACTAACCCTGGCTGACTTCTGAAATCACATGCGGGATCTTGTCCTTATCCTTCCAGTTAAGCACCTTGCACCACACTACCTGCCATCTGCTTATTTCCAGGGCCTGCTTAGCAGGAGGCTTGGGAGGAGATCAGAAAACTGGAGGTTTGAATTTTTTAATTATTACAATGTAGGGAAAGACACAATGATGCAGCTAAGTAAAGGAATAAGAGGTTTGGTAAGAATGAAAAGATAAACAGCAAAGGATAAAAATCAGAAACTCATCTCACCAAGAACCCATATCCAGGCTATTTGGTCACTGGATTTGGGGAGAATTCAGTCCAAACAGTAGGAAACAAATTGTGGAGATGGCTAAGAATGAGTAAGACTGCAAGGCTTTAAAAATGATGGCTGAAATTAAAATAAAGAGGAGGGAAAGCTGAAAAGTCAGAATATGAGCATGAGCGATTTGTATCATCTTGTGTCCAAATTATACATTTTTAAAATAATAAATAGTAAAAATATCAAATGTAAAACCCAATTAACATCAGACTTCTGTTAAAAGTATTTTCAGATTAATGTATGTTTCCAGATCATGGCTAAATCTTAAAAACACCAAAATACTTCTGCAGTCATCTTACAATTGTTGCATAAAAGGGACCACAATTTCTTTTCCTCCTCCTCAGTCTCTTTCCTTTACAGAAAAACAACTAGCTGGGCATACTGTCTTATACTGGCTTCCAATACTGGGGGAATTACATTAAGTCTCTGCAGTTTTTAAAAATTGTAATTAACTAGGATAATCAATGAAGAATAATTTCTGATGGTTTAATCCCCAAATCATTTTCCATCTGAAGTATCTTGTAATCTCTCAAAGTGTAAGTACAAACCGTGTATATGACAGGCATGAGGCCCAATGACCTTGGTGTCATTTCCAAAGTTGAAATGCATACCAAACAGGCCTGGGATGGAGATCAGATTTGGAGAGAGGGAGATAGAATTTTTGGTTCATGATCACATCACTATCAGAGAGGGGAAGTTTTACCCTTTAAAAGGTGAATAATAAGACATTTTTAAGTTAAAATGACAAAACCACACTCTTCCCATGCCTACCATTTGCTGCTCTGTGCCTACCATTTGCTGCTCTGTAATATAACTTGTCATTATGGAGTCTTTTTGGATTTTCTATAAGTTGCAGGCACTGTTCAAGGCACCAGTGATGCTTCAGTAAACAAACAAGTGTCCTGCCCTTGTGGAGTTCATGTTCTACTGACAGAAGATGAAAACTATGATAAATCCATGAGCTCTATGATATGTTGGGTGATAAATGCGATGTCAAAGAAGTAGAGCAGAAAAGGAGAAGAGGAAATTCATTGTGAGCAGGAAAAGAGAGACCTTGCTGAGAAGGGGCACTTGGATGAAGACCCACAGGAGAAGAGGGAAATGGCCATGTGGCTGTCCGGGAGAAAGCAACAAAGGGAGCAGAAGAGCCCATCCCATGGTGGAGCTACGCTTGGCCAGCTGCTGGGCCACTTGGCAACAGATTCATGGAGTCATTAATTTCTCATTCTCAAGAGACAGTCTGAGAAAAGTCAAGATCACAGGACCAACCACGTTTACACTGAACTGTATAGGTGAAGCGCCCGATCAGGAACTGCTATTCTGCTACTCTGCTACTCAGTAGCTTCGTATCAGCCCTTCTCAGGTGCCAGTGTGAGGACTTGGGTTTTTTATTCTCACAGGGAGATTTCAGAAGAGTTACATGCTCAGGCTCGTATTTTAAGTCTCATTCCTCCTAATGTTTTTAAACTGACTTGAGAAGCCAAGGATGGAAGCAAGGAGACCTGTTTAGCATTTCAGGTGAGAAATGCTGGAGACTTAGACCAAGGTAGGGAACAGGTAGAAATGTGGTCAGTGCTGATATATTTTGATTAAGGGCCAGAAGTGTGGGTGAACTGATTAGAAGTGGCTTGGAGAGAAAGAGAGGAGAGAAAAAGAATAACTCTAAAGATCTATACTCTAGAAACTGGAAGGTTGGGTCAACACTTAGATAAGAAAACTAAAGGAGAAACAGATTCAGGTGAAAATGGAGCAGTTTGGTATGTAAATGAGAAATCTGAAATCTTCTGGACCACCAAGTAAAATGTTAGATATATGACTGCAAAACAAGGATATGGCCAATTTTCCCATGAATCTCAGACACAATGAACATTTAATCATCTTCTAGTGCTGAAACTCTACAATCTCATTTTAAAACTTTTAGATAACACTTTGTAAATCAACATGCAAACATTTCCCTCATATGCAACCAAGTGAGCTTATAGAAGGACAGAGCACTGTTTTTCTTAAAAGGCAACAACAAGCCTGTGCGTAGTTTCTGCCTGATACTGGTATGGTAGTAATCAGGGAGGGAAGGAAGGGGCAGGCTTATCTTTGTTTTCAGAGGAAGAAAGGTGCTCGAGCGAGGGCTCCTGTGAAGCTGTGGCTGGGAAGGCTGGAAACCCGCCCTCCACCCGCGCCCAGACCCGCTCGTCCCCCTGGCTGCTCTTGGGTCGAGTCTTTAACTCTGGGTATCAGAAAGCCCTGGCATTTTGAACTTGTTTTCTGAGTCATGATTAAAAGTATTTCCTCCCGACCCTCCCGAAGAAGGAACACTCTTTTTCTGCTTGTCCTGGGTACTTTCTGAAGCTGCTACTGGAGAGTTGCCCGGGAAGCAGCTGGAAGAATGATGCTTGACAAACTCAAAGCTGCATACAGGCAAATTCTCTGGGTCCGGGGTGAAGTCGTAAGTCACTTCACAGGGATTTAGGTAGATGCTGCTGAGCTCTTTTACCTCAGGATGGGTAAATGATGGAAAATCACAATGCACACATTTGTATTTATTAAGTCAGCATTCTTCATTAAATGTGGCTGGATTTTTTAAAAATTTCACTTGACATATTGACTGAGAATTATTTTTAATAGGATTTATTTAAATGATTGGGGGTCTTTCTGGTAATTCAAATTTCTGAGTTTAGTCTCTTATCAAATCCAACAGTTTGGTGTGGGAAGGTGAAAATCTTAGCTCTTTTGGTTGATGATCATTCCATTCATATGTGACTTAAAAGTTAAATCCCTCACTTAAAATGACTTCTGAAAGTTGTCTAGAAGTTATAGAGCTCTGAATGCCATTTTGATGAAACAAATTCTACAGATTCCCCTTATGCTCCAAAATACAGATATCGGAAAAATTCAAGTATCTTAACCTAAATAACCAATAATTTCTTTCAAATTAAAATTAATGTCAGCTTTAGATGCTGCATTAGAAATCTCCAGTTTACAGATGTAACAAATCAAGTCCCTTCAAATTTGACATCCACTGTATGAAAAATACTTTTTAAAAATAGAAATGTATACTTAACTCAAATGTTTTATATTATAATATTCTATTGGAATAATTCCCTCCAGGTACACAGAAGTGTGTAGTAGCTCATAAACAGTGACAGCAGCTAAGCCAAATAATAAATAGTGTCCTTTGTAGTCTTCAAAAACTTGTATAATTTTCTCAGGTAAATTGTAAAACAAAAATTATTTGGTTTTTGAGGTTTTATTTAATTTTTAAGTAAAAAGCTGCATTAAAAACAAGACATTGATTTGTATACTTCAAAACATAGGCCAATTACAGCTTACTGCAATTTTTCAAATATTTGGGGATTGGTTTATGCATAGAAGGTTTGTCAAAGTTTAGTTTAAATTACATCTATTTAATTTATTAAAAAAATAATTTTGACAGAATCATTGTACTTATATCATTAAGAACAGAAATACTTTTGCTGAGGCTTGAAACTAAATCAAATACTGACAAAACCCCCTCTAAACTGTTAAAACCATTCAACACATAGTATAGAAGTGCATTGTTATATCTATAATTATTTGGCTTCTCAATTTCTTTTTATTTTAGCAATCTCATTTGTACTCCATCTTTTTTGAATAAAAGGTCTAGTTACAGTGTTTCAATATAAAGAATTGCTATTTGATATTTTTTTCCTACAGTCTGGGGGAAATTCAATCCCCTATTTATCAAATAATAGCCTTCACAGCATCATTTTTTATGTGTGGGGTTAACATCCAGACACTTTTAAAGTAAAAATTTCAATTTGTGAAAAACTATATATTCTGCAAGATGCTTAGGTGGTGATCTCATCCTGTTTCAAAGCCAGGGTTCTTTTGCATCTCTACTTACTTGCCCCATCAAGTAATAAATAATGTCAGAGAGTTCCAACAGCATATGAGAATCTGCTTTTTCAGCTAACACAAAGAGAAACAAAGTCCTTTTCATTACGGAAGATAACATATCCCCTCACTATTTACCCATTTTTGTTCCAATATATCTGTATGTAATCCACTTATTCTTCAACCATCTAATGGCCTCACAAATTTAAAATGCACTGCTGTGTTTCGGGCTATTTATCTATCCAGCGGGTCTAAAACGGAATACAGGTTCATGAGCTTACTGATATCAAATGTGTAAACACTGTATCTAAATTTCAGACCTCATACCAGAACTCTTCTCATTTTACTCTGCATTGAAATATTTCTGGAATATTGCCATGGCTGATGGCAGCTTTTCAGTGACTCATTAATAAATATATACATGAAAAAAGAAGGAAAGAGACATTATTAACCAACCAGACAAGGTAGACCTTAAATAAAACAACACAAGAGTGTGCAGCCTCTTCACAGGTTTTCTTGATATAACTTCTTCAAAGGATCACAGACATCTCATAAACCAACAGAAGCCTGGGTGTGAAGACCCTCTGCCTTGGCTGTCAAGGTTTCTTTTTATGACAAGTCATAAACATGTTCCCCAGAGTCTAAAACAACGCTCCATTTTCTTGACACAATAGAGAGAATTCTGTTCCCTTAGGAATATTACAGGAACTTGCAATGTTTAACAACATGACCAAGTTAACAATATGAAAAAGAATCTATTTGCTTGATTTTTCTGTTTGTGAATGTGTGAATTTTAATACTGAAAACAAGCATTTTATCTGAAAAGACCTACAGAATGCCTCTGCCTACACTTAAAGTATTATTGAAATAAAAGAAATCATGGGTACCCATTTCAGAGACTTGCTGGAAAACGCTATTTGATATTTGCTTCTTGTATTAGCATAGTGCTGGTTTGTAAATAGCATGGATTAAAGTTACTGTATCAAACTTACACAACAGACTTAATACTGTATGATAATATTGAGAGCAAACCCTCAAATGTGCTTCTCCAAATCGTATCTGTTTTACCCTTATAATACAGGTGCATACAGTGACTTTTAGAAGACGGCACAGATAAAATCTATATGCCAGTATCACTGCTTTATTCCATTTTCAAAGAGGCACTTCTTCATATGTCTTAGCATATATTTTTATAATAATCTCTTCTTTTTTAAACAGTATTCAAAACTCTGTGCAAATATCACTGACAACACGCTAAGGGGAATGATTTATTTTTAAACCAATTTTGGAAGCAGCTGCCCCAAAACAGCTTAAAGAAAGAAATGAGAAGTAAAAGATGCTGCAGGCAGGGTGAGAGATGTAAGCAGGGGTCGGAGAGGCTACCAGTGGTAGATCACTTGCGCAGCATGCTTGAGGCCTTGGTTTGGAGCACCAGCACCGAGAAACACAAGAAGTAGTAAATGGACTAATGAACGATTCCAAGTCAATGTGCTAACTCTTTCCACAAAGCTCAAGTAACAAGACAACTGAAAAAGTAAAGTGTAGCTCTCAAAATAAAGAGGCAAAGTCATTAGACATGTCCTGGGCACATGTGTATGAGTGGAACTGCATTATTGCAGCTGAAAGGAAAAAATATAGATGGCATGCTCATTTACTAGGTTATATAAGAACAGAGGGAAAATGCCTGAACAGTGCTAGCTAGCTAGCTGGTGCTGAGGGGCAATTATAAAGTTGAATGAATGTCCCTGGACTAAGCAGCTTCAAAAACATTGCTGGAAGGTCGAGTAGACTCACAGACCGAGCTAGAGAAAGCAACTTCAAAAGTCACAATTGTAATTTTTTCATTCATTTTAAAATATTTTATACAATCTAGCCAACTCTCAACTGCTCATTTGAAGAGCAGACACGTGGCCATGCCAATGTAAAATCTGCGAACATGGGTTGGGGAGACACCGTGAATGATAGCAGATATTTTTACATATGACACTAAGTGCATGATACAGGGAAGCAAGTGTCTATGCTGGCTGACAATAGAACCTGGTAGGATTTTGAGAACTGGCAATAGATGAGATGATGCACATCAAGAGAAACTCACGGGAATGAACAGCTGATTGCCTTCCCTACTTACATTATTTCTATTTTATTCCAAATGATCATACTGCTTATCACAAAGTTATGTAGAATAACAAGCCCAGGGATATGGTATGCATGCCATTTAGCCAAAAACATTAGGTATATCAGTGATTAGGTCTTACAAGAACTGCTTCAACTTCTAATCCTCAGTTGGTTCCAAGCTCTGTAACAGAGATGGGGAGAACAGTGCCTTAAGTTAATTATTCTCTGTCCTTGATTGGAAGTTGCCCCTCTTAAAGTATCTTTTACTCTTGTCAATTTATGCACTTGAACAAGCCTATTTCATGGAAACACTGATTGGAATACTGATTCGGTCTGAAGATTTTTGGCTGTAGATTTGTAACCAGAATTTTTTGTTTAAAAAGTATGCAAAGGCTCTTACATGCTTTTACTTTTTTTGTTTCCAAGAATTCTCAGAGATTTTTTTCCCAAAGAATATGTTCACGCTAAATTCTCAATCTCAAAATTCACATGTTGAAAAAGTGATTAAAATCTTGCTTTTTTATATTGGGTTTAAAATTTAAAAGAGGATTTTAAACTTGCTGTAATTGTAGGATTTTATGGAATAAAACTTTAAACAGGGTACAGATTTTATGTCTAAACAGCTCTTCTATTTTAGATACCCTCAGATGCTTTCAAAATGTCTCCAGAAGGAATGTATTCTTAAAATTTTTTTCTGAAAACAAAATGTGAAATACAGGAACACTAGGATTTAATTTGAGAAAAACTATTTTATTGTCACCTGATATCTACACTGTATTGAGACCTCTTGCTTCTTTTAAGGAAA
Source organism: Heterocephalus glaber (assembly GCF_000247695.1). Next base: position 8,219,371 of record NW_004624798.1, read on the forward strand.
AATATATTTCACTAAAGTGGCACATATTCAAGATAGCATTAGAAAGTGTATTGGAATTCCCTTAAATAGGTGCACTAAATTGTTTCATTGTCTCCTATTTTTGTTAACTTCAGTGGTTTTCCAGAGTTAGCATCCCATGTAATTATCTATTACATCTCTAAGTTCCTTAATATGTATGATTTCTTTTATAAACCTGTCACATCAGGGATTTATCAGAGCTCAGAAAAATATATATGTTGTGTGTGAATATATTTATTTTCAACAGGTGCACAATAATTAGAAATTAGCTCCTTATTTGTAAGTGGCAGATTTTATGTTCGAAATTAGCTGTCAGAACACTACTCACATATGAGTTCTCATTTTCTCGGTCAAACAGTTTTGGAGGGAAATATTCTTACAGTACGTCAGACAGAAAACATGAGGGTTGTGAAGACAGCGGTGGGTGTAGAAAGAACACTTCTTTTGGAATTACGAATCTTAGACGCGAACAGACCTGTCCACCTGTCCAAGTGTTACCTTACCATTTCCAGAATGATTTTGTTCCCTGTGTCCACGAAGTTGCAGAGGAAAACAATGAAACAATTCACTATGATATCAGAAATGTGGCTTCATAGGAAACAGGGCTACATTTAATCAGTACTGGTAGTTGATGCATATTTTCTGCTTTTTCTTAGAGTTCATATCACTGGCTCAAACTTTTATGTCAGTCTCTCCCAAAGTCAATTACTACCAAAATTTACAAACTTGACATGAAATTACATTGTATTTACAAAGAACTTGGCACTTACAGAATAAATTATTGACTTTTTAAAAATCCAGCCCAGGGCACCCATGGTTCGGGCAAATGGGAAAGCCCAGTGCCGTATTATATATTATGCTACATTAATATGAATAAATAAGTTTCTGCCTTATTACGGAAGGTGAGCTCCTCCACAGTGCTGGCCCCGTGGCTCCACACTAGTGCCTGCCTCTTGGCTCCGCGGCATGGGTGGGCACAAAGCTCAGTCCAGAGAGAGCAAAGGCTGCATGTTCTCCTCCTCACTTTTATCCATGTGCATCAGGACCGTGGGCTCCAGCACAGACTGGGACCTGCGGGGAGAAAGGCCTGTCAGTCGGTTACACCCAGCCACTGCCCAGACCGTCCTCAGCGCTGCCCTCTCCCTTCACTGCCTCCCTGTTGATGCGGTCATCTTCACGGAGGAATTTATGAGCTGTGCATGTCGCAGTTCAGAGAAACACTGAGGGTGATGTTCTGCATCAGAGTGAGGAAGCAACCCCTCTGGCCACTCAGCCCAGAGCAAAGGATTCTAGACAGATAGCAATAAATGTACATCCTCCTGGCCACAATTAGGTGGCCCTCCCTTTCAGAGATGCAGAATTTCTGTGTGGAATGGATGCTTTCCACTACAATACCTCCAAACAGAATTTGAAAAATGCTACGGTGAAATGATTGCTATATGTTGAATAGAAATGATAGGCACTGTAAGTTGTTATCATGTTATAGGTTAAACAGAAATGATGATGGTCTTTTTAAAAAATCTATAAAACATCTTCAGCACGAATATGTCTTTTCCCGTAACCATTTTAATGATTACATCAACAAAACAATGGTTTGTTTCTTTGTTTTCTAAGACAGACTTTGGCTATGTCGTTCAAGCTAGCTTTGAACTATCTACCCTAGGCTGGCCTCGAACACTTGGCAATCTTCCTGGCTCAGCCTCCTGAATGCTGCGATTATAGGCATCATGCTTGGCTTAAAAAAAAAATCAAAATTTGGGTAAGATTTTTGTTAAATTTCCCACTAGAACAGCCAAATAAAATCAGCCTTTCTCGTCAAAGCATCAAGAAAAAAGTTAAGCTTAAGTTTTTTAAGAAGTTAAAACTCGTGTTTAGGTAGAAACACTGTATAATCTGGAAAGCACATGATCTGAAAATCCCTGTAGGTGTTCTGAGAGCGGGTGGCAATTCCAGCCCATTCATGTGAGGGTGAGCAGGGGCGAGGCAGGGAAACGTGGCATCTCAGGAGCAGGAAGGCGCCTCTCAACAGCGGGGAAGGTGCTGAGGAAGCAGCTGGCGCTGTCAAGTCCTTCTCAGGAGTGAATTCTTCCCCTGCCTCACATCCCACCCGATGGCTTTGGCCGGGTGAGACGCCTCTTCACGGACCCTACTGACTTTCGGGGGACAGGTTGCAAGCTGAAACACTACAGTGCATGCTTGGGGAAAGGGCCGCGATGGGCCCCACCCTGAAAACCAAACCTCAGGGGACTGACTGACAAATGACTCCTTCAGCTAAATAACCTTCAACTCGTTTTCAAAGAATGAATACAGTAAAATAAAGTTGAGAGCATTAAAAAAAGGAAAGGCTGTGTTTTCTAGGTCATTTTCACCACTTTATCTGAGTAGTACGTAGGCATTCGGCGCGCATCTCAGAAGGGGACTGACTAGTGCTGTGTCCACAAGCATTCGAGGAGAGAGGGAAACGAGGAGGAGACAGGACGAGGAGGAGAAGGACCAGGGGAGGCGATGCAGAGTAAGATGAGTAAGATGTCAGTGCCTCAACTTCTACACAGTGAGTCCTTCGCACGCTGAGAGAGCCCCAGGACTGTATGGAGCATTCCATAGGTCAAGTAATGCACATAATGGAGAAAGAAATTTTTAACCGGAAATGGATGAACAAATTCTCACAATTAAATCTACCATTTAAACATTGAGGTACATCATGATCTTACTGAGTAAATGAACATTAAGGCTCTTTACACAGCACAAGGCACACGACTGAGGTTTGTGCATCTGCCTTCTGCTGAAACAGGCACACGCATGCGTGCGCACGCATTCTTTTAAGTTTGTATGCATCATGACTTTTAAAAATATATTAGAAAGTATACAGCAATTTTAACAAAATACTTTAAATTACCTTGTGCTACTACTCAAGTTGGGTTTAGGTTCCAGTCTGTTTTTTTTAAGGCACCACAGGTAACAGGATTGTTACCTGATGAATACTGCTCTCATGTGTACATTAATTCTTTAGTAAAAGAAAAAAGGCACAAAGAAATATCTCACGATTGAGATGTTTTTGATATTTAACTGCCCCAAATGTACTGTTATTTATTGCCGGCTTCTTACTTTCCTGAAGGAACAGGGTACTGTGTTCAGGCTCCTAACTCTTAGGGAACTGCAGGAGAGGGAGCTGTCCACCATTAACTCACAAAACACACCGGCTGGGCTTTCCCCACAGCCCCAGCTCTCTACAGTGAAAAACTTTTACTTCTTTTTTGAAAACTATCAAGCTAAGTTTAGCTATCCAGTACTCACATACCCATTTATGATACAGCTGCAACATTACCAATGTGCTCATGGGGCTAGGGTTTGGAAAGCTGTACTCCAATTCTGGTTGCTAGCATAACAATTACTGGTCCTGTGGTCATGGGAAAGCTATTTAAACTTCCTAAGACTTTGTTTTCTTGTTTGCAAAATGGAGAAAAACCCCTCACGTCATAGAAAAACAGGGAGGATCAGAGGCAATGATGCATGCCTAAACCTCAGCACAAATCCTGGCAGATGGTGCAGGGCAGTGGTTGAGAAAATGGCGTATAGAACATAAGAAAATGACTCACAGAACATGATTACCCGTGAAAATACATTGCTACTTTGTGGTTTTGCAAGCACTGGAAGTCACTTACCTCCTTGTGTCTTGTACTCCTCATCAATAAAAAGAAGAGAGTACTTCAAGAAGCAAATGAATCAGTGCACACAGAGGACTCCAATAGGGTTTATCATGGAGTAACGATAAGTGTTCAGTATCTTTAATATCACACAGTGGAGTCAGTTCGTGTCACTGTAGCAGTACTGGCGCTGGCTCCCTGCAGCTGTCATGTGCCAGGTACTCCCCTATGAACTGAAGACGGGAGGCAGAAGCCCCTCCGCAGCGCTGAGCATCCTCAATCTGCACTGTGTCTTTGTGTGTGACCGTCCACAGCCTTACACAGGAGGAGAAACCCGTCTTCCATGTAGCTGAGTATGCCCAAAGGAAGAGTTACAAATAGCCTTTGGTGAGGGAATGATTGATCTGACTCCCTCTCAATGTAAGAGTAATCAGAAGTTGAAAAAGGAAGAAGCCGGGAGGAATCAGAGCAGAACACAGGGGCCATCTGCTCTGGTCCTTGAAGGGGAACATGATTTCTGAACTCAGAAAAGGAGAGAATCAGTTGAAACAATGTTTACAAATTGTATTTACACAGATTCTTCAGTATTTTGTCAGTGGAATCATAGAAGCTTCATATGATACATAGCCTACATCAAAGCAAGAAAGGATGGTGAAAATTCAAATCAGCACACATCAGAAACATGACATAGGGCTGAGGAAGAGGATACTCCCTCAGCCCTGTCTATGGGGGTGGGGGACAAAATGACCTACTTATTTGGAGAAGAAAATAAAGACCTTAAATGATTCAAAAAGGTGTAGAGACTGAGCCAAATCTACCAAGATGGTGCTGACCCATTAAAGTAAGGTTCCTGGAGAGAAAAGCTAAATGCAGAGGCGAAGGATGCGGAGGGTGTGGACTGACAGAGCAACTTCCCAGGATTAGTCCCCTGGGTAGGAGCTGGCAGTGGCCCCTGGCTTCCAGGATGACAGCAGCAGTGACAGCAATGGCAGCCCAGCGGTGACACAAGGGTCAGATTGCACCTGCAGCCACTGACAGTGGAACAGGTCTTCTTTCATTCGGCTGGTACCAACTGAGATACCATGTGGGCCCAATGCTCCCAGGTACTCGGACCTCCAGGGAGCAGGACAGACAAAGCCACCATGGTCTCCATGAAGTTGACCTTAAGGAGCGGTGAAATCAAATGAAATAGAAGGGGTCATTTCACAGAACTGATTAGTGCTGCAAGGGAAATGAAGCAAAGGCGTCCAAACGAGAGGGAGGAACTAGAACAATGAGCCAGGTGAGATGCCTAAGCCCAGGTGGTCAAGAAAGACCAACGGACTCTGGAGAGGTGATCTTTGGCTGGGACTGGGCCTCCAAGGGTGCAGGGAAAGAGCATTCTAGGAAGCAGCAGGAACAAGGTGGAGAGGCTGAGGCACACAGAGGAAGCCACTGTGGTGAAAGGCTTCTGGGAAGGAGGGAGAAGGTGAGCAGGACCTGGAGGAGAAAGCAGGCACGCTCAGCTCAGGCAGTGCCTCGGAAACTCCAGGAAGGGGCTGACGTTGTTCACCGGGTAACCGTCGGGCACTTAAAAAACTAAGTCAGACACAGGAAATGTGATTCCACGTGGCTGCAGAGAGCACTGTGCTCAAGTGTGGACGCCACGGGAGGGACCGTCACAGGAGGAGCGGCCGCAGGAGAAAGATGCGTTAGCCAGCTGGGGAGACAACTAGGGAGGTCACGCAGCCCTGTGTGCCTGCCCTTCCCCAGCTCACTGCCGGGGCAGAAGCTCGTACCATGTTGGGTGGAAAGGCTGGCGCAACCTTCTACCGCCCACAGTTACGTGAACAGGCGTGTAACTGGTGGCTGGAGACCCACTCAGTAGACACAGGCTCTGATCTCGAGGATGTGAGGTCTCTGATGGCACTGTTGTGAGCACGAGTGAGTTACTGTACCAAACGCCACCTACCCTGGGTTCCACTCACAAAAGCACATAGTGAATGAAGGACTATAATAATTATTATTAAAGTTAGGTTTATTAGAACGTTATTCAGAGACCATTGCTTTTAAGGATTTTTGTTTTCAAACTCTGAGAATCTGATGGCACATATGCCTTCTCTCCAGGAAAATGCTCTGTGTGTACACAGACACTCTGACACAAACACACAGAATTGACACACAACTCAGCACTTAAGAGAATCCTTTGACAGCCCATCAAAACCCCTTTTAGGTTAGGATACCGTAGAAGATTTCCACTTAGGAAGCTCTGCTCTAAGAGAGACGAAGCTTAGAAATGGTTTAAATATAAGCTTGTCAACTGGTGAAGAAATCATAGGTTGTAGAGAGGAAGTTATCACACACACAGCACAACATGGCACAATAACAACGGCAGCAGCACTGTGACAGACATCAGCTTTGAGGATCACGTATGCTACCTCATGGGCCAGAGCTACGACCAAAGGACCATCAGGCTTTTATCAGAGAAGGGGGCTGGGCAGGATTTGGCATAAGTGAAGGGTCCCACTGTCCTTGAGTGAGGTGGGGGGACTCACCAGGGGTCTGGCTCCCATGGTTCTAAAAATGAGCCAAAAGAGTAATATTTGTGAGCATTACTCAGCTGGACCCTGAGACACTGTGGCCAGGAAACCCTGAGTATTAGCATCTTCTGTGTCCCCGACCTGTCCTCACAGCAGGGATGTGTTTGTGTCTGCAGCTCCTCCACTGGATGAAGGCAAACAGGCACACGGGTGTCATGGATGAAGCGGGGAGTCCGACTCTGACTCAACAATGAACTTTACAAAGATTAAACTGGTATAAAGAATACAGTCTTTGCACCTGCAATGGTTAGACCTTTAGACAAGACTTGGCAGGGACACTGAAAATACAACACAATACATGCTCTGGGTGTAGTCTGATTTGGTGTGTGTGTCTGTGTGCACATGTGTGTGTGTGCGGCACACCTGTGTAGTCCCTTTCTTCACAAGAAATATTACTGAGAATTCTGATAAATTTCTCAGATGGAAGGAAGTTGTTACCAATAATCATGGCAGTAAGAACACCCACCCCACCGACTGCCCGAGGCGTGCCATCAGAAGTCTCGCTGCTTCAGAGGAAACTCAGGATCTGCTGGCTTCTGAGGGCCCTCCTAAACTGAGCATGAATTTGGAACAAAATGCAGTTGAGGCTACTTTGAATGACTTTATCTTTGTAAAAAGATTGACCGGTAATAATCACATGTAGTTTATGGAGCTCAATGTAATGGGCAAAATACTTCATGACCACTGTGAATGGAATCTAAAGAACATGAACTCAGACAGAGAGAGGGAAGGTGGGTATGAAGTTCCAGTCAGATGGGCAGAGAAGTCCTGGGGGCCTGCTGTTCAGCAAGGCGACCACAGTGAAGACAGAGAGACGTTTTCCACTGGAGAAATGCTAGGGCAGTCAATGGCAATGTTCTCACTCCGAAAAAGTGACTTAGCTTTTACTTAAACTCTTAGACATCCAATCACGGATGCATGAAAGCCTTCAAACTCCAACCAGAGAAAAGCAAACACAGGACAAACGTAAAACTTGGCTGCACTCACAGCGCCTCCTGCAGCCCTCACTGTCCCCCTCCCATGTACCTCACCTCTTCATGGACTTGGGGGACAGCTCCTTCTCCGCCTCCTTCACCGGCGTGCTGTAGGAGTCCACGTTGGACTCACTGTCGTCATCATACTCGTGGTCCAGCAGTGTCCGTGCCCACGTTCCCATGTCATAGGGGGGCAGCATCCCCCCAAACTCCGAGGGCAGGATCTCGGGGTGAATGAGCTGGTGTAGACTGTTCAGGTTGTTCCCATGTAGGAATATCTACCAGTGCAAGAGCAGGGGGAGAAACACAGGAAACTAAATACCATCCAAGTGAGGCGAGGAGATAACACAAACGTAAGAGGTTTCTGTGTCCTTTAAAATACTTGGGTCTCCCATCTACTCCAAGAAGCAGGCAGGACTGGAAATATTACCCTCACAGTTCATATAAAAATCCTGAAGGTCAAAAATGTTAAGGAGCAAGGTCAGAAAGTTACTGCGTTAAAGAGCTGGAACCACAGATTTGGTTTTCTACTTCTTGGTCACAGGCGTGAGCAGAATCCAGCCTGCACGTGGTTCTGCACACCACTGCAGTATCAGCTGTGCGTGATGAATGCCACTAATGCGGCCCCTTACCATGGGGATTCAGCAACTCAGAGCCTGCCCAAGTCATCAAGCCCAAAACTCTCACCAGTGCGGCTCCCTCTTCATGATCAATAAAAATAAGAATGCTGTAACCTCTAAGTTACGACTTTACAATGCAAAGCGGGTGGTGTGAATAAATGCAGTAGATGAGCATCCTCATAATGAAAGGCTGAGTGAGGCTCCCGTGAGGTTGCTAGCTTCTGCTCCCCTAGATATTTCCACACTTATGTCCAAATGGAAAACAGAATAAAAAACTGAAAACGTAACACTGTATGTGAATGTTGATTATTGCTGTGGTTGTCTGACAGATCTTTTGTATTAAACTACACAGTTATTCAGGCCAAATATTCAAAATCTGTTTCTCTATCAATTGCTCTCTCTTTTCTCTTTCTTCATTTCAATCCCAAAACTGCAGATCGGCCTTCTCCGATACAGCATGGTTGTCATCTCATGTAAATTATAAAATATTTACTGAAAACTACAGAGTATAAGTAACTTGATAACTTTAAAATGAGCAGCCGGCACATTTAGGTTTGCTTTCCTTACCGTCAGAGTCCATGGCATTAAATACATAGGAAGGCGAAGAAAGATGACTCAGCAACATCAAATGAAATTAGCGGAATGGAGTCGCCAGCTAACAAGCACTTTTAACAGTTCCTGGCAGAGTCAAGGCGGGTAACTGCCAGTTCCTGTCCAAGGGTCAGAGCAAACCCAAAGTGTCACGCACAGCGTGGTGCCCAGGGAGGCGCGAGATGCCACTGCCCCACGGGGCGCCAAGGTGACTGAGCCTCCCGCCACCCCACTCTGCCGGAGAGCACACAGCCAGGGTTTCCCTCGAGGAAAACACACACGTGCACGCACACACGCACACACACTCCTAGGTTCTTCTCATCACTAAAAAGAATTTTCCTGGGAAAGCTAAGCTCTGACACTTGAAAGCCTTACTTTATTAGGCACTTGAGCTGTTTCGCCACATTATTCCTCCCACTTAAGGAACCTCCTTCGAGGCCTGCAGAGTGGGAAGTGGGGGTCGGGAGCTGCTCCTGTCTCCTCCTCCCGGGCCTCACAGGCAGCTTGGCCTTGCTTCCAGGCTCACGGGGACACAGGCCTTCCGTGACACCCACCGCCACAGCCCCCATGTCTGTGCAGGCTGCCTGGGCGCCCAGCAGGGCCCCAAGTCCCCCAGCCACTGCTCCGCACACCGGCCTGGCCTCGCTCACACAACAGCCGGCCCTCTCCGCACCTTTCCCACCCCAGAAAGAAACTGCTGACTCCATCACTCCCAGAGACAGAAACCGGCTGCTGGTTCCTCTCCATCTGCCGGTGCTGCCTGACTCTCTCCTTCCCTGGCAGGACTCGCCGTCTATGTTTACTGCCCGAATACTCTGCTCCCATTTTACCCAAATCTGATCCATTCAGCCACTGCCTCCCACCACTGCAAGAAAACAGCTTCTGGCATGCTTCTTCTCATCACTAAACTCAGTGTGGGATGCTCACTCTGCATTTGCCTTGAGCTCTCTATAGCAAGGAACATAGTGGATGACTTTCTTCATGGAAATATTTCTTCTACTATCATTCAAATTTCTCCTGTCTTGCTAGATTCTCTTTCAGTCTCTTTTGCTCACCACGGTAGCATCTTCAGATTAGAGCTCCAATGCTCACTTTCTGTTCTATTCTGTCCTTGGTGGTTTCATTCAGTTCATTTTATGCAGTCAGTGTCTTTCTAATAGTGTCCACAACGAAAACATACATGCTAAACCCAGTCTCCCCTGACGTCCATATTTGAGTTTCCACTCTCCGTTGTCATCTGCACTGAGGTGTTCACTGGGCGCCTCAGACCTAACAGGTCCAAAACAGAGCTTGCAATCCTCCTCCCAGATCTGCTCCTCCCTCTTCCCAACAGCAGTTAGCGGGGCCAATGCCCTTTCAGTTTCTCACACCAAGGCGTCTGATGCATCTATTGGTCCTCACACCATCCAAGCTCTCGGCAAATCCTTTTGGTACAATCTTCAAACTGTGTCCTAAGCACGGTCACTGACCAAGCCCACTGCCAGAGCCCCGCAGACTGGGTTACCGTGGCAGCCCCTGGCTCGCCTCCCTACTTCCTGTCTCCCTCCCAAGCCCAACAGGGGCCAGATGCCCGTCGCTTCCTGTCAGATCATCCCTGCCTGCTCAGCCCTCAGTGCCTTCTCTCTCTCCTTGTAAACCCAGATGGCCAACCTGGTAAGAACTACTTTGAACACATCTCCTGCTACTCGGTTTCTGCTAAGTCACGCGTGCTACACGTGTGCCGAGATGTTTGCAGTGGGTCTTCTCCCACCTGGAGATCTGACGTCCCGTGGCTCACGGTTCCATATTCTACAAGTTGTTGTTTGAGTTCTCCCTGTCAGGGGTGCCTTCCATAGTGAACCTACTGAACTCTGTAACCTTGCCCTCTGGGCAAAGTCCACCTCCTATTCCACTGTGGAATTCACTTAGTTACAGTATGCATATGCTGCTTTGAAGCTTCATAAAAAGTAACAGCACTGTTTCTCTAAATCCAATATTCATATATATACAGAGTCCACCAAAAACTGTATCCACACTTCAGCAGCTTGCTGTACTAATAAACATCTGGAAGCTCATGGCCACCACTTCAAGCAGCTCTTGGCATTGTAGAGGCCAGAGGTAACTTTTGTTAATCTCATGATGGCTCAAGAAATGTAGTATTAAAATATTCATATGAGTTTTTCTTTTCCTGATGTATACATTTCTGGCAGTGTATACTGTGGTGTTTACATTTTTTACTATATATATGTATATATATATTATATATATATAGTGGTTACTATTTTTAAACTTGTACATTTGAATTGCTCCTCTGAGCTGGGCATTAATTGCCCTGCTGATAAATCTTGCCCTTAGATTTTTCTCTGCTTTGGTTGATTCTTTATAGTAACATTACTTATTGAAGTTTTACTAGTTTTTTCCCTCTTATTTCACTTCCTGCAGGAAATCCTGCCCTTGGGGCTCTGCTGTCTCATAGTACCTCACAGTTCTAGATTAGCCTGAAGAATACTTGCCATTTTTCTGCTTTCCTATGGTGTGCCATTAAAGAGATTCTGCCAGGCGACCTGCAGTGTGAGAAGACAGTGAAACACTTTGGAGAGTCAGCAGGGAGAAGAGTGCGTCAGGTCTGCTCTTCTATCTGAAGAGCAGGTAGAAGTCGTGCCAGCACGTGGAGAAACCGGCTTCCGGCAGCTCAGGAAGTGGCCAAGCCACCAGCCTGTACGAGCTGAGCCTGCACTGGGCGGTGGGTGGAGGCCAAATGGCTGCTTCTCAGTCAGTTAGCAGCGGAAGAAGACCTTCAGCCCAGGAAGCATTCTGGCCTGCACAGCTCGGATGGCAGACTTGGCCGTGGAGGGTGGGACTCTGCCAGGAGAGACTCCAGAGGCCCAGGAGACTGAGAGGGGACCTCAATGACAGCCGTGATTGGTGCTCCCGCAGCACAGCAGGCTGGCACATACAATTTAAGAAAATGAAGAGCTCATGTTTCCTCCACACCCGAGCTTGTGGAAGAAGGTGCACAAGGGCTCCTTAGGTTCTCTTCAGGACAGGGTGACAGGAACTGCAGTGTGGTGAGCCGGGGAACACTGTGAAGTGGGGCTCACGCCAGCTTCACACTGGGCACTGGCTGCAAACGTATAAATTGAGGGCATTATAACCTATAGTTACTTTCCCCGTGAATATGTCTGAGCCAGAACTTCCCCTGAAACGGTAAAGTTCGGATACCTTCCTTCCATCTGGAAAAGTGCTAGGAAAACACTCCAGGCGCTATTAAAACTGCCCGATTCCACCACAAAACCCCAGACCTAACGCTGCCCTCATTTGCTCAATGTGGTCCTCTTCAGTCTCTTTCGGCAGAGCAGGATCGTGTTTAAAATCTCGGCACAAGTCACCCTGTAGTCAGAGCCCTTGCTGCATCGCATCCCACTGGGGCTGAAAACGCAGGTCCTCGCAGGGCCCAGGTCGTTCTGCCCAGCTTTTCTGACCGCATTGCTCTGTGTGTCAAAGGCACCGGACGTATCTCCCTGTGGCCTGAGCCGGGCACTCTCTTCCGCACACAACCAGCTCTGCCACCCACTGTGACTCAGAGCAAACTGCTTAATCTTCCAGGCCTAATTTTCCCATCTCTGAAATGAGAAAATAACAACACTTACCCTCAAGCATCGCCGGGTGAGGAAGCAATGAGTGAAGTGTAAGAGCAGCATGTGTGACAGAGTGAACAGGACGGGTGCTTTCACCGGTACGATCTGGACTAAAAGCCCCGCGGCTGTCCTGGATAACCAGACCCCTCCTTCAGGAAACAAAGCTTGGACGAAGTGCTTACACCTTCTGCATTCTAAAATGTGAATACTTTGATTCCAGGTACTAAAAGCAATTCTTCATATAGAGTGTAACTGCTTACAGAGTTCCTCCTAAGCTACCGAGACACTGTTCAAATTCACACACACAGTAGACATGCCGCTGTTTGATACAGAGATCACTGCATTCCGAGGCCTCTAACCCTGAAATGCCTGAAGCGTAATCTCGGTCACTGAGAAACAGAGAATGTCTTCAGGTGAAGAAGTAAGCACATCTGGCATGGAACTAATCATCCCGAAGCGGGACCCAGCACAGGAGGGGTGAGGGACAGCTCTAGACACACACGGCTGGATGATCGGAGTTCATGGGTTAGCTCTGCCGCTTCACCGCTGCGCGTTGAGTAAGCAGTTACGTACCCGCCCTAAACCTTATCTCCCTCCGTTCTGAAGTCGGAGGTCACATTTACTAAGTCTGCTTCTCAGAGGTGAGAGGCAAATAGTGCTTACCTGGACCTGAGGAGGGATGCTTAGGGAAAGTTGGCCCATGGATTAACAGTGTTCTAAGAAAAAGTCACGGGAGGATAACTACAGGTAATAAGGTACTATATAATTCAGAACAAGTAAAAAAAGAAAAAAAAAAGGATTTTGAATGTTTTCCATTAAAGAAATGTCAAATGTATATGCTTGCCCTTATTGGAACACTACACAATGTACATGTGTTTTGGAAAAATAAATAAATCAATAGTCTATCCACTTTTTAAAATAATGTACTTTTCAGAGCTGTTGCAAAGATTAAATGAAATAATACATATTAAAATTCAGTTTTAATGTACGTTTAATGACTATGATAAATATGTTGGATATTTGCAATGTGCCATGCACTGTGATAAAGGCTTTAAATAACTCATCTTAGAATCAGAAGGATGATTATGTGGTGTCTACTTTGAGTATCCTCATTATCAAGAGAAAGTGAATCTTAAGAGATATCCAAATAACAATGCAATTTAAAGAACTATCAAAATAGCTACAATCACCAGTCTTTTCAAAATGTATGATTGGTCATGACTGTCACCACAAAATTATACCAGACACTGAAAAATTCCCTACATTCACTGCAATACATGTTATAAAATAACACCCACTTATTAGAAATAACGCTAAAACTTCCTAGACCCTACTTGAAAGTAACTGCACCAATAATAACATATTAACATGTCGTAATTCCTTTAGCCTCTATAAATGTGCTAAATGTCCTCCCCTTTTGTGAGAAAGTGGGAGAACTTGTTTTTAAATATTCCATTCACAGATAAACCATCAAGAATTAATCAGTAAGTCTCTCATAATTTTTAAATGTCTTTTATGGTAAATACACAAACACATAAACGCACCTGCTACCATGGCCAATATTATACACACACTATGGACCATAAGTCTTTGCATACGAAAGGAGAAGAGATTTATAAACAAAGAAACAAACATACCCTTTTCCGAGTCTTCTCCTTCAGGAAGGGCCGGATCACAGTGTACAGGGCATGGATGTACCATGGCTGGTTGACAAAATGAATCCCTCCAAATCGCGCTGGGAAGCTGTCCTAGGGCACAGGGGGACAGAAATCAAGGTCTGCTATAACACACTCGGGCTGCAGGAAAGACCCACCGTTCTCCATGTCGGTATCCTCTGCCTAAAATGAGATTATCATTTACAGGGAAGAAGAGAGAGCCTCACAGCACTGTAACTTTTCTACAAAAACTAACCCTCCACAGAAGCAGACTGCTGACAAGAATCTCTACACTTTCGAGAGTGCTGCATTTGAGGCTTTCGAAACGCTAACAGTCATTGCAGTCCCAGAAACATAAATAAAAAGATACTAGAGATTGATCAAATAACGACTGCATGTTGCATAAATGTTTTATTAAAATTATATTTATAAAATGTATTTAAATTAAAATGTTTTACTAAATTTACATGTAGTCGTAGCATGAAATCCCACTAGATATCAAAACTCACTTTATTCATTTTATCTTACTTATAAACTTTATTGTAAATATTTTCCTTTATTTCATCTATAAAAAAGAACTCACACTTAAGCAAAATGAAATCCCACGGTTCTGGTACAGGAGGCTGGAGGCTGCATTTCCTTGGCTAAGTGAACGTCAAACCCCTGTAGGCTGAACTCCCTGGTGGGAGTGGAGCTCAGCTGCGCCAGGCCCCTTCAGCAAGCAGCTGCCTGGTGTGAGCTTGGGTCTGAAGGGCGAAGGGGGCATCCCTAGCCTTTCCCACAGCCTGCAGGGAGTCCTTACGCCAAATGAATTCGGATTCTACTTGGGAACATCAATAGGAACAAATGAAAGATAAAGGTGAATGTGAGACAACTGGAGGTATGTTTCTTTTTAATTTAAATTTTCCCCTGAATCAAAATTCTCCGGTCGTAACACGCATGCCAGAGCCTACTGCCATCATGACCCATGACTGGTGACTGTCCACTTGCCTGGATTAGCACCTGCCTAGCAGAACAATAAAGTACACTTCCTGGTGTGCCTGGGGGGTGTTTCCAGGGATGACTGGCAGGTAGGCCAGCCAACTGAAAGAGGAAGAACAGCCCGACTGTGGGGCACCATCCAATAGGCTTGCAGCCCAGGAGAAAGGCGTGTGAGGGAGGAAGTTGGCTGGCACCTGACCATGTGTGTCTTTGCCGCTGCCTGCGGACCTCAGACTCCAGCTCCTTCAGCCTTTCAACACAGACCCTCTGCAGGGAGCTTCCAGGCTGCGGTCTCTGGCTGGAGCTGCATCCGTGAGCCCTCTTGTTCTGCGGCTTCCGGCCTCTCAGACTGAGCAGCGCTGGATTCTCCTCTTCTCCAGCACGCGGACAGCCGCTGTGGACGCTCCTGCGCAGATGCTGTGAGTCTATCTAGTAACCCCCTGCCATTTATTTACGCATATTTTTTTCCTGTTGATCCTGTTCCTCTAGAGAACCCGAACCAGTTCACCTATTAAAATACTGTTTTTTATGCTATTAGTGATTTTGCAAATTGATTTTCAGAGCTGATGAACATTTTTTTCAAAAGCAATTTTCATCTCTAAGGATCACACCATGAAGCAACAGCAATAAACTGAGTAAATTGGAATAGCTAACGGTAAAATCTGTCTCCTTTTATATCAGTCTCATTTTTATAAACATGTACTTTCATTCAAAAGATTATTATAAATTTTAAAATGAGTCATACAGAAATACAAATATAGAATTTTTTAAGTTCTAAAACTTTTATACTTAAAAAAGTTGGGTGCATATAAACAATAAAGGGAAGGCTAAAACAAACACTGAAGTGACCTCCATTTGGACTAAGAAATTGAACGTGCTTGCTAACTTTGAAGTTGACTACAGTTTACATATTATTTCACCTGCTGTCATATCTTAGGATCTAATATTATAATTCCTTTGCTTATATTGTATATTACGGATATTATAAACAAATATGTAAATATTTTATTTATGTGTTTATGTTGTATTTTATATACTTCACTTATATTTTATATTTTACTCTGCATATGTGTGCCTTTAACATATACTATCCATTTTTAAATAGTGCTTATTCGTCTGTTCTCCTAGAACGCTGTTTCTGAGGCTTACTGTATGGTGGATGGTATACACGATGTAGCTCTAGACCAGGTGTCACTGCTGAATGCTATACCATCATATGGTTCAGCATAATTCATTTTCTCTTAAATGCATGCTGTTATTCAGGTCCTTTTTGGTTTAGGTTTGGTTTTGGTTATGGTGTTTGGGGTTTTTTTTTTTGAGTTTTTGTTTTTGTTTTTTATCATTACCAGCGTGACTGATTTAATGATCACTCTTATGCATGAACCCAGGTAATTGCAAAGTATTTACCAAAAAGTGCTAATGTGGCACCAGACTCTACACATAAACCTGACACGGTAAGAGCACTTGTACAGATGCACACCCTCCTTCACAATAGTGCGTGACAGTTATCACTGACCCACTCACCACACCTGTTAGTCTACCTTTCTAATGCTTGCCCACATACAAGGAGCCCATCAAATAGATGCTTCTGTTTCAGTCATTTCCTAGTCTTGGTTTTTGCTCATTTGATAAATTTCATCAACAACAGCACTGTTTCACAACAAGTACTTTGAACACAAGTATTCTATTTCTGAGTCCTTGATTGTCTGAATTTACTGTTTGCTGTCTTTACTATTTTTTCATGCTATCTTGTTTATGGTAACTTCATGTTTTGCTAATATTAACTGTCAGGATCCCAAAGGAGCTGGCTTGAGGATGCTTTCCCCACACAAAGTCTGTTTCAGCTCCTACGAGGCAGGTGGCACTGGGGACTTGGTGTGGCCTTAATAGCCCCTTCATTACCCATGACCAGTATATACTCAAATCTCACATATTCAAATTGTTGAATAATAATTATATTATTGAAATATAATTATGAGAGGATTATAGTCTGAAACAACCAGGGGAGACGATTGTCATCATGAGTAATACTGATACTATTTTTTTCCAGCTGGTTAAAGGAATGGCCACACCCTTTCCGGTCAGCGGGTGCTTTCAGGCACTTCCCCCCACCACCTTCCCCGACGGGTGCAGCACCTGGAGGAGCACAGGCTGCCGTTCCAGGCCTCACTTTGTCCTTGACGTGTTCAAGCCCAGTCCTTGCTCTCAAATGTCCCACACCCCAAGTGCATACCAGCCTCGAAGCCCTAGGTCTACGGTTGCCCAGGCTTGTCCTGCTCGCTTGCTTTGTCCCCTCAGCCTGTGTGTGTCATCTCAGGGCACTCGCCTCATGACCCCGAGAGTTCAGCAATCCACCGGGAAGTATTTTCTGTCATGTATCCAACTACTCACAGCTTCACGGCAAGAAGAGCTTCAAGACTTTCAACTTGACCCACTGCTTACAGCAGAACTATGCTTCTAAAATACGCTTTTTCCTTTGTGATTGTATTAGTACATGTCTGTGGTACACAGTAAATACCTTCACCGTGGAGGAGTGGTGAACTTCGTATCCAGCCTCCATCCTTTCTTTCCCCTCCTGCTCCTGTCCCTCCCACCCCGCCCATCCCCAGACACTCCCGAATGAGCATTTGATCTCCTGGACAGAACTGAATGAACACACGCTGTCAGAGCTGCGAGCTGAGCGTCTTTGTGATGCTCAAACTCTGAGACTCCCAGGAGGCCATGCTGCTCCTCCCCTGAAACATGCACAGGCACCTTGAAGCTCTGCTGACCGTGAGGCTGGGCTTTCTTGGGTTTGCCTTTCTGTAACCGTGAGTGATCTGCACTGAAGCTCAGCTGAGGCACTGGGAAAGGGGCAAGAGCTGACTGTGCAATTATTAGATCAAGCTCAAGGCTCCGACTTAATCCACGGCCCAGACATCAGAGACTAAAACAAAACCATAATCCCTCATCCTTCTGCTGCTCATTCTGATCACTCTCGTTTCTAGCCATGCTCCTGACCTTGCAGTTACTTCCCATGAGGCCTCAGTGCTACAGTTTCACCTCCACGCCATGCCCAGCACCTCCATTCCACTCACTGCTCTGCATTCCTGCTGGAGCCCGTGAACTTTTGTCTCCCCTCCCCGACCTGGCTCTCTCCTGTAAGCCCCGACAGAACCCATAAGACTTAGCGCAGGCACCACCACTTCCACAAAGCTCTTTGGGTGCCTTCTTTCACTTCCTACCCTACTGCAATCCCACCAAGCCCACTCCCTGCCACCACCAGCACAGTGCCAAATCCATTGCTGCCCTGCTGCAGGACCCTGAGACACCTCTTTCTTTGTCCCCCTGCAGGACGGCACCGTGGGCTATGTGCAGAGACGTGTGCTCTCCGAGGTCTGTGGACACTGAGCCTGGCACCCACTTCCACTCCAGTCACGATCCCACCTAGAGGGCAGGGATGGGAGGTCCAAAGTGTGCATCGTGCAGCTGGGATTCTGAATAGGGGAACCTTGCAAGGACATCCGCCTGAGCAGGGCTGAAGGACCAAAAGGAGATGCTGTCACTTCTTGCCGCAGCAGTAGCTGCCAGGAAGCTTAGAGGGCCGCATGTGTGCAGCAGTCTGGACACGCTCTCTACTTGTGGGAGGCAGGGCCTCAGGGACAGCAGAAGCAAAGGTGGATGCAGCACTTCTCCTGCACAGTTGCGGGGTGGCACCCCCAAGCCAAGAGCTCCACAGCTCCCCTCCCACCCTAGCAAGTCCCTGGGCTACCTCTGCTTCCCATGTGAAGCGTCCAGAGGGATGTCTGCCTTGTGTACTGAACCGAGCCAGACTGTGTCTGATTCGCCTTCATTCTCCAGTACTGTGGAAGTGTGTGCGCACCCTAGAGCACAGCTGGGTGAACTCCACTGCACGGAATGGATCCTGATGTTTGCCATCTAGGTAAGTTATTCATCTTCTTGTGCCATGACTTCCTTATCTGTGGGAGCCACATGACAGGAACGCTGGTACTTGGGGTATGTGACATTATGGAACACACCTCCTCCACGCAGGGCTCCCTTCCTCCCCACCCACCCTGCTTCTCTACGTGGAAATGATCCCAGGGGTGATTCTACAACAGGGTTTAATGGGCAGTGATTTGGCTCTAAACACCACAGCCTAGAACAAAACAGCCACACCCAAGATGCTAACCATTGACTCCTGCCTGCAGCGCTCTTCAGGAGATGTGGAGACGTAGAAACCGCCCTGCAATTCATGAGAGCGCTGGAGGACCAGATGGAGTTAACAGAACTTCCGCCCCACAGGGTCCTCTGCTGCCTCACCCATCCACACTCCTGTTCTTCCTGGAGCAGAACGCTGTGTTCTCCACGAACACTGCCTTGCCCTGCCCAAATGACTCAGTGGCCACAGAGCTGGCTGGCCAAGGGCCCAGCAGAATTCAGCCTTATCTCCCAGCCTCTCCTGACAGTTCTCTCTGTCTCGAACAAATGTCTTCTCTGGGAGAAGGTGGACTCAGGAGCACCTCCAGCATACAACACAGGAGCTTCCACAACAGGGGAATGTGTGACTCACACACGTGGAAATACCACGGCGAATCCCATTCATTTGTCCACTTAGCATGTGCTGATAATTATGCTTAAATAATAGCAGACTGCTATTGCAAATAACTGTAAAATGAGAAAGAAAATCCTTTCTTTTCTCCTTGTTGGTACTAGGGACACCAAAAATGGGATGGATACATTCATCATTATTTACATTTATGTATGAATTATTCAATTATCATTACACAAAACTGTTTGCCTCAAATATCCAGCTATCAAAGAAGAAAAACTGAAAACTTCACTATTGGTATATTATTTACATTTATAAATTAATTTTGATGAAATATAAAAATTGTGCGTTAACATTGCGAGTAATACTGTCAGATTTGGGAAGAGAATAACAACATAATTTCTGGTGGAATCAGTGTACAGTTAACTGCCAAAATGAGGGCAAAATGAGCTGTTCTCTGAGGATTAAATCCACAGCTTTAGACTCGTTCCACAAGTGAGACTGCCCAGGCTCCTAATCCAATCAACCCTGTTCCATATCCTCAGTGTGAACACAGGCAGAAGTTACACTCGAAACTCACCCATTCAGAATTAATTCTATCAAGCTTTTTTTAAACTTGTTTTCTTTTTCTCTCTTTATGCACTATATGCATTATGGCAAAATACACAGTGATAAAGTGCAGCAACCATTACCTATAAATTATACCTTTAATTCCAGAACCCTACCCTTAAGCTGTACTAGGGTCTCAAATATTATAGTGTTTCTTTATAACTATTTTTGTATAAATATAAAATAATTTTATAGAAAGATGGACTACAAAAAGAAGAAGAAAATAGTCACCCAAATCCTTACCAACCAGAGACAAGAGGAAAACACTAAACTAGATGTATGCTCCCGATATTCTTCAGTTATGTTCCATGTAGACAACACGAAACTCTGCATAGCAGTCTGCACACCTGTGATCTTAATTACTTACAGCAGCTCAGAGGCATACGCCACACGCAGCGTCACTTTCCCTGAAAGCATGTCTTAGGGTAGTGAGGATTGCAGCAGCTGGCCCAGCGAGCTTCCTCAGTCTTCAGTGTGTTTCAACTTGTCAATATGAGTCTGCTTTGACTTGCCAACCACACGGTGTTTTCCTTAATAGATCTGTGGAGGATATCTTTTGTAGATAGTAGGCTAATATTTGTACATCCATCTTTTAGAATTTTGCACTAACTTATCACAATGCGTATATTCGTCTTGTAGAAGATTCAGATTCCTTAAGGAAATCGAACTTGTTGCCACTGGCATTTGGAACTGCAGAGTTGACTGTAGAAGCTGTGATTTCAGTCTCATCCTTAATGGACAGAGACATCCAGGCAATCCATTCACTTGCTTTCATGACAGAAACAAAGGTTTTCCACCAAAGCATTCCAACAAGTGTCTTCTGCCAAATCGAAGAGAGAGCCAGGAAACTGTAATTACCAGTCAATTGGAATGTCTCTTTCTGTGTCTGCCTTGTTAGTGGTAATGAGCTGAGCCTTATTTAAATGAATGCAAGTAACAGATGAAAAACAAAAAGCTGGCCCCTCCTATCACACAGAAATAAGAGTTTAAATAAAATTGTATACATGCAGGTGGACACTTCAGCTCCATTCTTTTAACTTCTAACTGCTCATTGAGATCTTTTGCTGTCCAGGTAGAAATACAATAAAGGAACTTAGATGGAAAAAATTGTGTACCAGTAAAATTTCACCAAGCAGTAAATGGATTGCTCTGAAAACATAATGAATACTACTTTCTTCAACCATGTTATTTAACACTTGGGAGTTCTTCATCAGAAAAAAAGAGAAAAAAATAGTTGAAATAAAAAGTGAATAATTATTTTTACAAGAAACAAGCCAGCTTCCAATGATATATGACATGTATTTCAAAATAAGCATTCAACAAGTCTATTTGATGAAGCAAACATTTAACAAAATATGTGAATGGCAGATTTATATTTTCATCATTGTGCAAAAAGCAGTGTCTTAATTTTAATAACTGTTTTAAGAAAGCATTATGGACTTAGCATGTTGGGTCATTTAAAAGAGTGACTAAAGACATAATTAATTTTCCATTAATAGGTGATTCTGTAGGTAAAATAGTTTTCATCTTTTTAAACTTTGGAATCTGAATATATTTTGAAATGATTCTGCCCTGCCAAAAGTGAAAATTCTAAATCCCAATATGCACGAAAATGTAGACAACATTTGAAATTCAATTTTTAAATCTGAAAGTGATTTTCTAGCTTCACGACTGCATACTTCACAGTATGTCTGTGCTGAGACTCAGCGAGATGCCAGCTATCATCTGGCCCAAATATATCAGCATTCATTTCTCCTCGAGATGGTCAACTCCGGTGCTCTGTGATGGCATACATGTCCCTTCAGACACTTCTATTAAAAATGGCCTTTCCCTCCTTTTACACACATTAATAGTTCGCTACAGACCTCGTGACACTATGGCTCCTAGAAGCTTTTCCTGGCGCTGTCCTTCCATGGAATTCAGCTCCCAGGCAGAGAGGCGTGCGCTCTGCTGTTTCAGTTCTCGGCGTCTGATTTTTAAGTCAATCAGAAGTAGTGCTCCAGTCTAATAATGCTACCTGGTAGTCTCCTCCGCAGCTTGCATAGAAGAAATCTTCACAGGACTTACTGGAGGGTCAGCTCCTCTCAGCGCACCGTACAGCAGTCCTGCCGCAGGAGCCCAGGGTTCTGAGGAAGCCGGAAGCCGACCTCTCGGCTGTGCACTGCGGGGCTGCAGGGCCCGCCGCTCCACTCGAAGGCAGAGGCACTGACTCCTCCACCGCTCGGAATTCACAATCAGGCACAGACAACGCGGACAAGAATGACTTTTCCTCCGCCACCTAACCGGACGGGGAGTAATCTTCTCCGCCCCTCAGGCCACAGCGGGGTCGGGGCTGCTCCAGCCCATGCCGCTTAAGGCCCAGAGGAGGGTGCTGCGGGGCTTCCGTTCCCCACCCAGGGCTGCACGGTGGGCCCCTGTCCGCGTGAAATGAGCGCTCAGACGTTCTTACATTAGGGTGATATTGTAATGCGGGCTGTCACCTCCAAACCTAAACTGTTTAAATCTAAGATCTGTTACCATAGTTTGTTTAAATCTGCAAAGAATAATCTTATTTTTCACCACTAATCATCGCTTGTCAATAACAGCTCTGTATTGATCTCACAGGGAAAAAAACCACCTTTTTTTCTTCGTTTTCTGCTACAGTTTGCAGAGATGTATTAAAATAATCTGCAAAGCTCTTCACTTCTAGGTTCCAGTGATAAAACTACTGTTTTCCAAAGTAAAACCAACAGCAACAACTACTTGACAACACAGTTATGCACCACGCAACACAGGAGCAGGAGCTTTCATTTGTGAGTGAAATGGGCGTGGCCTTCTCACCCTCCTGCTGCTTTCCTGTCAGAGGACTGGCAGGGCCCACAGCCTCACCCTGAGGACGTGACGCGGGGCTTATTCGAGTCAGTCACTGCCCACTGCCGGGGTGTGCCTGACACTACCGAGCAGAGGGCACCGGGACAGGCCGAGAAGCCACCCGCACAGGAGGGACCAACTCCAACCCACTGAACATCACGCAAGAACCCGAAGTAACGCGTTGCTACGGTAAGCGCTTTTGTTAAAGTTGAATTCCCAGCAAAGGGAACAAGTAAGTGCAATTTCCGGTTAAAACAGAATATGCAGTCATTGTCATGATCTACGTGGAGGCTCCCAGCGCCAATCTGCAGCTGACAACAGGAACAACTTATGTTGCTCCAGCGGATATCAGTAGTGCATCAGGTGACTTGTAAACGCCTTTCCGTAGCATGCATCCAGTAGTGCCGGCATTCCCAAACCCTAAACTGGCAGAGGGGAGTGAGCAACAGAGCTGTGGCTAGAGGAACTGGAAAGAGCAGAGGAAGAATCAGGCAAAAGCTTTTCAGTCGTGTGAAACTTGTCAAGATTGTCTCTAATGATGACGATGACATAAGGGTTGAAAAAATAGGAACTGTCTTATTCTGCTACGGGAACGTAAATTGGAGGAATATTTCTGAAAGAAACTTTAAAACCTACTTCTACGTCTCTTAATTCTAGACATCACTTATAAGGAAATGATTAATAGGTCCAAAGTTTTATGCGAGAATGTTTTCTTCAATGTTACATTTTGTAATTAGGAAAATACTGGAATCAATTTAAATTTACTTCAACAAAAGAGAATAAATGAATGATTTATTTATAATATGGGATATTGAAGAGTCATTAAAAAGGTATGTTCAAGGAACTAATACAAAAAAAAACCCTAAAATATAATATCAGGTTAATAAGCTGGGAAAAATTAATTTATTTTCTAAAAAGGAATATAAAAGATTTGTAAAATACGTCAAAAGAGTCACCTAACTCTGTAATAGAACAATACATGACTTTTAGTTTATTATTTGCATGTTATATTTTTCACGTATTCAAATGTTTTATATTTTTAAATGGCCATGCACTACATGTGCGTACACTTGCGTGTATGTATAGTATAACACCAATATATATCACATGGTTTTTTAAAAAATCACCACAAAGACAGCAATATCTAACCCTCTAAGCATTGAGTTAAGTTCATCAAATATTTACTGGAAGCTACTTAAAGGTGGGAAATGTCTGAGGAACACACTGAAGAGTCGTGACTTTAAAGAGTTTACACTCTACTAGAGAATAATACTGTAAATCAAGGAAAGATAGGTCCCACAAGGTATTGTAGGGTTAAAGGAGAGGAGGAACGAGGGGCTGAAGAGGAAAGATTCACAGAAGAGGCTGCAGTTGGAGTGGGTCTTAGGGAAGTCAATGGGAATCTGGCGAGCGAGCGTCTCAAGCAGGAGGAGCGATAAGAGGAGGACGGGAAAGACTGGGCCACCTCTGAGCGCAGCTCTTGGTCGGGGCTATGTCTGCAGTTAAACCTTAAATACGAGGAGGCCGTGGGCACGTGGTGAAGAAAAGAGTTTGGGGCCTGCTTGGACAGCCCGGGCTGCCGGCCAGAAGGCTTTGTGCCTGCTTGAGAAGGCAGTGGTATGTTGGAGCTGTGCTACGGGAACAGGAACCTAGCAGTGCTGTGGAGCTTGACGAAGAAACTTGGCATGTTAATATTCATATTTTAGTCCAGGCACCTTAATGTGTACATCTATAATCTCAAGTTAAACAAGATAACTACAGCTTCTTCTGTTTGGTTATTTTTAAATGACCAAGTGACCTGTTCAGTAGACACTCACCTGCCAAGAATGCCCCGCTCTTCCCACTGCCCTCTGCTGGGCAGCAGGGGTAAGACTGTGAGGGTAAAGGGTGCGCCAGCCACCAGGAGCGCGGGGCTGATGGGGATAAAAGTGGAGGGAGGCTCTCAGACGTCTGTAGTGCTTTCCTTGGGGTTAAAAGTAGTGATTTTATGTTTCGACCTGCCAACTCTGATGAGGACTTGCAAAATTTTCTACTTTACTAATTGCAATGAGAGATAAAATGACGACAGAGGTGCAAGGCCAAAGCCTTTTACCGTGGAGGTAGCTAAAGCCTGACTGTTAGAGATAGAAGGGCAGGGCATTAACCCTAACAGGAAATGGGAGGGAGACAGGGGCTGCACAACTTGCCAGCGATTGGATGTAAGGACACAAGAGAGAGCGACTGTCCGCCCGCGGCTTGCAGCATTTTAATGCTGCTTAGCCGAGAGACCACGAGTGGCACTGGGAGCTGAAACAGGAACAGGATCATATTTGGGGAACGTGGTGTGTCCTATTTCCAGTGGCAGCCAGCTGTACACACGCAGGTACCTGTAAGCTAGGGCACCTCGGGCTGGGGTGGAGATACAGGAAGGCAGAAATGCAGCAAGAACTTCAAAGATTCATGAACCCATAGCAGTCTGTACATTTTTAAATTCTAGTGCTATACATTTTTCTCCTGAATGTAACTTCTGACCAGTATCACAGAATTGGCTATGGAAGGAACCGGAGAGAAGCAGTTACTGATGATTTCCAGTCTCTGGCCAGCACACTCTGAGCTCCAGCACCTCCCTCAGAGCTGTGTGCTGTGCACATGGATCGTGAAGCTGTGGGCGATAAAGATAGCAAGAGAAGATCTAAAGGCGGCCCGGGCACACGGTCCTCAAGGAAGCCGGTGGACAACAGCGAGGCACAGGCTGAGCATCCCCTCTCCCCGATGCCAAGGCGGAGCACCCAGTCTGCCTCTGCACAGCCAAGCTGGGAAAGTCAAGGAGGCAGGGGAGGGACAGAAGAAGGAAGACGTGCCACACACGCACCAGCTCCCCACCATGCATATGATCACTACGTACAGCAAACCGATACCAATAAAAACAAGAATTTAAAACGATCTCCTGCAAAGCTACCTAATCTGGGAATATTTACTTTATTTGTTAGTTTGACAGCAAGAAGGAAATGAAAGTTCAACTTGGGATCATTACTCCCTTTCCAAAATCCAAACACTCTTGATGAATATACCCCTAACATCAAAAGAAAAGAACTTCTAATTCAATGCTTCAAAGATTTCACTGTGCTTTCTTGTATCTAGTACAAAATCTTATAGATTCTTGTCAATTTTGCTTAATTTAAGAAGATTCTAATTAAACCACCAGGAAATTCCCAAGGCCTAAATAGCACTTTTCTTCTTTATCTTTACACCCTTTGCCTTAATTGGTCAGTAATAATTGCCTAAAGCTATTCCCTAGAAAGTTTCTTCCACATAACTGTAGTTTTCCTCCAAATAAGGGTTGTCTTTTTTTTTCATGTGATACTCAGCAAGTTGTTTGGCGAGATCCACCGAAGTAGAGATGTCAGTGAGTGCTCACTGCCCATGGCGCAAATGTGCACTCGAGGTCCCCACTCACTCTTAAATCTTATGATGGAACTGGACAGCTCACAGGCGTCTTTGGCCCTCCAGTTCACGGAAAAAGCTATGCAAGCTTCTCCACTTGTCTAAGCATTCACCTCAGGGGACCACTCACATCCACATGGAGCGATTACCCCTCCATTGCCTCCATCATGATATATAAAGAAAAAACTATTTCCAGCAAGGTTACTACTGCATAATGGAAGCACTCCTTTTCTGAATAAATAAATGACGTTTGCAGTGGTGGCTGCACACAGCATGTGGATATGGGTCTGTGTGATTATTTCTCCTCACTGAGCCCGATCAATACACAACATATGTATATATGTCAGTGTTACGCAAATCCGATTAATTTGAGTGATGAATTTGCATTAATGATAAAAAATCCTTCCAGCTTAAACTCCTTTGGAATCCAGAGCAGAGATAAAAGGAGACTGTATTCATCGTTCTCCCATCCATTCTTGATGGCTAACTAAACACAACTGTGAAGCCAGGAACAAAGCCCAAGCAGCTGACATGGAGACAACATGTGTCGTGTTAAACATGGAAGTTTGTGTGACACACTTCGACTCCTATTTTGATCCGTGTATTTTTTATGAAATCAATGTCTATTCTTCAGAATAGAGTGTCTCAACTGTGTGTTACAATTTAGGTGATTTCTAGAGGTTTTGAGGACAAAATGCAGAGACATTTCTCCAGCACCTTTACCTGCAGCACCCACCCCACCCCAAACACGTAGCATGTCAATGGTTCAAATCTTGATTCTCCCTTTTCCCTAGCACTTTAACATTGATGCATTCATTCTGGAATAAAACGTTCCCCACGTTGAAAAAGTCATCAAAAACTTCCTTTATATGTAAAAGCTAACAAATAGGTAAACCTTATTTTGAAGAACTGTGCTTTTATCTCTCTTACACTGTATTTGCCATATACATTTGATCAGAAACAATGACAAGACATCATAAAACAAATGTTTTCTAAGTACAACCCTACAATATTCTTCAAAAGACATTTTTCTCATTCAGCAACTAGTTACTGTGCTTACTATATATTGGTGCAATG
This sequence comes from Heterocephalus glaber, assembly GCF_000247695.1. The sequence continues at coordinate 8,246,540 of NW_004624798.1, forward strand.
CTACCAGTGGGTGCAGACTCCATGGGACTCACCCTTTCCCCATTTGTCAGCTGCCTGCATTTATCTACCACCTCCCCGATTCTTCTTTTACTTCTGAGTCTTTGTAAACTCGCAGGAAGTTTCAGAAACTGCTCTGAGTGGCTCCCGCTGCCCTCACCCACCTTCCCGAGGGAACAGAACACTGACCACACTGTCTGCAGGGATATCTGTGTTTCATAAACTTCGCAAGCACTCACTTGTGGATGCCTAAGTTTGTTGTCTTGGCAGCCTTGTGTGAAACCACCGCCATACGAAAGATTCAGAAACGCTCGGTCCACGCCAGGCTCCCGCCCAGTGCCCTCCATGTCCGCCCAACCCTGTGACCCCGGCTCCTAAACTCTGAAGCCCGCTGACCTCCCCCTGCCTCAGTCTCACTGTTCTGTGCAGTGCAGGTGTGCAGATGCTGCAGTTCGCCACCTTGGGGACTGGTTTTTCTCATTTGCTGTAACACCCTTGATAGCTCTTAACATTGATCAGTATCAATAGTTTTGCTGTTTCTTTGGGTTTTGTTCTCCTTCTTTTTGCTGAGTAATATTCTGTAGTATAAATGTACAGCAATGTTCAATCATTCACCCATTTTGGGACACTTGTGCATTATTTCCAATGTGGTAACACCAGAGAGCCTCCTTCTTAGGATATTTGTGTAGAGTTTTGCGTGAACATGTGTTCTTTCTGTGTAGAAAATGGTCCAGAGTGCTAAGCTGTATGACTCGTGTTTGGTTGCAAGAGAAACTGCCACATGTTTTTCCAGAGGGACTGTGCTACTTCACATCCTTCGCAGCTGTGTCTACAAGTTCACTTCTCTAGATCTTTGCTAGCATTTCGTATTTTCACATTTTTAAACACTGTAGTTGTTCTGAGACATAGGTAGCAATACCTCACGGTAGTTTTCAATACATTTCCCTAATTTCAAATATGTTAAACATCTTTTCTTTCACGTGCAGAATTGTCATCTCAATGTCTGTTCATGTTTGAACCATTTTCTGATTGGATTTTCTTTTACTGTTGAAGTGTTTATGGGTTTTACATCTGACCTCCATAAAAATCTTTGCTTGGCCATGTAGCTTGAAAATATTTCCTCCCATTGTGTTTTTCATCTTCAGATTGATTATTAATTGAATTAATTGAATTAAGAAGTCTGTGTTGTTTTTCATTTATAAAATGCCCATAACTTTTTAGACACATCTGTCGTTGCTCGGTCTCGCATTTGTTCCTGAGGAAGTTGAAGTCATAAGGTTTAATTCCTACTTCATCGAGCTGTTATTAGTCAAAGCAGGCATGGAGTTGTCTGCTTATGCCACTTGGCTACGCTTTTGTATTCACTGGTAAGTGGGAAAACGGTCAAAATTTGAGTATTAGACTGCACTAAACATGACACTGAGAATCCACTCCACACTCTCCTACACAGGGCACTGTTTCAGCCACCACAACCAGCAGCCCCTCTCACACTGTTCTTGTTTAGTCAAAGGAGAAAGAGAACTGTATTTTGCTGAAGATATATTAATTTAAGGAATATTTTAAGTCCTGTTTTCCTAATGATTGCAGTTTACCATCTTGCAGGCCGTGTGTTTGCCATGTAACTCAAAGTTTTATACCCTGTGTTTGATCAGAAAGCCTTAGAACTGAGTATTTCCTGATTTAAACAGCAAACTGGGTGAATGTACTTGTCTCCCCTTCTCTCGAGACTTCTTTAAAAATAACAGGAAAGGAATATTTTTAGACTAAATGAAAATATCTACAGGAACATAAGTAGAGGAAAAGCATTATAAAATAACTTCAAAGCTTATTTATTTACTGTAGCACTGGGGATTGAACCCACAGCCTTCCCACTGAACCCCTGACATCCCTAGCATTTTTCTTTTTTTTAAGACAGGGTCTCACTAAATCACTTAAGTTTCTGAAGCTGGCCTCAAATTTGAAACTCTCCTGCCTCAACCTTCTGAGCTGCTGGGATTACAGATGACACCACCATGCCTGGCCTCAAAGTGCTTGTAGAATAGAAAAAAGGAGATAAAGACCTGGAGGATAAATCAGATGCAATATAGGCATAGAAAACAAGAAGGGAAAAGGAAGCATATCAAACAAGAGTGATAGCTATGAAGCCAGACTGGAACCCAATCAGAAAATGACTGGGCTAAAAGAATTGTTTTAAAAGAACAGAAATGATTTCCTAAATAATGTTACAAGAAAATAACTGTAAGACATTGGCAGTCATAGTGGGGAAATGTCTATTTCTATTTTTTTATAAATAGGTAAATATCTTAGTTGATATTGTTTTATCATGTCAAGAGTAAAAGAAGCAAAAATAAGAGCAAGATGCTATATAGTGAGGCTAATGGAACAAAAAAGCTGCACTATTAGTAGACATCAAATATATTCCTGAATGTTTTAGTAGACAAATTTGGAATTTTACTCCCTGACAATCTGCTGGAAATAGGCACGTACAAGATTTTCAGCTTCTTTTATTTCCCAGATTTACTGAGGTACAGTAATTGATAAATGAAAACTGTATCTCTGTAATATTACAGCACAGTGCTTTGAGATGCACTGTGACATAATTACCACACACAAGCTCACGAGCATGCTTGTGACTCTAGGCAAGTTCCAAGTTTACAGAATAGCATTATTAAGTATAGCTGCCATGCAGCACATTACGTGTCTAAAACTACTCATCCTGAACAATTAAAGCTCTGAGCCTTTTGCCCAGCTTCTCCCCATCAGCCCTTGTGTAGCAGATGAGTAGGAGTTATAAATGCCATTTGCTTTGACAAACAGAAATATCCTAACTAACACACCTAACACAACAGAAACCCACCCTTCCTGCATTTCCTCATGAACCTAATAAAAAATGTTCCAGAAAGTGTTAAGAGTGTCCTTGCAGGGCTGGGGATTTAGCTCAGTGGTTCTACTGCCTGCCTCACAAGTGCAAGGTCTTGAGTTCGATCCCCGGTACCAAAAAAAAAAAAAAAGTGCCCTGGCACAATTATTTTGACTCTGCCCTAAAGCAGGGCAAGTCAAGTAGCACTTACGGCCCTAGGATTTGCTCCGATCTGTTGGGATGAGCCAGTGCTGGTCTCAAATTCTACCACGAATTAGAAAGTATGTGCTGTCCCTTGGGTCTGCACAACCAGGCTCTGTCTGCTCCAGTATCACCTGGACGTCAAAGAGCACTGGGAGCTATGGAGAAACAGAGAGAAGTGGATCTGGGGAAAAGGCACCAAGGTGGCCTGACTTTTATGCTGTGCCAGCAGAGAGTGAGCAAGTCTCCAAGCAGGCCATCACAGAGGAGCCTCAACAACAGCGGACTTGTGCCAGCAGAAATCTTGACTTCACAATGACTCCTTCCTGCTTCTCACTGCTAAGAGAGCTGAGGACATTAAAACAGAACATTAGACAAAGTTCCTAGGTAACTGGGACGCCACAGGAGATGAAAATGACACATGACTTCATGGGTCCAGTGCCTTATCTGAATCTTATAATAGCTCCAAAGGCCCAGGAATGAGATCAAAGATGAGACACAGGTAGTGCTGAGCAAGAACTAAATTTGCACACTTTGATTAACAGCAGTTTAAAAGTCCATTTCAAAGCAACAGGGAAAAATGGTAGAAAAGAAGACCGTGGAATATTAAAGACAGCTCTTCCCTGTTTGCTGTGGGCACTGCACACCTTGCTGAGCTCTGTGTGGTTTGCTAACGTCCAGGGTGCAGAGTCCTGAGCCTTCCACCCAGAGAGGGCAGAGCTCTTCAGCTCGAGCAGCACTCTCCGCATAGGCTGATCCCTAAACCTGGCACACACGGCTTTTCACAGCACCTGCTTCGCTGGTCTGTGCTGATACGCAGGCTCCTTGCTACTCTGGGCCCCATCATCGGACAGGGCGTGTTAGAAATATGCTTTGGATACCCCACGAGTGGACCAGCAGTGCATTGCAGCCGTGACCACAGCTCCCCACTCAATCCCTCAGATGTGCCTATAAAATGCACTTGTCCTGTTGAGTCCAGACTTAGCCCTTCTACTACTCTGTGTGAACTAAATGTGGGAATCTTATTCCTACTTTCCTCCTTCGTGAATGCTAAAATACAACATAATAAACCCGCTTTCTATACCCAAACACGTGTCCATCATCTCTGTCCTACGACCACTTCCACCGTCCCTTAGGATATAATAATTCCAGCAATGTATTTTCTTTCATTATTTCCCCACACTTTTATTAGTGCATGTTGTTTATGTTCATGGACTTCATCTTGGCAACTTTGTCCACACAGGAAACATACTTCAATCACTCTCCCTGCATCATCCCCTTGCCCTGCCTCACCCCTCCAGTTTCACATGATTTGGGGGTTCAGCTCCTATGACATATTCTGTTAACCACCCTTACACCCCCTCCCTCCCCTTCTAAGGGTACCTCAGTTTAGTCCTCTCCTTGGGTAAAACCTAACAGCCTTTGGTCCATTTGGTAGGTTGTCTGCACTTTGCAAAGCATTTTTATTTTTAACTTAACATAGCAATTGGCTATTTAATGATACACTCTTCTAAAGCTAGGAAATATTGATCAAAACATATGTGGAGTAATTATTTTTCTACTTCAATGCTTTAGTCGGTTTGGGTGACCCTAACAAGAATACCACAGATGGGTGGCTCACACCACTGCTTCTCACACATCTGGAGGCTGAGCAGCCCAAGGGCAGGGCACCAGTGTGGCTGGACCCTTCCTGCCTTCCTCTCGGGGCTGGGCTGGGGGCATCACGTGTGACTCTCATAAGATCTGAACCTCATCAAAGCTTTGCCCATGGGATGCAATTACCTCTGAGCAGCCCGGCTTCTAAGTACCACCTCACCAGGGATTAGGGTTTAAAAGACAAATTTTAAGGAAGCATAAGGGTACAGTCCATCTCTTTGAGTATGAACTTAAAAAAGGTGAATTTTGAAAAAAGATAACTGGAATGAAACCGTACTTGGAAACTATGTCATGAGAGAAAGGGTTGAGGAAACAGGTCACACAGATTTGGAGAAGAGAATTATGCAAGTGAGAAATATTAGATAGCTTCAAATGTTCAGATAAATACACCCTACATGTCTTTGAAAAGCTGTTCCATGCAAGACAGTGCCTTAGGGAGGGTGTGCAAGCGCTGGTCCAGATCAGACGCTGAAAGGTCCACAGCCGGGTTTTAACCAGACTAAAGCAGACTTGTGCTGCCAAACTCAGAGACGAAAGGGGCTGTTTCGAAGTGGGCACTAGCACCAGACACGAAGGTTCCAGACAAGGCACACTATGCTTTTCTTTTCTTCCTTTTTTTAAACTGTACGTTTGCAGCACATAACCTTTTCATTTGCCATGGGGAGTCGGTGCGTGTACAGAGCACATCTTAATTCTTTTTTCATCCTCTTCCCCTCTTTCCCTCCCTCTGCTTCCCATCTCTTGGTCCTTGCCCCATTTGAGAAAGATCTCTCTCCCTACTTCCTATGTCCTATCTTTTATTTGTTCTTTATTTATATTTTGGGTTTCTCATAGAGAGAAACCATGTGATATTTAAGCCTGTGTGTCTGATTTATTTCACTGAACATCAGGGTCTCTGGGTGTGTCCATTTTCCTACAGATGACTCAACTTTATCTTTCTTTATGGCAGAGTGGTACTCCATTGTGTGTAAACCCCACATGATCTTTATCCATTCATCTGCTGATGGGCACACAGGCCACTTCCAAGATTTAGTGATTATGAATTGTGCTGCTGTAAACATGAGTATGCATGTGTCTCAGTACTGTGACGTCTTCAACTCTTTTGAGAAAATACCTAGAGGGGGAACAGCTGGGTCAAATGAGATATCTAGTTTTAGTTTTGGGGAGCAATCTCCATCCTGATTTGCACAGTGGCTGTGCTAATCTGACACAGCCTGTGCGTGTGTTGCATATGTACTAGAACTGATGCAGACTTGCAGTCAAGAATTCCACAGAGAATCACACAAAATAACAAGAAAGAGAGTTACTATTGGATAAGAAAGATTATGTTCAGAAGCTTTCTGGTACTTTAATAACTCAGTTTAGCACTCATGTGTACATAGTTTTAGTCAGGAAAGTTTGACAGGAAAAGTAAATGTGCAGTAAGTGTACCTAACAATTTAAGCATATGAGTGATTACGTCTAATTTACCAACATCCGAACAGATTTTAGAAGAAAAATGAATGTTTTTATTACAAAGTCATATAAAATGTTATGCCATTGATGGACTACACTGAAAATTCACAGAACATGAACATGATAAACACAATTTATCACTGGTCGCTAAGCAAATGCAAATATAAAGCTTTTTGAGCAAATCTTTTCTGAAAGAGATTTTCATCATTTATTTATTTCTCTTTAACAGCATGCTAAGTTGGGCCCTGCCATTGTCCTGTTAGAAGCTCTGATGAATCTCATGAGCAGGGCAGGGCCAGGCCTGACTGCGCACCAGGGCAGGGCACAGTGGAATGGGGACAAACTCGGGAAGGGTCAGAGAAAAGCTGTGACTCTGGAGGAGGGCTCGGTCGGCAGCGGGCTGCAGCTGGTCACTGCCCTGACTGCTGAGACAGACAAGGGGATGGCAAGGGGCCCCCTGGTCCTTTCGTGGTCACCTGACCGGCTATTACGTGGGCTTCCACGGGTCTAGGAAAGACTGCTGCCCAAGTCTCCATACTTTAAAAATATCCCACTCAGTGAGTAGGGCAAGAGGGATACAAGGATGCAGAAATTAATGATGCCACATCAATTTTTCTATTACCACTTTCGTGGTTTTTTTCTACTCTCCACACCGATTCTTCATTCTTCATAAAATATAATTTAATCTCAAAGTTGTTCCAATTTTGATCCACCTATCAGATGATTTCTTCAGTGCATCTGTCTTGCCATTTTTAGATCAAACTTTCAAATCAGACTGCTTAGTTACTATTGTATTCATAATGTGATATACGGATTTTTATTGTTGTACCTTATCGTGTTTGTCTGTACGTACAAAACAAGATACCTCTCCACGTACCCGTCATGTCATCTTGTCTAACCCAACTTCCAACTCTTCCATAACCTTTCTAATACTTTAGTCCACATATCACTGTTTCCACCTCTAAATGTTCAAGCAATTCCTGCTTGTGAAATTTATTTTGTCATTTATTAAATTGATTTTAATAACATTGGGACATAAGTACGAACAACATATATTGGGAAAGCATAATTTAATTGACAGCATATGCTTTACTTCCATTCTTTTGTCTTTAATTGAATTCATCCATAGCTATCTTATTCCACATTTACATAAACATATTTTTAAATAGTGCTATTGATGGCTATTGGAATGAATTCAACTTCCTTCCTTCTACCAAAAACTTATTAGTGTATTCTGGGTATAATGTTAGTATGATATTTGCGATTTTTATACCTGACTAGTGGCTTTATAAAACATGATTTTAAAAAGATATATGATCAGGCCTGGGATTTAGCTCAGTGGTTCCAGTGCCTGCCTTGCAAGCTCAAGGTCCTGAGTTCGATCCCCCGGTACCAAAAAAAAGAAAAAGATATATGATCTTTCACATTTTGCATTTCTGTTTCTCTCGACTCTGCTTTCCTATGTCTTGTGAACTTCCTTTGAGCCCTGCGCCCAAGTCTGATCCATCACAACTATCTGTACGAGCACTGTATCATTTTCTTACCATGAGCAGCTGCAGCTGCCTGATGCTATTAATTCCAACTATGCTAAATCTTATTCTTAAAATAGAAACTAACCTTCAAACATGGCATACCATATATTTATTTGTTAAGTAATTTATTTTGTACTGTATACAAGGACTATTTGAAATAAAGTTTCTATAGCAAAAATATGTTCCAAATGGACAGTACCTGAAATGCAGGAAGAAAGAGAAAATTTCACTATAGTTCTACCACTCTTATATGATGACTGCGTCCATTTCAATGCATTTTTCTTTTTGAGAAATGTTATTAATATAAATATGACAATATTTTGCATTCATTTATATCACACATATCACATATTCTTAACATTACACATAACTAGTTCTCATAAACAAACTCTTTGTAAATGTTACTCCTAACATTAGATATATCATAGAAATCTGCCTCTCCTTGACTATTTCCTTCCTGTGTGCTTGTTAGGTGAGCCAGCATTTTGTAGCACTGTAATTATTATGATATATTTTATAAACATATAACATGATAAATAATGTTATGTGTATTAATTTGGTTCCTTAGGTAATCGACTCTGAGATCAAGATTTGCTTACAGATGTTTTATTAAGGAGTAATTTTAGGAAGAAGAAAACTCAAAAGGATGCAGGAAAAGTAGACAGAGGGAGACATTCAAAAGTGACCAATTGACTGATAAATTGATCACACAGTCTGCTATCACTACAGCAGAGGTCTCAGCTGATTCTACAAGAAGCTAGAGCAGGCATGACCTTTCAGAGCTGTCCGGAATGGAGGACAGAGGGCCCACGTCCGTATATCTATGGCTACCTTCCTGCTTCTGCTTACTTTCGCTCCCTGGGTGGGGCACAGCCTCTGGCTGTAAAAAGAGTCCCTGTAACCAAGAGGGACTGGCAGGGAGGAACTCAGCTGAGGCTCCGAGAGCAACTGGCTTAGGGCAAGAGGGCATGCGGGAAGCACACGCCTTATCTATTATGTGCACCACTTGGAGCCACTTGCTCCGTAGTCTGTGCTCATCCCACCTGCAAACCCCAACTCCAGTTTTCTGTTTGGCTTATTTTTCCATTTGGAAATTGGAAATAGAAAAGTAGCAGGACACACATCAGCTTTCCCCACAGTAGAAGTCTCCCTACAGTAGGGCTCTCCAAGCACTTCCTTCTTCCAGTGGGTTTCTCCCAACGAGGGGAAGTGGGCCCAGGTCTGTGGATCCACTGGGCCTACTGTGAGTCAGATCAGAGCTCGAGCTCCATTTAGTCACCTCCTCGGCCCCATACATTCCCGCTGTATTGGGAGGAATGGGGTTTAATAGAGGCATTTAGGTCCCCAGGTATCAATGTCAATGTGTCCCTGTGTCACACACCCTTTGAAAGGGCTGAGTAACTCCTCCACTCCAGTGTGCAGTTACTTGGGTAAATGGCTGTGCACCTATTGAAAAATAACTGATGAAATAATTGCATTCGCTTGGTGTTCCAAGGTCTTTCTCCATGAGGACCTCTACTCTTTAGTTCATGGATTTAAAGTCTGAGAATTGGCTCAGATCAGGGAACTAGGCATGATATTCTAACTTCATATTGAGATAGCTCCCACATTCTCTTGATTTATTAAGGCTGAATATATTAAGTAAGGCTTAACTGTGTTCCATCTTTCTTTCTCACTGGAATGTGTATTTTAATAATTATATACATACTTATATACTTTCCTTGGTACCAGGACCTCAAACTGTGCTGCTCATTACAACTGCACTCAATAACTTCTGATGTTTGAATGCCATGACCTGCCCAGTATTATCCAGATTATTTTTAAATCCCATCATCCCCATTGCTCAGGACATTATTTCTCTAATGTATTAACTATCTTCCCCATAATCCTTTTGATTAGTACTTCTACTGAACCTTTAAAAAGCCCGAGGCGTTGATCTCCCCAGTGTATGTTTTCTCACGATAATCCCATCCCACTTCCCATCTGGTGATAATTTTCAGAATCACAGCTCTACAATATGTCTCTGGTCCACCGAGAACCAGTGGCTGGATCCTCCTTGCCGACCATCTGGTGAATTAGTCAGCTGAACTAAGTGTTGTTCTTGCCATTGAGGAGATCCTCAATCATCTAGTTGAGAATATGGAGGAAAGATATTCATATTAATCATGTCTTTACAAGGACCTTCATGTGGTTTCCACATAAAAAATTTGTGATATTCTTATGAGCAAAAATTCCAAGTCACATTCGAGAACAAACCAGTGAGTCCCATTACTTAAAAATAATGAATAACTGAGCCAGGAATTTAGCTCAGTGGTGCCGCACCTGCCTTGCAAGTATAAGTTCCTCAGTTTGATCCTCAGTACTGAAAAAAAAAATGAATAACTATTATAATCATATTTAACCATTGTCTTAAAACCTGAAAGTCCAGGGCCAGTTACCATAAACATCTGAGAGAAAATGACTTTGGCTTTTTAAAGGTACATTATTTATAGAAAATCAAGGAATAAGGCTACTCTTTTTATACTGAACTTGAATTGGTGAGTTTCATATGACTTTCCGTTTGACTGATTTATCACACCCTTGTCTAAAGAGTCAATCTTGGCATTTATTTACATTCTCCTCTTGAGCACAGGACAGGCAAGAATTAATTTTAACCTTCTCTGACTGAGCAGCATGCCCATCTATTTCATGTATTGTATCTGTTTAATCCTCATAATGACACCAGGTGGAAGGTGGTAACCTCCTGCTTTAGATGTGATAACACAGGCAATGAAGAATGAGATCAGGTAGGTATTCTGTCCAAAATTAAAGTCCATACATGGCAGAGACAAGATTTCAGCCCAGGATCCCTGACTCTAAGGTCTGACCTCACCTGGCATTGTCAGGAAAAGAGATGACTTTGCTGTAAGTATGTCCCATATAATTGTCCTCCAAACGAATCTTTATGAGGAAAACAAACTATGAATGCACTGAAGCTTTCTTAGGTAAAAGAAGAAAATCTCTTGCCTCTTGGTGTGCCCTCGTAATGAACTACAATGCACAGTACATTGTGTACTAGCTTAAGAAGGCTTCGTGTAAATAACACTGCAGAAAGTCTCTAAGAGAAATGAAATGGACTGAAAATTACACTTTCAACTCCAATACGTGAGCTTCCAGTAAGCAATTCCACCAATACAAAAACACAAATAATGAAGAAAAACAGGTCTTGTAGAAACAAATTTGGCCAACTGAAAATTTTAGCCCTGATTCACATACATAATCCATGAGACTCAGGGATGATGGAATAAAACCCATTTTTGCAGTGACTTCAACCTGTTTTGAGCATGAGAAGCTCCTACATCACAGGCTTGGGTCACCAGAGAAAACCAGGGCAGAAAAGCAGAGCAGGGGGAACCTGAGCTGAACCCCGGGAACTCCCGAGGTGCTGCTGATGTCTTCTAGGCAGCACTGGAGTCACTTTAATGCACCTTGAGGGAAGGGCCCTGGCCACTTCTACTTCCAGCCTGTGTGAAACTACAACACAGCTCCTCGTTATTCACAGATGAATCTTTTCTCCCAGTTCACTCTCGAGATAACCTCTCCAAGGTTAGCAGTGTGGCTGTAACCCACTCTGCTCATCCACCCTGTGAAAGTTCTCTTCCAGTTCTGTGGAAGCCACCACTGTTCTAAGAGGGGAAGAATGTGCTCTTCCTCATCCATCTCAGGAGAGATGATGAGATGTTCAGGGTTAATATTATCTTCTCCTTCTTTCCCAGTACTGAGCATTGGACCTGGGCCTATGCATACATCCCTACATCCCTTCATCCCTACAGCTTTTTCATGGTTTTTCTTTTCTTTAAAATAGGGTCTTGCTAAGCCTCTAAAAGTCACCCAGGCTGGGCTCCAACCTGAGGCCCCCTTGCCTCAGATACCCCAGGTGCATATTTTTGAAGTCTTCTTTTAAAACTGGGTGGTAAAGTTTCCCACCTGAATCACTGCCTAGGAAAAAAAATCATAAACATGATTTTCTAATTTTTAGAGTCTTAGATCAGGTCTTCCCATACTTACTTATCAAGCACTATGGTTACACCCCTTGGTATTTTGAATTTTGGAAATAAATGTATGTATCCTATATTTCACAAAAGAAAAAAGTCTCTCCAGGGATTCCTATCAAAGAACGCTATCATTCTTACCATCATCTTCATCATAACACAACTATTACCACATAGAAAAATAGGGACTCCTTCAAGCCTTAGACTTAAATAAAAATGGTGATTCTCGACCTTAATATCTGTCATTTTAATGTCATAACCTAGATAATGGTTGGCTTTAAGGCATGAAGGCCCTTCCAAGTCAATGTGGAAGATACTGAGCACAATTCCTTCACCATCCTCCACTCATTTAAATGGCAATGAACAGTACAAAGTAATGAATTCACGACACTAAAAACCAATTCAGAGAAACATTAGTAAATTAGGTATTTTATAGAATTTTGGAAGATGAAAATATATTCATTCTGCCTCCATTAACTGCTCTTCTCTACTGTTAAATGTAACTAAAAAATCTGACATCACCCATAAAACAAGCTAGGGACCTTGGTACCCAAACACTGACATGGTGACATGGTAAACAGTAAGTTCCCTGAGGTTTTATTTCCTCATATATCCCAGTTTCAGCTTATACTCAATAGTTCTGATAAAAATCTTATTCTCAATTACCCAAAGGTACAAACAAAGGTACATAATACAAGTAGCATACAAAACCTTTAGGTAGTGACCAGTTGTTCCACACTAGCCAAATACTACAGAAAAAGGTAATCTCATCCAAAAAGGAAAAGCAGAGAGATGAATCTGAAGTCACTCCCACACCAGGCTGCAGTGAGCAGCCCCACACCCTGACCAGTGTGCAAATGACCGGACCAGGCTGAGGAAGCATCAGGACTCAGACACCGCTGTCAGTGTTAATGTTGTTGGTGATGGTGTAAAATGGTGTCGTGACACTTTATCGTGCAGGGAGTCACGTGGGGCTCTTATGTATAATTTCCCACAAATGCACATGAATCTAAAAAAATTGACAAAAAGACACATATGTGGGGGGCCTTGCCCCCCCGCTAGAACTCTTGAGTGCCTTTTACGGACATATCCGGGCCTGCTGCAAATCTACCCGGCAACAAGGAAGTAGCCCCAGTACCCTCCTCTTGCTCCTCCCCTCTAGCCCTACGGTATATATGTTGTAACAGCTTCT
>NW_004624798.1:8279126-8320814 GCF_000247695.1 Heterocephalus glaber
ATAGGGGAAGGGGAAGTGGGAGGGGTAGGGGAAAGGAAAGAAGGGAATGGAATTAAAATGGGAAAATGAAAAAATGGAAACAAAGTCTTTGTGAATAGGGAGGGATGGAGGGGTTGAAGGGAGGGCAGGGGAAGGGGAAAAATAAGATCAAATATATTATGTAAAGATACACATCTCCAATGAAGAATGTCATTATATTGAATACCTAAAATATACCAATAAAATTAATATTTTTACAAAGTCTTTTTTATCCAGTCTCCAATTCATGGGCATTTGGGCTGTTTCCAAGATTTAATTATTACAGACTGTGCTGCTATAAACATGGGTGCGCACATATCGCTATGGTATGTTGCTTTTAGTTCTTTTGGGAAGATACCCAGGGAATAGCTGGGTCAAATGGGACCTCTAATCCTGGTTTTTTGAGAAATCTCCACACTGATTTTCACAGTGGTTGCACCAGTCTACACTCCCACTAGTAGTGGAGAAGGGTTCCTTTTTCCCCCGTACCCCCACCAGCATTTGTTATTGGTTGTCTGCATATTTTCACTGTATGGCTAAATGCTAAGTACAGCACCAACTGGTGTTTAAGCATTTGATAAATACTGGCAATATGAAATCCTATAGACACAACATTCTCAAACTTGGAGTTGATTCCGTTCTCTAAGTCCATGTAATAAGACATATTGTGCAATGACATTTTGCTCAATCGTTTGTGCAACACTTTGACTTTGTATAGGTACACACTAATGTGCACACTACAACAAAATCACCTAATGACTTCTTTCTCAGAATACATTCCTGTTAGTGATATGTGACAGCATTTTAGAAGCTAATAGTCTAGTCTGGGAGTGTCTCAAGTTAGGCCATGTTGTAGTCAGGGTTTGCAAGGGAACAGATTTAATACAGGACACATAATTTATAAGATTATTTTATAATATTCACCCAAAAAGTCTAGTGCAAAGGAGTGGAAGAGATCTGTCCAAGCTAGGGACCTGAAGAATCCACCTGAGGGCCTGGATCCCATGGCAGTGTCCCACACAAGTCCAGCTCAAGGCCTGGAGCCCACAGCAATGTCTCCTGCAAGTCCGTATGGAGGATCTGCACCGGGAAGGCCCGAGGGCCAGTGGTGGAAGCCGGAAAGTCTGCACCGTGGGTGAAGGATCTGTGGCACCAGGCTGCGGGATCTGCCCTGGAGCCAAGGAGCAATGCTTAAGGCAAAGACTAGAGCTCCCTGGAAGAGAACACCAGCCATCCCAGAGGACATGAGGACCTGAGCTGCTGTGACCAGGAGAACAGCTGAGTTCTATCAGGAAAACCAGCCAGGGCAAGCTTCTCCTGGGAAATCAGCAGCATACAACCTTTCCTTCCTGTTCTCCTTTGTTGCCATTGGCAACAGTCTTTGGTGGGTCTTCCCAGGACCGCGCTGGCTCAGTTCAGCTGGGCATGCCCACGTGAGCTGACCATTAGTTAGTCTACCCCAGGACACTTTACTGAAAACAATCCCTGCTGTCCTTCAATGAAAATTAACCTCCAAATTCAGATTACTTCTAAAGCAACTGCAGCATCGCTACAACAGTCATGAGAGTTCATGCATCAACTTGACTGGACCAAGAATGCCCAGGTATTTGTTTAAACATTATTCTAGGTGTCAAGTCTCTTCCTGGAAAAGATTATCAGTTGCCTTCATGGAATGAATAAAACATTGCCTACCCCAACCCAATCCACTGAATACTGACTAGAGCAAAAAACAGAATAAAAGATAATTTTTTCTATCTCTCAGGATTATCTTTCAGTTGGGACATGGGTGTTTTTCTTCCTTCAAACTCGGACTCAAACTATAATTTACACGTAATCTCTTCTGTTTCTCAGATTTTCACATTTGAACTAGAACTCTTTTACCAAGCTTTCCCGTATCTCAAGTGCACTATCTGTAAATAATCCTGATTCTCTCTCTCTCTTTCATTCTGAGAAGAGTCTTCAGAATTAAAAGAATGATTTATTTTTCTTTTTAAATTTAAGGCATTTGAGAGTCAGAGTAATTTGTGAAGGCTGAATCCACTGAACCACACCTGTCCAGAGATACAGCCCCTCACTTAGGCAGAACTAGTCAGGTACAGAAATAGCAGCCAAGGCACAGAATGAACCGCAGAAAAGATGTATTTATTGCTGTGTCCTAGAAGCGAGAACGAAAGTCCCTTGCAACACCAGCCAATTATCGCCTCTTCCTTTCACAGAACCTAAGCAAACACCCGTTAAAGAACCGAGTGAAGAGCCATCAAAGTCCTTTTAAGGGAACAGCACTGTGAGAGGGCTCAGGGTGTCCGCAGTCCCCTTCTTCCCAGGACCCCAGCACTCCCTCGTCTGGCTTCTCCTGCACGGGCAGGAGGTTTGTGTGCAGTCTGGACAAAGGCTGCAGACAGCAATGGCATCACTAGGTCTGGCCCTAGGGCTCTATTACTTGTGGAACTGACCAAAGTGAGGACAGGCAGGGCCACAGCGAGGAGAGTACGGGCCACACATCAGCAGGAGCAGCGCCATCTGCTGGTCAAAACATCCACCAACCTTCCTATGAGATATATCCTTGCGCACATTTCCGTTTGTGTTTCAGCGGCTATCGCTGCATTAAGTCCCCATTTCATATTTACCCACATTAATATCCGATTGATTGTGGGCTCTCAAAGTGCAGTTCACTTGAGGGCACAGAAACACTTAATTGTGCACCAAATGGTATCTCAGGGAACACTCCAAGGCGCCGTTCTTCTTACGAGTTTATTAAGGCTTCTCCAATTGCAGAAGAAAAAGGAAACCCAAGCCACTAAAAAGCGCTCCTCAAAATAGTTACGCAGAAAGATAAAGAAAATTCAGAAGAGAATGTGTAATGCAAGGGTGAGACAACAGAATCGCTTGCTTCCGAAACTCAGGTCCCAGAATTTTAAAATGTAGGAACAGGACACTAACATATTTAACTGATCTTTCCAAGATTTTAATTAAATATTCAAAAGATAATCCTGATAAAAGGGAAGCCTAGGGATGTGCGAGATAAGCCTCCTCGGATGTTATTAGTACCTAGAGTTAAACTTGATGCCACCTGGGTCCTAAGCTAATCTTTAAAAAGTACAATGGATGTTCACATTTGTAGCTTGGATTTGAAGACACTGACCAGGGGAGGCTCAAAGGTGCATTCACCTTGCTCTTGCAAGGAGCAAGGGAGAGCTCACTGGCTCCTCCTCCCTGTTCTCTAGCTCAGGACGTGTCTGAACACAGCCAGCGAAATGAAATGTGGAGGAGCTCCCATGGGTCCCTCAGTATTCCATTGTCAATCATTACTTCCTCCCCATTTATCATCATCTCAATGGCTTAGACCAAAAAAAAGTGTTATTTACTTCTTTCCCTTTTGTGGCTTCAATTATGTGGCTATTTCAAGCCATATAATAGTCATTTTTGTCAGCAGTTGAGAGGGTAAAAGTATTAAACTTTATTGACAATTGCGAACACTATTTTATTTGGAAAATGTGTTAACTTTGGAGCACCCATCTCTTCATTTTTCAAATGTAACACCTACTCCCTAAAGCTAGACACTTTAAAAGTCAGCTGCTAGTCAAAAGAAATGAATACTATCGCAAGAAATAAATGGAGTGATTATGTATTCATACACATATGTGCCTATGTACAGAATACGACAAGTCCGTTATTAAAGGTTCCATGATCCCGCTGGCCATGCCGGTGCAGGAATGCAATCCCAGCACTCTGGGGGCACTGAGGGAGGAGAACCAGTATTTAAAGCCCACCTTGGGCCAATGAGCGACCTAGGGAGACCCTGAGAAAGGAAGACAAGAAGGAAGGAAGGAGGGCAGAAAAGAAGCAGGGAGGGAGGCAGGCAGGCAACACGATCCCTAACCTGCCAGCTAAACTGAGCACTGAGTGTATCTTTTACTTATCTACTATCAGCTTTTAAGAAAGACAGGGCATTTTACCTCTGAGGACTGACACTCTCAGCCCAAACATATTCTTACACCATGAATAAAGTAACTTCGGGGTT
Organism: Heterocephalus glaber; assembly: GCF_000247695.1. The sequence goes on from NW_004624798.1 coordinate 8,283,166, forward strand.
TTCATTCATTTGGTTTTAGGTTAAGTCACAACTGAAGGGAAGCACACTTAGCTCGGACAGTTAAGCATGTGATGAGCAAAAGGTCGCTTTTTTTTTAAACACACTGCCCTTGTCACTGATTCTCAATGTGGTTCTGCCTGTGCATACAAAATGTGAATAATAAACGCGTCCCCTCCCGGCTGTCTGAATGCAGGCACATCACAAGTCTGTGTGTTCATTTTCAAAGATCGCCATTGTTCCGACTCCCCACCATTGAGGCTGCCTTCAGTTCGAGAGGCAGCTTGTAAGCCACAGGTTTCCGCCACTGCCCACAGCACTCTCAGCCTGAAAACTACGGGCAGGTTAACAGCCCTTTCAAAGAGCACCGCTGTAAAGAACAGGCTCCTTCTGTTTCAGTATGAATTCCTAATTTAATCACCATCTCACCCAGGCTCCTTTTCTACTCTTCCTGAAACATGCACACAGCCGTGCCATTTCGAAGTGCCCCACAACACAAGTAGGATTTGGAAGACTGAATAATCTGAGCTGAGACTGAGGTTCGTGGGGCTCCTCACGTGCTGGAACAGGGGTGTTCCAAGCCACGAGCAGGTCCCCTGTTTCTGGCTCCCTGTGCAGAACAGGGTTTCAGAGGACTCGGAGCCAGAGTCTGCCCAGCAGCGCTTCCTGCCTTCCGCATGAAGGGCAAGAGTTCTCAGAGCGCGCAGCCTGGGGGCTGCTGCCACGCTGGGCCCTCCCGTGCCCTGAAAGCGCCAGTGATGTGCTGACAGTCACTTTCGAGGGCTCCTGGGCCATCTGGCACTGCGTTAGGCCCTTGACAGTGGTCCCACACCTGAGTTCTATGTCGCAATTCTAAGAGCTATTCAGTGCCTGGCGACAGCCAAGCCCTTGGCCAGAAAGCAAGCCACGCCCCGCCAACTCTCTGTCCTGTGGTTGGGATTCCTGTGAAATGGTGAAGGCTGCAGCAGAGAGACAGCTGGACAGCAGGAGAGAGACGACACCGACACCGAGCACATCTGAAGGGCGGCAGACAACACAGGGAGGATTGAGATAAATTTTAACAAATTTACAAGTTGGGAAATTCTAGATTCATAAAGTAGTTTGAGGTTTTCGTTACAAAAGAAGTTCTCAAGATATTTCACAAGGAAAAAAACAGCAACAGAAAGTAAAAATATTAAAAGTATATCATTTCACTGTAAATTCAGAGTCTGAGCTGTCCCAGGTAGTTCAGAACATTCCATGTTTTAATTGGCTTCCCAGTCAGATATCTGGCAGTCCACAAGCCACATTCGCTTAACCTTATATTGATTTTCTAAGAAATACTTCCGGTTTCTATGACAACCCTAATCAATTAACTCCTTGCAAACAGCAAAACAATTTTTTGCTTTTTCTCTCTCCAATGAAGCCTGAATACTTTCTTCCCAGAAAAATACGTACAGGCTCTTACCTCGAGAAACTACATCACATTGGAAACAATGGTTGATGCCTTTCATAGTTGTAAAGCATTTGGAGATTCTGCACAGAGAAAGTGTATAGAATTGCCCTGAAGTCAACTTACAAATAGCTTAACGGTTTGTGGTCGTGTTTATAGAAAACCTTCTCAGCATCCTGCAGCATGCCTTTCCCCTGGCCCCTTGCTTATCCCGGAGACCTGGGAGTGTGGCAGTTGCAGGAGGAGGCTGCTCACCCAGAAAGACAACGGTCCTGTGCCTTCATGTTAATGAAGTACGAGGCCAGAGGCAGCAACCTGTAACTGTTTTACAGAGAAGTGCAGCTCTCTCTCCCAGTAAGGAAATTTCACCTCTATTAAAATGTGAGCATTTAGGGCTGAATTGGGGCATTACTTTCAGCTGAGCCTACCACTTATTCTTAAGGACAGGGCTGAGAATCAGCAGAAATATCAAGATTCAAGGAAGATATTGGAATCCAATAACCTGGGCTCAAGCCTTACTGTCCGCTGAGAAAATCTGCCTCAGCCTATTAAATTCTGGATTTTCATTTCCCTGTCGTATAAAATGGCATTAATATGTGATTATCTCCAGGATACACTGGGAATTCTCTAGACTCAACTTCTCTTTCCTTCCATCCAACCCCATGCTTCCACCCAAAAGACCCCTCCAAAGCAGAACGGAATCAGGACACTTTCCTGTCCCAAACCTGCTACGCCCAACAGACAGGCCAAAGCACACAGCATGCAGTCTTCCTTCCCGTACACGGGCTCTCAGCATACCTCTCAGGCTCACCTCGAGTCATTTCCCTATCATTCCCCTAGTAGCCATCCCAAAGCAGGTCTTTACATACTTCCAACCTCCTCAAGTTCTTGGCCTGTCCTGAGTATTTTTCCCAACGCCCCCTTGCTGAAATACTCTCCCTGTCCCTGTCCACTTGGGCAGCTTTTGCCTAGAACCTTCAAAGTCAAGGATATCTTCACAACCACCTTTCCAGCAGTGCCAGGAGTTTCTCCCAAAAGAAACAAACATCAAATTTTACCAGGTAAAACAATCTCTTTTTTGCTTTCAACATCAAAACATATTTTCTTGGGCATCCAATGTGAAAATATCTAGATGCCATTTCATCAGAGAAGTCACAGGAAAAACTGCAGTCTGAGTATCTGCAGTCTGAGCTGCAAATATCCAATATTACTCGGATCCCCAAAGTCAATCAGCAATAAGTCACTCCAAGAAGGCAGTCCCTGGATTTTGAGAAAAGGAGCACATCTAGGGGAATACGCCCCCTGGAAAGTGAGCTGATCTACTTCCGTTTTAATCACCGACCTCTCTCCTGTGAGGTCCAGGTGTGTCATTTCTAAGGAAATGGGTGTGGATGAATAACGGAGACTCGAACAAGCTGAGAAATGCGTCCCCAGCACGCAGCAGGGTTGGCCCCACACACTGTCGGCCATGGGCGGTCTATGCCGGTCCTTCCTTGCTGTCTCCGCTGAGGGCGAGCAGGGCAGGGGTCACCCTCAGGTCCCCGTGTCTCACACAGGTGTCAGGGGCTATCTCTAGCCAGGCCGCTGCAGACGCGCTTTGCTCGAGGTGAAGGAGGCTAGTGATGAGCAGAACAGGATATTCAGCCATCTCCAGAGGAAGGGACAGGGTCCCTTCTGAACAGTAAAACCCATTTGTAAACACGTCTTTAAACTATCTGGTCTACTTTTATATTCTTGCTTCCATGCCCTAGAATATTTTTTACATTGGTCTAAATAAAAGTAACATTGCAATAGAATTATGTCATGACACAAATTATCACCAAGTTATTAAAATGAGTCTCACTTCTTCATTTCTTAATTTCCATCACTGAGTTAACCGGAAAATATTTACTATTATGATGCTGGTGGTTTTGGTGATGGTGGTTGTTATATTTGGCAACCTAAAATTGTGCAATTGTCTTCAAATGTTTTTCAGTCTTATGTCCACCTTGAAAAACTATTTATTATTATCCTCAGTGAAGCATTCAGCAATGTTCAATACTATTTTTCATACAGTAAATGCAAAGTAAAGCAGGGACCTCATTGAAAAGTCAGAACATGTTTTCAGATGAGAATAAATATGACACCACGCACGGATGTCACAACAGAACGTGTTGAGCAATCCTCCTCTCTTAGGGTTCAGAACCATCACTGTTTCATTCCGAGTTCTGGGAGAAAGAAGCAGACTGAGCTTCTTGTGGGCACCAGGGTGGAGCCAGTTATGTGTGGCCGTGCAGGTCCATGCAAGGAGGTGGATGGTTTCCCTCTCTAGACACAAGCACAAAGGTTTGATCTCAACACAACTCCTGTATCCTCATACTGAGCACTTAGATAAGCTCTGCCAGTGGCCCCGGCTAAGAAGGAAGCTCACAATAACACTGAGTTATCAATCTGTTCTCTACAGTGCCATCGTCAATTATGCAGTGCGGCCATAAAACATTCAAGACAGAAAACACCAAAACACTGAGGCTGTACTTCCAGAGTTTTGAATTTTTCTTTAATTAGTATCACCTCCAGCCCTTCCGAGAGCTGAAGGCCTACCCAGCCTCTAATTCCCAGGGAAGACATGGGTTAAATTAGGACCAAAGGCCAGTCTGCCACTCTGTGCTAAGTAACACAGTTTAGGGTAACCAATTTTCTTCCCAGACTGCTGGTAATGGGGCAGAATAGGTCTGGTTCCGTACAATGTACACATCCCCCAGCATGCTTCATCCTGCGTCCTCTCTCATGCCTTATAAGGACATCTGTGGTGTTAAAACAGTAGAAAGGTGCTGTCTGAGATGAGACAGGAGCAAGGGAGCGGAGTCAGGAGAAACCGACAGGACAGCGGTCAGTGTTCTCCCTAGCCCAGAGGCAGGGCTCAAGCTGTGAACTCAAAGGGGCTGGGACGTCCGGCCAAGGACCCAGATGGCCCGTGGCCAGGGGGTCAGCGGTCTTCAATGAGGTTCCTGGAGTCACGGTCAGAAACTCCCATGGGGTGGAAAAGATTTGGATCCTCCCAGATTATTTAACATAAAAAATGTCAAATCCATGATTTTAAAATAAAAGATATTCTGAGTGATAAAAGTCAAAAACTTAGCTATTAACTTGCAAATTTCTGGAATATGTGTTGAAACAGAGGATAAATAACGTCACCCAGTTGAACTTGCAAATGTTTGCAGAAGCTTAAAATAAATTCCATAAATATTACACACAAAGCAGCACATAGTAGAGAGACAGCACAAGGACATCCTAAAAGTTCAAAGAACTAGACAATAGCAGGATTATGACATCACACTAAATAACGATTCATTTTGCATGTTATAATTCCCAACCAGTTAAATATCAGTCCCTGCATGATGCACCATTACTGTACAAGGTCCATGTGGCACCCCCTCCCACCAAAGAAATCCAATTAAATTTAAGAAATAATTCAAAGCACTGATTTTTTTTGTTACTTAGAGACCAAAAAAAATCTTGATTAACCTCAGATAACATGAATGTTATCACTAAGTTAAACAGAATATCAAAACAAATATCTATGCAATGAACTAATAAAAACAGAAAAAGAAAAACCTAAATAGCTAAAAATTCAAACCCAGAATGTTACACATTCTGATTATTAAGGAAAATCTCAGTTCATCCTCTATATTTATGTTTAAATATAGACAGGGCTTCTGCCAACTACCAGAAACTCTCACCTATTAAAAGGCTAACATTCTTCAGCTTTTCTGTACAATCGTCTGTTCGGTTAGTGTTTTAATGTTTATGCTCAAAAGCTACATATGTGCTGCTTTTGTTATTCCATGAGGCATTTTGTATTCCAACTCACTAAACAAAGACAGCCAAACCTGGAAGACAGAGGAGCGGTGGCCGGCACATCCTTACCTGCAGGCCTTCGATGGCCAAGCGCAGCATGCTGGGTGTGAGTTTGGAGGCTTGCTTGAAAGTGAAGTTGCTCCAGTCTATGATCAAAACAAACCCATTGACTTGAAGCTCAGGATCTTCGATCATGGCTTCTAAAGAAAGCAAGATGGCACGCAAGATATCCACCAGCGTGTACCTGCAGCAAAAGAAAAGCACTACATTAAACCTGGCCGTCACTTGTGTGGAGACCCTAGAAAGATTTTTAGCACACTAAAGATCCCCTTTAAAATGCCTCAGAAATCTTAAGGGAACTATTTTATCTAAAAAGCTTCTTTTAAGAAGTTTTCTTTGTATCACTCGGGGACATACTAGGATGTAGCATGATCTGCTTTGAGCATACACAGACTTTTTTCTTGTCTAAGTAGTAACATATAAAGAGTATTTATACACCATTTAACTGTACTAGGTGTAAGTAATCAGATCATTTAAGGAGAGATGAGTTACAGTGCACAGCGGGAGTACACACGTTACATGCAAATTCCAAGCCACTTTACACAGAGCCCTGAGCATCTGCAGCTTTTAGGGCTGAGAGTGGAGCCTACATTCCAAGCACACCCAGGGCCAAATGTGTTTGAAAACTTGAGAATGAGGTTTGAAAGTCTCATCAGTGAACAAGAGCACTAAGGGACAGCTGTGGAGAAAGGTGACAGCAGACTTCAATGACCTCCTCCGCTGAGTTTGTATCAGGGAGATAAGAGAAGAGCTGAGAGGGTGCAAAGGGTGGGGGCGGGCTGAGCAGAGTGCCGATCGGCCTCTCTGTGATAATGCCAGCCATCCAAACCAGGGGACCTTCAGTCTTTCCTGTCTTGCACAGTTCCTGACACATCCTAGAATCCCAGGCAGCCCAGCAGTCCCTATGAAATGGCACAAGACTGGAGGCAAGGACACCAGCTGTAGATTAAGATACTGGCTCCAGAAAGATAGCAGAAAAACAAACACAAGACAGGCATTGTAGAAGTAAACTCATTAAAAGTTGATATTTGATTAGATGTGGGCCCTGAAATCAAGGAAAGAGTAAAGAATGACACACAAGAGTCTAGCTTCCGAGCCTGAGGAAATGTAAAATCTTTCATCCAAGTCAATTATACATTACTCCAAAAATCTTTTGGCGACGAGTGGAAATGCAGAACTTTGAATACAAACTGTTGTATCTGAGAAACATGTACTACACTCTGAAAGATAAATCAAGTAAATACTTTAAAAATAGAGTTTAAACTCAGGAGAGAACTCAACACTGAAAATTCTGGAATCAAAAGCATCCAGGCCCCATGATCAAGGCGAGGGGGCATAATACAGTCAGAGCTGAGAGAATATCAGACAGTTATTCTAAGACAGGGTCTTTAGGAAACACCCGCACTTTGAAAGAAATCAACAAACTGATGGAGGATGTTAACAATTTCAACTTCCGTACAGCCCATAATTTAAGTTTTTTGTCTTAAAACTTTCAGGTGGAGACATCCAGGAAAAATTACAAAGAGATCCAGACCTCAAGGATGAAGTGGGATGGGGAGAGCCTGGGTTAGGAGTGGAGATCACTTCCGGTTAGTGGAAGTGTCGGGCTCACCCCGAGACAGTGAGTGTGCAGAGTGAAGAGAGAACCTTCGCAATGGGAAACAAATTCTGCCAGCTATTCCTCCTAGCTCAAGGTGCATCTGTTTTCCTGCCATTGAGTCCAGTTTTCCTAGTTTATGGCAGAGTAGTACTGCACTGTGTAAAAATCCTCATTTGGGTGCATTCAAGATTTAGCTATCGCGTGTTGTGCTGCTATAAACGTGGGTATGGATGGATCCCTGGGATATGATGTCTTTAACTCTTTTAGGAAGATACCTAGAGTGGGACTAGCTAGGTTGACCGGAGTTTCTAGTTTTAGTTTTCTGAGGAATCTCCATACTGATTCCTATACCTAATATAGAAGACTAATATCTAGAATATATGAAGAACTCAAAAAATATTAGACACTCCCAAAATAAAAGACCCAATCAAAAATGACAAATGAACAGACACTTCGCAGAAGAAATACGTGAAGTACATGTAGAAATGCTACATAAGTTCATGAAGAAATGTTCAACATCACTGGCCATTAGAGAAATGCAAATTAAAACAACACTGAGATTCCATCTTACACCAGAAAAATGGTCATAATCAAGAAATCAGATCATAACAAGTGCTGGTGAGGCTAAGGGGGAAAAGGAGCCCTTCTGCACTGTTGGTGGGAGTGTAAACCAGAACAACCACTATGGAGATTCCTCTAAAACTAAAACTAGAAACTCCATTCAATCTAGCCAGTCCTATTCTAGATATCTTCCTAAAAGAGTTGAAAACATCATATTACAGTGATCCATGCATACAGATGTTTATAGCAGCACAACTCAAAATAGCTAAATCTTGGAAGTGGCCAACATGTCCATCAACGGATGAATCTATAAGGAAAATGTGGCATTTATACACAATGCAGTCCTGCCCTGCCTTAAACTAGGAAAACGTGAGTCATCTGTAGGAAAATGGACGTACCTTGAGACCAGAGTGTTAAAGGAAATAAATCAGACATACAAGCTTAAATATCATATGGTTTCTCTATATGGGAAATCCAAAGTATAAATACATAGAAGGCCAAAATAAAAGATAGTAAGAAATAGGGAGGCAGATCTTCCTCGGATGGGAAGGGCATCAAGATGGAGGAAGAGGGGAGAGAGACGGATTGATGAAGAAAGAATGGACATGGGCCAACTCCCCACAAGGAATGCAATCATCATTCACAGCAAATGTGTACTAATAAAAAAAAACTTGTAAAAAAGAATTTAAATAGCACAAAAATATACTATACTTAACAAAAAAAGTAAATAAATTGAGAGCTTCAAAAAGCTGATAAAATTTAAATTTCAAGGACTAATATGTAGTTGTGATATTTGCTGGGAGAGAATGATGTACTTTTTGTTAAGATGCAACATCAAGTAAATAATTTTTAAATAAAAAACAGACCGTTGAGAGGCAAATGGAAACACTGTAGTGGTTCAAAAAGGAAAGAAAACTTAACAGTGGAACTTCGGGTGATTTCTCACCTTCTGAGGACCTTGGCCTCACTCTCCCATGGGTAAAATCAGAATCTGGTACAGAACCTCCTTGAGGAGTCTGGCATTAACCCAGCGCTGGGGACAGGAGGCTTCAGGACGGAGTCCCTGCCCTGGCCCTCCAATTTAGAACTCTGAGCTTCATCCCTCATCCGAACGGGGCAGTGAGCTATACCTCTGTCACTCCTCCTCACTGGCGGAAGTTGGGGTAGGCTCACAGAGCCAAAAAGATATTCTAGGGAATGCATGAGCACCATTCTAGGTACACACCAAGTGTTCAGTAGATGTTCGTGGAAATACACACGTGGCATAATTTTTGTTGTAATAATAGTCCTAAGTGTGGTGCACTAGGCAGGGTATAATTAGAACTGAAGAATGTTTCACTTAAAAAGTTAATGATGATCTTTAGGATACATTATCACTATCATAAAAGGCAAACATCAAGAGGTTTTTAATCATCTGAATACCGTATAGGCTTTTGTAGGGCTACGGATTTGGCATCCAAAAACATTCCTGAATATATAAAACTTTTTTGTGGAGCTTTATTATTTTTTGGCATTAAATCTGTGAAAAATTCATGGCTAATATCACTAATGCCACCTCACGGTTGGCCTACATTCATTGTAAACGTAACGTCCTAACACAGCAATAGGACCTGAAGCCCATAAACCTACAAAGGGAAGCTGAAGCAGGAAGCCTATATTTCTGGATAAAATCAGAAGACTTCATTAAAACCACTGTACCATCTGAAACTGACAATAACATCATGGTAAAAATAATTAAAAATCAGAAAATTCCAACTCAGAATGTTCCCTTGTTGTGAGGATGATTTATTCTTATGTTATCTATGAGAAGATCAAATAGCACTAATATCAAAATACCATAAAATGAAATTTAAATCTGAAACCAGCTTTAAAAGGATGATACATTTGTATGAAGTGCAAATCAATCACATGGCAGTAAGGGCTGAAAACAAGAGACAATTTGTTTTAAGGAATATCCTTGAACTACGGTTCCCCAACACTGTCAAAATCAAGAGAAAAAATTCTACACAGCCCACTATTCCAAAGCAAGCAAAATAAGGCAAGTTCTAGGATCAGCAAGGAAAGAAAGCAGTTTTGCAGTTTTCAAGAGTAAATCTAATGATTTTTTAAAATTTAATACCTTCCTGAAGAAGAGAACTCAATGATCTTTATATAAATCATACCAATTTATGCGTGTGAGAAAAGAAACACAAAAAGCATCCTAGCGAACAGCACCAAAGAGGCAGGGCAGCATCACTCTGGACTAAGCGGGTCCTGTGTTGTCAAACATGGTGCATTATTGCCATTAGCAGCTCCGCAGGCTGTTTGTCAGAAGAGCATTATTATATCGGCTCTTGCCAAGGCCTGGAAAATATCCTCTGAAGACATGCAGCATCTATGAATTTGTCTCTTCGGGCATGTTCTCATCATTCTCCTCTTTTAAATCCATTTAACTTATAGTTTACACTACAGTGAACTATTTCACATGTCCCAGTGTGGGACTGATACCCAAACTGCACCAGCTCCACCGGTACGTTCTCCCCTTAGCTGTCGGAAGAGAGCCTGAGATAAAAACCAGCACACCACTGCGGCTCTCCACGCTGATTGTGCTTCCCAAAATAGCAGCTGCTAAAACTTGAATTCGCGGAGAGAATGAGGCACCACATGTAGTAAGAAGAAATCATGACACCAACAGGAAATCTTGCAGCTGACATGAGACTGCTACAGACCACTGCTCTTGGAAAGAAATCAAAGCTGCTATTAAAAAACACATGGAAAAGACTTTGCCACCCGATTACACCTATTTATTCACTATGTAATCAGGAAGAAAACATCTGATCCCTCCTGGCGTTTTTCAGTTTTAAAACCAGGCTGCTTTGCAGAGTCGGATATATGTTCATGAATTAACAATCTGGGGCACTTTTATTTACATTTACCAAAGTCTTTTTAATATAAAACTCACAGGTATACCAAATAAAAATAAATGGGACTCTTGGCTATTTTTCTAATCTCCATTTGACCTAGTACCTTGAAGAAGTTACTAAACCTTGTGAAGCCTCCATTTCCTCTTTGTAAAATGCAGATGCCAACAGCTGCCTTGCAGAACAGAATGCAAAATACTTCACCCAGTGCCTACCATGCAGAAAATACTTCCAACGTTCACATCTGTGATTGCTACAATTAGAAATTTTCTTTTTCTACCACTGCATATTCTACACTTGTTTTCTGTACTTTTAAACTGTGTAGTCTTAACTTCACAGAACTGATGTGAGAATAAGAAACCGTTTAGTAGGCTCTGGCATGTAAGAGGATCAATGGACGCCTTCGCTGTAATCACTGGGGCTGAAACTCTTTGGTGTGGCTCCGAGATGGCCACTGTTCTAGGCTCGCTCCATCTCTCATCTGTGCTCCGCCCCTTCTCTCAGTGGCCCAGATAGACCCAGACTTTGCCATCCCACTCTCCATCCGTGCCTCAGTGTTCCTGAGTCAGGTCCTCCTCCCCTGGCCAGCATGTCTGCCCCAGCCGTAGGACCAGGGTCAGTGTTGCTCGTAAGCGGCATCCTCCTCTTTCCAGCTGTGGTGGAAACATCAGCCCTGTTGACCCCTTCTCACCTGAAGAACTCCGTATTAGGGTAACTCATGCCAGTACCTCCCCAGCCCCTTCCCGCTCTAGGACTGCCCGCACAGACAAAGGGTGAAGAACCATTCCTGAGTCTTCCTCTTCCTTCTCCCTTTATATTTATTTACCAAGCTCAACTCTCACATTCCTTTTATATATTTATGTCTTCACATCCAACTCTTCCTTTCCACTAGTCTCAGCTTCACTGCCTGTACCATGGTACTTCTTTCTTTCTTTCTCTCCTCTTTCTCTTCCTAAAACTTGCCTAGCCCCTAGCATGAGATTGATTGTCCTACAACTTGCATACAACTCTCCTTCTCTATGGCTTTCAAAATCCCACCACTCCCTGAATAATCATACCTCTTCCTTTGCACACCTAGGCACACGGAGAGCTTGTCCTATCCACCCCCCAACAAAGTGCCACATGAGACTGCCCGCATCTAGTGGTGCCCTCTCCAGCTCTGATACACGTAGGTCAGTGTGTGTCCTATGCAGACCTGCACGCTTAGCTCAAAAACTGGGTTTTGCTCTTTAATACCACATTCAGTCCTCGGCGCCCAATAGTGCACCCTGCACACTCGGAGTGCACAAGAGCACATGCTAAAAGCAAACTATCTCTTAAGGGTACAGACTGCTCTGCCTTTTCCTCCTACAAAGAGCATCAATCAGTGTGCCACAATTTGGCACATCTTCTACTTACACTGTCACTCACTGAGGGCTTCCCACTCCACCCGAAAGGCCATGCAAAACCCTTCCCTGGACCAGAGAGAGCACCAGAGCACTGTCACACAGCAGGGCAAAGCAGAAGCACCCTATCTGCAGCCAGGAGGCCCCTTGCTTCGCTTTATAAAAGAAGCCAATTGCACGAAGAAAATTCCAAAAAAAATTCACAAAACATTCAGCAAAATCAGGGAGCTTCCTCTCCTGCCTCTGGCCATGCAATTGTTTGGTGGCTTCCAGGCCTGCACTTCCCGCTGGAGCTCCAGCCTTTCCTCCCGGACCACAGCTCACAGTGGTGCAAAGATCAATTTAAATCACGCTGGGGTCACACCCTTCTGTCTTCCACCCTGTGGGCCGGACAGGAGAAACTGCACCCTGGCATGCATCATGCTGAGCAGCAAGCAACACAGCCAGCCGGCAATTTCCCTTATCAGGAAATCAATCAGATGTTATTAAATTCTTCATTAAGGCTGCCCTGGCCCCTGGGTTTTCATTAAACCAGATTTTCTAACGTCAGAAACACTTTCTGCTGGACAGGGCTTGGGGTAGAGACAAAGGAGAAGAATCCTCTTGAGTAATGCCTCAGGGTATCTTTAGCTCTAAAGCCCATGGACCTATCTAGGTGTTTATACAGCTCAGTGGTAAGAATAATAACACCTCTTTCTGTGTAATCGGTTAAGATCTCCAATACAATTTTAAACGCATCATCTTAATCTCAAAATACTTGCTAAGGTCTCTGAGCTGGTTTTGTCCCTTGTTTTTTTTTTCCGAAAGAAAGACACAGATTCCCAGAATTTAAACGCTTTACCCAAAATCACCTCAGGCAGAAAGCGCAAAGTCTAGCTAGAAGCCAAGTCTCTCCCCTACCTCCTTAAAAGTGTCCTTTCCACTCCCAGTGGTGCTCACACCCAGGGCAGGGGCACAGCGGGTATGCCTCCACGGCTCGGTGACAGAGTCCGTGCATCGGAAGGCGGGAGACCAGAAGTCTACGTGCATGGCACCCCGGCACTGCGCCAATGCCTCAGACCCTGGCCACAGCAGGCCCCGTGGAAGGAAGAGCACTACAACACTCACAGGAGTCAGGACGGGAGAGCGGAGTCTACAGACCTGAGGGAGCATCCGCTCTGAAGTCTCACCACCCAGCTCCCAGCCTTGAGTTAGAGGATCAGCTGCCTGCAAGGCGCTGCTTCCTACTGCTGTGGGAATATGAGCGAGAACAAGGAGAAATGAAACTTCTGCAGATAAATTGGGGGGGGGGGATGTAAATTGTGCACCTACTGCTACCAAGAACATAACATAACATAACATAACATAAAATAAAATAAAATAAAATAGAACTGTGCTGGAAAAACACAAGCACATCAGGGAGTGAACTTTCCCGAAACAAATACTCTAATCAAGTGAGCAGTCTTTGCCTTCAGGAAATGAATTCTCCCACCTTAAACTTTTGTCCTTAATGATCTTTATTCTCACGTTTAATCAAGATTTTTGAAATCATAGATGGATTTTTTTTAATTATCAGAGCTCAATTTTTGATATAATTATATTCAACTCTCTTTCCCTCGATCTAGGTTGGTACCTGTCTATGCGTGAGAGGAAGTGGCTCATTCTCTCCCTAGTTGTGTGGTCACAGGGGGAGTGTTTCGGAATGAATGAATGAATAAATGAAATGGAACAATAAAAAAATGAAGTTATGCTATCCACAAAGGAGATGTTCTCTCTCTATGAACCACGTACATAGCTCATGTTTCCCATCCCCAGAATTTCAGTACTGTCAATAGTGTTTTCGTGCCAAGTCTGTGAGCTCTCTGGTAGTCAGTTCCTTAGATATTCATGTTTTTTCTTCCCAGAGAGGTTGTATACTATAATGTATACATTATGTGTCTTTATTTGCTCCAGTACCTGCTAAATTTCTAGGTACACAGCTAATACTTAACTAAAGTCAGCTTTTTAAAAATTCAATTTGAATTAAATATTAGTTGCCCAGTTTGTTATTGGATGTCATAGGCAACCAACATACAGGGGCATCCTTTTCCTCATAAACTTGCTCATTATAGCAGTGATATATATATATTAAAAGAGTTCAATCTTTTCTCAAAATGGATAAAACATATTACTTGGCTAAGGATAACCTGCAAAGGTACTGACTGTCCACTCTTGTCTTAAAATATCTTTAAACACATCTTTTGAGGCATCCTATCAAGGCACTCTGGCAACCGCAAATATTTGCTTCCCTTCAGCCTTGCATGAAGTTCCATATTTACAAATGGAAATAGCCTGGTTCAGGCCAAAGCTAATAAAGTCCTACTGGAGGTCAGGTCTCTGGTTTCTGCTACTATTTCAGGATTATTTCACTAATTGCTACCTAATTGCCCCAGTTTTTAGAGACTATCTTGTATGTTCAGAGGCGTGTCACAGTACCCCCTTAACGTTTCTCAGGACAACTCTTCTTTAGCCTTCCCCATTTTTCCATGGTCTGTATCAATAGAGTTTGGCATCAGCTGCAATTTCCAGAGTATTTGTTAAAATTCTCCCTGTACTATGGAAACTCTGCTGGGACAAAAATCCCAGACTGCTCACCTGCCATTTCTAGACTTGACATAGTCAAAATCCACCCATAACACACAGCACAGTGATGCTTTCAGTTTTTATATAAAGACTCCTTCCACCACTATATATCACAACGATTTTTAGTTGAGAAATACTTTGATACTTTAATAAACTGCAAGAATAAGTCTTTTAAAAATCAAGCCAAAAAGCTTTTTTTCTTATTTTTCGAAGATGACTATGAGTGTTTCTTGCTAACTATATGGTTAATTGCCCTTGACTGTTTGAATCATTTATTTTATTTTATGTATTTCACTGCATTTGCAGAGAATGACACCTTTGTAGCTGGCCTTAAAGCAAATCTGTATATGCTCTGGCTATTTTCTAAAAAGAAGCTATTCTTATCACAATCTTCTTTCATTTCAAACATTGGCCACACTATTTTAGTAAAGGGAAACATGGTCAAAATCCAAACTGAAGACTAAAATACATTTTCCTTTTCATGAAAAAGCTACACAATCAGAACAGACAAAGTGGGTTTTTTAGACCAATTCCAGGATAAGCCAGAGGATCACAGCCATGTGGGACCCTCAGTTTCCTGCCCTTTCCAGAGCTTCAACGCTGTAAATGATGATCCACATCCACTATGACGCCCCAAAGACAGCACGAAATGGTCAGTGGCTCGCTCAATGCTGCTGTATTAGGAATCCTTTTAATGCTCATTACACTTAACTGTTTTCCAATGACCACTAACAGTATTCCAGGTAAATGTTGTTCGCTGTACTTAAGTACAGAAAATTAGTTCCTAAGTTTAATGAGTTCGATAAAAGTAAAATGCCACTAGCTGCTGACAACTTACAGAGCAACGCTCAGTCTGCCTATCACCCTCACGTTCCGGGTGACACTGGTTCACCCAGGAATACTTCCAATGACTATGGGCCAATATCAACTTCTCAAATACCTGTTCTCATGCCCTGACGGCCCTCTCCTTTCCTTCCAGACTTTAATAAACTTCCCTTTCCCTCCAGCTTCATGGTGCAGTATCCTCCCTCTCAGGTGATGAAGTCTGCTGGCCACATGGAGATTTCCGCCAGGTCTAAGCGGACACTATCACTTAGAAGCCACGAAGCACGGGACCAACGGAGCCGTGGATCCTCCTGACGCAGCGCACCCTGCAAACCCTTTCTAACTCTGCAATGGTTTTCAAAATTCATAAAATCTTGTTTCTCCTTTGTACTTAGAAAGTTGGAAATAACTTTTTCCCCCAAATACGGGGGGGTGGGGGGCGGAGCGTTTTCTCTTACTTCATTTCTAGAATTTCTCGGTGCAATCGCTTACACTTCTCACCTGTTGTCTCCTGAAAACAACACTGCATTTCAAACCAGGAAGTTGTTCGACTCAAGGACTGTGGTCAGAATTCTGCAGTTTTCTGGAGACCCAGGGGGTTTGGGCCTGGCAGGAAGAGGGCAAGAAGGTGAACGAGAACCCGACCGGGCTCAGAGGAGGATGAGGAGGGAGAAAGAGACACTGCACGGGAACAGCAGAGCACAGGTGGCCAGTAACGGAAAGCGAAGGCGGCAGAGACTTCCGCTGGAGTCAAGTCAGACTTCCGGTAGAAGAATGGGATTCAGGGTGAGAACAGCAGCCCTGTATGGAGAAGCAGATGTCCTTCTGGTTTCAGGACAGAAATCAAGACATGGCTTATGCACATCTCTCGGCAGAACTACACGTTCACTGGTCCCTGTCATTTGGTGTATGTCCCATTTGGGATGAAGGTAGGTAGGGAGGTGGAGAAACTTCTTTTTAAGAATACAGGATTTTAAAAAACTAAAATTTGGACAAGCTATACAATACTTGTATTCTTTTTTCACCTTGAAGTACTATAAACTCTTGCTTATACTTGTTCTGTTGCAACCATAGAAACAATTCAGTTATTAGACTACAGGTTCTGATAGAATTTTTCTATAGGTCCCAGGTTATTTTTAATTTTAAATGTACAATATTTTTGTATTCATAATTGTGTAGTTTTAATAAGAATAACATCACATACCAATTAATAAATCTGTTACCATTATGATGCAGAGGGATCGATTATTAATAACGTGTTTATATGAATGCATGGAAAACTAAAGTACATTTTCTATTGTATATCCAGGATAACTACCTTCCCACATACATGAGAACTGTAAGCAACTTTCATCTCAATTAGGTTTGTAAATCAGTGTGAATGTTGCTTCATTTATAGAAAGAAATGAAATAGTCTCTCCAAATGTCTCTCAAAAAAAAAAATCTTGCTCTCGTGATATGTCTGATAGAATTCAAGACATATATAAATATATCATCTCCACAGTTTTCATATCACTATGTTCAAATAAATAAATGCTCCAATCTAATAACTAAAATAGGAGGATTAGGTTCTTCGTCAAATAAATGTTTTCAATTTTAATGCACAATCATTATTTTGTATAATTGGATAATGTATGTCTCAGATTTAAAAATCTTTTTTAAAAAAAACAATGTGGTTAAGGAGAGTTCTTTGAAGTTTGGTACCTGATTAAAAGCAGTGTAAGGTCCCTGTCACCACCCAAAGTAAGGAAACTCCATTCCCTTCTAATGGTTAATTCTCTAAGTTTTTTGAAGGCTTTATGATTTTTCAGGTAGTGGTTTGTTTTCATGCTTACCTAAAAAAATCAGAAGAGCTTTCAACTTATAATTATAGGGGAAAGTGGTCAGTTACAGGGGGAAATATTTAAGAATGTTAATTTGGATTCTAACATCCCAAGAAACTCAGAGCCCTACCTAGAAACAATGAAAGATCTGTAAAATCTCTCAGTAACTGTAAAAGTCGTCTGCAATTGCTGCAGAAAACTAGCCAGCTGCATCCACAGTTATCATTCACAGAACTAAAAATATACCAATGTTTTAAGAAACAGTTTTTTGTTATTCTTCGCTCTGGTAATATTTTTAGGTCCCATGATATGCGTTTAACTTTGGATTTAATTGAAGCTATCTTACCCAGGAGCTCTCTATAATTTCTTGTATCTTTCAGCCTGAGAAAAGGATTCTGATTGAAGAGTCAGAAGAGTCAGGTCTAGGTTTTTCTATAACAATGTAGATGAAGAGAGAATGTGACTTCCCCTCTACTAAACAGCAGCTGAAAGAGCTGAAAGAGCCTACCTGCTGGTACATCCGAGCCTTTCCAACTTCCTCAAGATGAAGCAACACAGCAGGCAGGAAACACACTCCTCACACTGGTGACAGGTGTACAACAAGCTCACCAGTCCGCCTTTATTTCAGTGTCGCTAGGCATGCTCTGTGACAGAGGGGATGGCTCTTCCTTTTCATTGAAGTGACACACATCACACTACGCCTTTATCGAGATGTCACCAAGCACAAAAGTTCCACACAACAAAACTACCTGCTTGTGTTTGAACACCCCCCCCCGGGGGGGTTTTCTCAGGAGACAGAAAATCGGTTCTAAACCAAGAGGAGGAGGAGTCTAGTGTAAGAATCTGAACGGAAGAAAGAAAAGTTGTCTCCATTCCCTACTGCATTCATTTCCCCAGACCAGAAAACTTATTAGATGAGAATTTGGAAGCTTTATTGAGAAGCTAAGCAATTTACATCTCGGCATAATACCATGGTTCAGGAAGCACTGAGAGATGCGATGGAAACCGGGTATCAGTGAAGGAAGAGTTTCAAGAGCAAAGATGAAAGCTGCGCCCTCTCCTCCCGTCAGGGTGCTTGTCGGGGTGCTGCCGAGGACTCACTACTGAACCCCAGCTTCTCTTTGCCCCCAGCCAGGTAAGACCATCAGAGCTGCCCAGGGTGAGCTCCAGGGAATGGGTGAACACAAAGGTGGTGGGTGGGTTCGGGCTGAGCACTTACCTGCTCTGGTCCCAGTTGGCAGCGAAAAGGACCAGAATCTTCCTGCCGTAGTGGTCCAGGTTGGCCAGCCCCCCCGGGAAGCCGTCCTTCAGCGCCTGCTTGATGCCGGGGTCGGTGGCCTTGAAGCTCTTGAACATGTCCAGGTTCTGCTGCCGGTACTCGAAGTACTGGGCCAGGAGGCGGAAGGCCTCAAAGTGGTGAAACTTCCTGGCCCGCAGAAAGCGTAGGATGAACGCGTCGTCCGTGCGCAGAAAGCCGATGTCCGGCCTGGTGATGACCATGTCCCTCACCTCCTGGATGTCCTGGTGCAGTGTGTCCGGGTTCTCGTTCAGTTCCAGCCGGGCTTTCTCCAGGGTCTCGGGCGAGAGGCCAGCTTGTAAGTGAGTCATTGTTCCGCTCCGCCGCCGCGCCTTGCTTCCTCCAGCCGCGGCCCGCCCGCCGTCCCGCAGCAAACCTGGCCTGGCCTGGCCTCCGCCGGCTTCCTCTCCTTCACAGGAAATGCTCCGCTCGCGCTCGCGTGCAATCGAGGACCCTGTGGCGCCTGCTTTCCCAGCGCTTCGGATGGGGCCCCAGCTCGCCTCCCCGCCGCCCACGCCCTTCGCGCTCCGAGGACCCTGAGCCCCGGCGCCTCCCGGTCCTCCTCGCGCTTCCGCGGGTCACCGGGGCGGCCCCAAGCTCCCCTCAGCCCGGCCGGCGGCTCCTGCCGGGCCCGGGACCGGCGACACCGAGGCGGCTGCGGCCGGCGCCTCGGAGCTGCGGTCTGCGGGAGGCAGCGCGAGAGGAAGCTACGCGCGCCGCGCTCGCCCGCAGGGGCCGCTCCTCAGGCGTCTCCGCGGGCGGCACTGCCCGGACCCCGCCACGCGAGGGAGGCGCCCGCCGCGCTCCCGGGCTGCACCGCGGCGCCGGCCCGGTGGCCTCGGGCGTGGGCGCCCACCCGGCCTCGGTCCTCACGGGCGCCGCGGAGGGGAGGGGCCGGAAGGAGCCGGGGCTGGGGCAAGCGGGGCGCGCGGGAGGCACTGGAGGGTCGCTCGGCACCGCAGCTCCGCCCGGCCCGGGCTCCCGCTCTGGCCCGGCTCCGGCTCGGACCGGCGGGCCAGCAGGGCAGGGCCCGCGGCGGGGCGGGGGTCCCGCAGCGGCGCCTCTTGGTGGCGGCCCCTGCGCCCCTGCGCCCCGCGGCTCCGCTCCCACCGCGCGGCGACGTCACCGCGGCCCGGGGCGCACGGAGCCCGAGCCGGAGACCGCGGGTGCAGAGCAGCCAGGCGCAGGTGCGAGGGCGCTGCGCAAGGACTCGGCGCCCGCCCGGCCCGTAGGGGGGCGGTGAGCGGGGGGCGGGCGGAGGGGAGGGGAGCGGGGGGCGGGCAGCGGGGAGGGGGGCGGGGTGCGCTCCCGCGTCGCGCCGCCGCGCTTGCTGCAAACCCAGACCCTGAACTTGGGGTGATCGATCTGATCGGCGCGGCTCTAGCGCGGTGCGGCGGATTCGCCCCCGGGGACTCGGAGGAAGTTTCTGGACCGTTAACTCTTCTGCTAAATGTCCACAGAACAGGAGGGAAACGAAAACGGGGACGACGTAACCACTCTGTCGGCAAAGGGAGGGACGTGGGCCCGGACTCGTAGCAGGTAACAGGCGGGGTGCAGGGGCCCCGGCCTCCCGCCGCTAGGTCGCCTGTGCTGGGATCACCAGCGGTCTCGGAGCTTAGGATGCCAGTGAGCGGACGTAAGGAAAAGGTTTCTGTGCCCAAGGCACGACGTGTGATACCGAGCGTGCTGCCCAGAGCAACCTGGGCTTAGTTAAGGCTGAGGTCCTGAGTTCAGGTGAACTCCATGCTAATACTCACTGGCCGCCGTGTCTGCGGGCAGCGCTCCGGATTCTTGACAGGACGGGGTTTCTCCAGGTTGGGACGAACTCTGAAGCCCTCAAATTACAGGCACACACTTTTGCAGGGTCCCGCCCATGGTTAGTCCCATGGGCATGGTGTTGACAACAAAAAAAGAAGAGAGAAGAAGAGGAAGAGAAGGAGATGGAGGAGGACATCTTAGTCCGTCCTCCTTACTTAAACGCATACCTGACACCCAGAACTTGCGGGAGCAGAACTTTAGTCTGGCTCGTATTTCAAGCCACGGTGTCTGCTCCCAAGAAAACGCAGCTGGTGGAGGGAAAGCTGCCCCCGACGTGGGGAAGCCAGAGAGCGAAGACAGGAGAGGGAGATCACCCTTCCAGGCCACAGCCCCTGGCGCCTCACCGACCAGACCCCACCTCCGACCGCGAGGTCCCTAGGAGCCCCCGCTCCAAAGCCCGGCACCTCTGAGCACAAGGGGCCCAGCCCGAGAGGGCAGCAGATACAAACCCTAACACGCGTTCACCGGTGCATCGGCCCAGACCATTTTATTAACCAGAGGAAACAATGTGCGGTCAGAATAAGGTGATACATTACACAGAGTCGTTGCGCTTGAGGAATTCACATTGTAAACTGGGCAAGTGGAAAACAGATGTGGCCTAGGTGTGTGTCCTCCCTCGGAGCCCACGGGAGAGAGGCTCTGGGACCCCGAGGAGAGATCACAGACGCCCACGCTCCTTGCATGAAAAGGCTCGGAGTCCACACACGACCTCCCCTAAGGTGAAATGACATCCAGAACACTTGTCCGCACCCTGCAGTGCGCTGGTGTTGCTACCTCGGGCTGTGCCCCTCAAGGGAGTCTCCTCTGTCGGACGCAGGAGTTCGGCATCTTCCGCCAGCACCCATCAAAGTCCTGCCTCTCACTTGTTTACAGCTAAAACTGACCTTCCACTGTGCTTCAGAAGCAACTGCTTATGTTTGTTCTCTGAGATCAAAGTCTTAGACTGTATTTTTAAAAGGAATTTGAGAGATCAATTTGTTGACCCAAGGTGTAATGTTACCCATACTTAGTTATAATAATTCCAATATTGATTATCAGTAATAAAATTGATTTAAATAGGTTTACTTTAATGTACCAATATATTCTGTAGGTAGCCTGCTTCTTGTGGGAATAGATCTGTTAGGTAGATGAAAGAATAGTTTTTATCATATTTACAAACTATTAGACACCTTCAATGGTTATAGTGTTAGTTCCTCTCTACTTGTACACTTGAAATCAGTTCTGAAACCAAAATAAATATGCAGAGCCACAGAGCCGTCTATAAATTAAATAAGGTGTTTATCCCAATGAGATTTGCACATTTGATTCCCAATAAATATTAATTTTTCTTGCTAAATGAATGCAGAGTAATGTAAGAACCAGAATGTGAGAATAAATTAATGAAACTAAAGGACTGATTTAAGTATTATTGGGAAAATAATTAAATCGAGGATGTCAGGTGTTTTTCAAGGAGCTGAAAAGGAAAATTTGGCTTACTACTATATTTCAAATGGATAGAGTGAGTAGTTGTGTTTTAAAACATTTTATCCCACTTATTGTTGAACAAAACATGTATATACAGAAAGGGCACACAGCAAAGATTTATAGCTCTGCTGTGTATCACAAACTAAGCACCTGTTTAAATATCCAAGCAGGTGAAGGAATAGAACCCTGTCAGACACTAGAACGCTAGAACGACCACCTGCTCTTCACCTCCTACTGACCTTTTCTTTCCAACAAGTGAAGCTTCATACCTTTGTTTCAAGAGTAATCCTCTTAGATTTACCTGTTTTTGAGCTTAAATGGGTGTAGCATTTCTTATGTAATATTATCATGAGCCTCTTTCACTCTGCACTTTGGTGAGATTCACCCGTTCGTTCACACTTGGTGGTAATGCACAGAGTTGCATTTTACTCACAGCCAGCTGTGTACTCTTCCATTGCACTACTGGCGGGAATCTTCCCTTTTCAGTTCAAGGCTGCTGTGAATCACAATGTATAAACATTCTTCTGCATCATCTCTTAGTGCCTAAGGATGTAGGAGGAAGTGGAAATGTGGATTACTGTTTTATGAGTTCCATGCTGCAGATTTCATTTAGGAGCAGGGGCCCTTTGTCAGGTGCATGTGCTGGGAATGACTTTCCCAAGTCTTTGGCTTGGCTTTTCACTCTCTTGACAGTGTCTACTCATTAACTGTAAATTTTAATGTAGTTCAAATGTTGCCTGTGAGAAGTGTTTTGGGGGCCCCGTTTCAAAAATTTTCCACAATTACTCTGACTCTCTTAACACACCTGCTAGAAGTTTTATTGTTTTCCCTTTTCACGTATAGAATGCAGTCACATTACCTTTGTCAAGTGCAGAGCTCACGGTTGTACGTGCTACACCTTCCCATGACTGTCAGGGCAGTGGTTTGTTTATACAGCACCATCACAAACACAAGAGCAACACAGTGGACTGTGACATTAGATGGCTGCATCATTAGGTAACAGGAATAGGTCAAAGCATTATAGTCTTATGGGGCCAGCATCATATATGCAGTCCATCACTGACTGAAATGCTGTGAGGTACATGACTACTACCCTTGTCTTTCCTCTTGCAAAATTACAGAAAAACACTGAAGCCTGGGATGACACTATCTTCCTTCAGAGAGTTTTTATGTTGGCTTCTGTTGGTCACCAGTGGACACTAGCACCTGCAGATAGCTGGGCACCAGGTCTCAGGTAACAAGGTGGTTTAGAACTGAGCTGCAGTCTCTGACGGAGTGAAGTACTTCTGGCAGTGGGGTGAGTGTGTGTGCCCTGCATAAATTCCTGTGCTGAGACTTGATTCTTCGTGTGGTGGTATTCAGCAGTAAGGCCCTCAGCGGCCCTCTCTGGTCTGAATCTGCAAGCATGTGACCCTTAGGACTGTGAGGAATAAATCCTCACTGCTCTACCCACTTGTAATTCAGAGATGAGTCAGAGCTGTTTCACCGGAAGGAATTAGGTCTGGTTATAACTCCCAGCAGGACCTCACGGGTTCCTAACAGCAACCACAGCAATACCAAAACCTAGGTTCCTGAAGGACTTACCTAAGAATTGGAGCATATTTCTGAATTTCCCATTAGTACTGATTTCTCAAATGCTTATTTTTTTTTAATCACCTGAAGGTATTTCTCTCAAGTGATAGATGGTCCCAAAGGATGTGGGAAAAATTGATAGATTTAATGTTTAAATACAAATTAAAAATTGAGAATGCTTACATAACTTTTTGTTTTGAGAAAATTGTAAGCTCACATGGGATTTTGTGAAATAGGGCAAAGATATCACATGTACCTTAGCCCAGGGCCTGTCAGTGGTACGGTCGTAACGAGTCTAGAGGACGATGTCGCCCTCAGAGGAGCATTTCAGTCGCTGCAGGGACCCTGTGTGTCGCCCTGTTACAGCCATGCCATTCAGCTCCCTCGATCCTTCTGGCCCTAAAAGTCCAGGTTTCTGATCTATACGAGCCCGCCAAAGGTGCTACCATCTTCTTTCTGCAATAAGAAGGTCTGTAGATAATAATCTCCTGAACACCAGGGAGCCTTCGAACACTGACCTGGGAAATCTTCACTATCATGATAACTCTTCATAATCCCTACTGTAGTCATTGTAGTAAATATGCAAATTCTTCCTCCACATGTTTAGTTTTTTGTCTTTCATCCTTTCATATCTAAGCAGTGTTACCAGTAAGACAAAAGTTAAAGTGGGAGTATTGCTTTTAAAGGTATTGCATAAAACAGGTGTTGATGAAATTGTTGGCAAATTCTCCTTTCATGTTAGTTTAGTTATCATAGTATCACACCTTAACAGTAACCACTAACAACAAATGGATCCAATGTTTTCCCTGTGATACAAACATTTCCCAGGCAGCCTGTGAGATGCACTTTAAATTGCACTACTCTGCTTTCAGAGAAGCAAATACAATCCGTGATGTGATTATATGAAACCTTATTAATCTCACAAGTTGTATTTAAAATTATAATGCATATTATATACAAATATTTTAACAACATTTTATTACACAGATCTATATTACCTTAAGTCAATGTTTTTACTTATTTTATCTGGCAACATTATACTTCACTTTTAGAAAGGCCTTCTTAGAAGGATATCATTTCCATTGGGTCTCTAATTCCATGTGTCCATTAAATCCTACATAGCTATTCAGGTGAAACTAGATTAAAATATCTGTCAATGAAAAATACATCCTAATAGGTGAGAGAGAGAGAGAGAATAAAAAGTGGAGAAAGTGTGAATGAATGCATGTGAACTTCAGCTTTACGGTCAACCAGTATGTGCTTCCCAAGGGGCAGCAGTGGGGCACAAGCAACACAATACTGACAGTGAGTCCATCCACAGGGAACCAGAGTCCAGACGCTCCAACAGATGAGCTTATGGACAGCTGCTATCTTGCTGAATTTTCCAGAGCTATCGTTTCTTAGATAAATGCAGTTGTATCTAGCTTGTCAAAGGCAGCAAACATCCTGTAACTAAATGTCACCCGACTGGTGATACTTCATCAGTAGATCAGAACAAATTCAGCTCTGCCTTACTGCTCTCGTTCTGAGGCGTGTAATTTCATTTGGAGCATACTTTCACACCAACTGCTCAGACTTGAGTCCTTTTCATTTCCTGAGGAGTGATTTTTGTTCTCAAAAATATTGACAGTCTCATTTTGCATCTTATCTGTTCATAGTTACCTAATAGAACCTGGGTGTACTTTAGTGGAGAGGATGTAGCTAAACTTCACAGGCAATGGAAGTAAACTTTCTAGAATAAGCACACAGGAATCATGTGTGTGTGTGTGTGTGTGTGTGTGTGTGTGTGTGTGTGTGTGCCCTCTACTATAACCCTAATGCCTAGCCTCTAATAAATGCTCGGAAAGATCACTAATGGGGGAAAAAGTGGAAGAAAAACTTAAAATTTAGGAACTTAAAAAAAGATGCTGATGTATTCCAACTTTTTAAGATGAAATAGTCCACATTACACAAAAGTGAAATATTTCATAATCTTGAGGATTGTTACTTTACATTCTATGTATTCTAGATGGTGTGATTCTTTTTATACTTCCCTTAAGTCATCTTTTGAAACTTTTCCCATTAGATTTCTATTATTTCACTTTCTGATTCTAGTCTAGATAGTCAAGTGCCTTCCGAAAGCTGTTACTCTTCTGGTTTACTAGGGAGGATTACCTGGTAGAAGAAAGATTCAGAGTATCCCACCAGATATGAAAAAATGGATTATTAAGATACACTCTCAGTAATACACAAATAATTCTAACAAGTCATGAATTGAATCTTCACATGAAATTTGAAAAAGATCTTGCTTAAAGATGCAATTAGAAATTTCAGTCCTTTATGAATTCATTTGTTCTTTCACCAAATATTTATAAAGTACCAATTATGATATAGACCCTCTCCTCTCAGCTTCACGTTCAACTCCTCACTGTAAAACCCACTACAAGTAAATTATCTGAACTATCCAAGGCTTGTTTTCCTACAGCCTCATTTTTAGGATTGTACTTTTTGGTCACATTTTCACATTTAAGATAGGCACAGGTCTATAAAGGGCCAAAGAGGATCCTTTGAAGTCGTGACTGCTCCTGGGGATACTGTGGCTCTTCAAATTGATATTGAACCAACAGTTACCCTCTCAGTGTCCCTTTAGAAGAAGCTGACTTTTTCTCAACCTTCCAGAATAGGTTTTCTCAAATTTGAGATAATAACCACTCATGAGGGCACGGTATCGTGAAACCAAAGAGAAGATGGCCCTGCAGGTTTTTTGCAGCCCCTGGAACATTTATTCTATCCAGTATTGCTCCACTCAAAACAGTGTATTAGAAAAAGGATAGTGAGCTATAAGAATATAGCCCAGAATCTTACTCTCAGTTATATTTGTAAAGGGGAAAAACAATAGAAACTTTGGCATTGTAAGTCCTGGGGAATAAATTGCATATGGTGCTCCACAACTGATCATTCATGCAGTGCGCTGTCGGCTCCCTGTAATTAAGAGCTCCAGGCCCGGACTCCACCAGTGGGAGAGCTGCTTCTGTGTTTGAATAATCAGATGCCTTCGATAACAATGCTTTTGATGACAGCTCTCTCTTCCGCAGTGTCAGCAGCTACCTCCCCTTCTGTGCCTCTCTCTGACCCAGCTCCTCATCGCTCAGTCCAAAGCTGGGTACACTGCAAGATTCCAGTCCCTGTTCACTGCCCAGATCAATCAAAACAAAATTCGGGTGTAATCCAAAGGTCCTGAATTCAAGTGTCACTAAGGACCCAGCAGCCTGCTCATAACCAAAGGGAGCCGAGGTAATTGTGGCAAACAACACACCATGTCCAGCCTGCAGGTGGCCTGACTTCTGTCCCACTGCACAGGACACCAAAGCGTCCTCTGGGCTGCCAGTGTGTCGCCCTCGGTGTTAACGAACATTTCCTGCCAAGCTATTCCCATCTTCGCTTCAAGTCTGCGATCACATAGACCATGAAAGCCAGCGTCTATATAGCGTCTTGACACAGCACCGTGGAACAATGTGGCCTGACCTGCAGGAGCGCCCCACCCACAGTGTGCAGCAGGGAGGCTGTCCCACGCTTGCACCCACAAGCCACTTCTTATTCCACTTTGCTCTTTCTGGCTGTTCTCTCTGTGACTGGAACACAGTGTTGTCTCCGAAATCAGGCACCGGTCATCAGCCGAGCAAGTCTCCGGGAGCTGACTTCCGGGTGTTCTCCCACTGGTCTGGGAGCTAGAGGCAGCTCCCTGGCTGCTGGAACATGTAGCTAGGTTCCAGGTACTGCTAGAGTCATGACCAAGAGTCTCTGCTACTATGCCGATGGCTACTCATCCCTCCATACAAGTACGTGGGGTCAGTAGCACCCCGAAGAGCTTTTACAGCTCCATACATCTTCCTTTACCCAACAGTGCTCCTGGGGCCACCAAAATCACAATTTAAGGGAGAATAGGCCTTCAGTAGGCCACAGTGGACCCTCAGTTTTCCTCCCTCTGCGTTACACAAGTGTTTCTTTATGCTTCAAGAAACTGTGGAGACTCTGGTGTTGACTACCGATGGAAAAGCATTTGTGATATCCATGCCCTGTAAAAGTGACAGTCTGTGTGGCCACGCTGTTGGCTGTCCACCTGTACATGCTTGGTAGCAAAGGTTGAGAGGCACAGCTACTGCAGACACTTCCCCACACAGCAGCTTCGCCGAGGCCTGTGTCTACCACGCTGCTATGGGCAAAGGTCTGAGCAGTTCTCGCTGTGGAAAGGTCTACTAAGATAATAGCATCATTATTCCGTTAGTAGCAATTTTCTCCTACTGGGGTTTTTAAATTGTTGATGACTAGAACACTAATCACCGAAAATCATATCCTCTTTTTATCTTCTAATCCTATAATCCTCTAGAAGATACAAAATAGGACAGCAAAGATAGCTGCAAGTTTGCTGGGATACAATTACAAAGGAATAGCAAAAGGGTTTGATTTGTATTCGTGGTAGCATAGGAGAGATAAAATACTAGTGTTATTATTTCCCATTTAGTCTGACAATAACCACTTTGTATGGCTGTAAAAATCCCTCAAATATAAAATTACTGAAGAAAAAAAATTCCAGCTCAGATTTTCATGGCTGGGAGTAGCTCAGTGTGTAAAGAACTTCCCTAGTGTGTTCAAGGCCCTGGGAACATTGCTCAGCACCTCAGAAACAAAAACACAGTTGAGAAATCTTTGCAATACCCCTTACCTCGTGCACACTGGTCTACTTGCTCTCTGCACCCTATGATCACCCTATGCGTTCTCCCAGAGCCACCCATTGCTCATACAGTGGAGCTATGGTCAAAGATCTTGCCAGGCTTTGAGCAGAGGAAGCTGCAGATTTGACAACCTGACTGATATCCAGTGGTCAAGGCCTATTGGTCACTAAAGGGCTGGCCAATCTGATGCCAGTTGAAAGTAAAGTTGCATGATTTAGGGAAGAAAAGATTTTCAGATGTGTTTGAATTTCAGATAAACAAGAAAATTTTTAAGTTTAGTAAAAGTGTGGCCCATGCCATATCAAAGACGTTCCTACTAGTTTGTTTAATTAAAAATGAATCGTAGCTGAACGTTCTGTATTTTATCTGGCAAGCCTTATTGAAAAGTCTGTTTTTTTACACAGGAGAAGAAAGATCAATCATCTTTCACAGTGAACAGCAGGGCTGCTTTATCAAAAGTGGAAATAGAAGCAAGAATGAACCAGGGAAAGGAACTGGTCAGCAGCAGCAGCCTAGCGGCAGCCCTGTAACTACCAGGTCAAGTCCCCAGGACCACGGGGTGGTTGTGACAGAGAATGGAAGCAGGGAACATGGGAGAGACTTTGCCTAGGACCTCAGTAAGGGTGTTCAAAGCCTGGGAAGGACAGTCCTTTGATTAGCTGACCTATTGCAGGTGGGCTCCTGTCCCATGAAAGGGAATCAAGTGGTCAGCAAGCTGGAAGTCCAGAGAAACAAAGTGGATGTTTTGGTTAAATGTCTTTGAGTAATTCCAGCTAAAACACTCTGTGCTTTTATGAAAACAGCAAGCCTGATGAGGTCTGTTTTGCATCCAAAAGAAGATCCTCGGGCTTCTTCAAGAAAAGGATTGAATTGGATACACCGAATCAGCCTGCTGCAGACAGGCAGGTCTGTGCACGCCCTACCGAGGTCCTGAGTCGCACGGAAGATGCCGAATCACCCCACTGCAGACAGGCAGCCACCTGGTTCCACACTACAAAGACACAGAGGACACCAGACCACCAGACCAAGGTACTGAGTCCCGCTGCTTCCGGCCCAGAGGTAGGGGCTTCTGAGGCACTGTCTCACTGCTCCTGGTCCACAGGAAGGGGCTTCCCGGTCACCATCCCTCCCGCTGCTCCCAGCCCAGAGGAAAGGGCTTTTGGGCCACCTTCTGTCCCGCTGCTCCTGGCCCAGAGGAAAGGGCTTTTGGGCCACCTTCTGTCCCGCTGCTCCTGGCCCAGAGGAAGGGGCTTCCAGGCCACCATCCCTCCCACAGCTCCCGGCCCAGAGGTAGGGGCTTCTGAGCCGCCATCCCACTGCTCCTGGTCCAGAGGAAGAGGCTTCCCGGCCACCATCCCTTCCGCTGCTCCCAGCCCACAGGAAAGGGCTTTTGGGTCACCATCCCCACCGCTGCACCTGGCCCCTGGCCCACCTCTCCCAGCTCAGAGGAGGTAATCCGTGCAGGCTCTAACAGCCCCCCGCCCCAGTTCTGCTTGCCAATGGGCTCCTGTAGCAGTGTATACTAGAAAAACAGATGTAATACAAGATATGCAAACACATAAGGATTTACAGATTGGTGTAAAATGGCCACCCACAGAGTCAGCCGTGGAAGCGTGCAAAAGGGCCCTTTGAGCACTGGGGATCTGAAGGATCCAGTCGAAAGCCTGGAGCTCCGTGTAGAGTCCTGTGCAAATCCCTATCAGGAGGCCGAAGGGTCTGCAATGGAAGGCTAAGGATCTGTGCTGGGAGCCAGAGGATGACGTCCAAGGTGAAAGTGAAGACTGGGGCTCCTTCAAAGGAGACAGAAGCAATCCTTCCTTCTTTTCCCTTGTATGGCATTCCTGCGATAATCCTTCCTAGGGTGTGTTTTCCACACCCAGAACTATGCTGAGCCAATTTTGTTGAGTGTTTCTTACTGAAGTTGACACAATCAACTATCATAACCCTGAATGTTATATTACCAGTATGGCAGACAGGATGTGGCTAATGGTATAGTAGTGGTACTTATGCTGATTGAACCTTATGCTCACTTCAAGGGAGAGGTCCCACAACTGGTACTGTAATCCAGGACAAAAGCCTGTGGCTGGGGAAGTCATAGGCCCCAGGAGCAAAGCCTCTGCTGCTGTTTTGTTAAATGGGTATGATGTGTCAATGAAACTGCCACCTAAACATTTGTGTCTGCACCCACATTACTGTCATTGCTGGCCACAGCTGAGGGGAACCTCTTTTGGCAGTGGCCAGTGACCATAGTGGCAACCCACAGTAAGTTCAGCTTTTGGGTATATAGTGAACTTCTCCTCTCCAGTCAAGCAGTCATGCTCTGGAATGTGCTGCCCTTTGCCCTTCAAACTAGAATAACTTTTTGGGGACCCCAGAACCAAGAGGGGGGCCTTCCTTTAAGTAATATAAGTAAGAGAACATGTAAATGAATCCTGGCCTGTGCACACTTAGTTGGAGACATGGGCTCTTGATTGAAGTTTGTGTTATTCTAGGAGTGCACCTGCTGGTGCAGTCTGCACTGTGGCTGTGTCCTAACAATCCAGTGCTCAACTCTCAGTCAAAGGAGATAATGTTGCCCAGTCAGGAAAAGGCTCAGGAAATGGCAGGGAGGGGACAGAAAGATTGTCAGACCTGAAGAAAGAGATGAAGTGTAGTGAGAATTGGCCTCTGAACTCCTGCTAAAGTAACTCATCTTGTAGAGCACCCCGTCCCCTGGCAGGTGCCAAGGCTGGGTGCCAGACTGCACCATAACAAGGGGCTCATCACTGCTGGTAGATAGAGCTTACTGAGACAGGCAGAGTTTCTTGATAAGGATGAAATGGGGGGGTTACACACAGCGTTTCCCAAGGACACTTCTTGCTTTTCATCCTGCTTTTGTCATTTTCATTAGTCCCCTATAAAACCAGTACCCTACCACAGAGAGGTGGGCGACTTCAGTAGTGCTATAGCCCACAAATCATCCACCATCTGTGAATAACCCCTAATAAATTCATTTACCCATTTATTATCCAGCCTGGACTGCTCTGAGTTGTTCTTTGGACTGTCAGTGCCTCCTTAATTCAGCAGCAGATTTTTTTATGTCTCTCTGGGAAATTTATGCAACAGACAATAAGCAAAAGCTGGTACAGTCTGTTTTGCACTGGTCATTGCCTTAGGAGGGAAAATCAGATTAAGCAGGTTCAAAATTGCCCCAATAGGCAGAGATATTACAATTTTAAATAAGTACCTTTATACTTAAAAATTAGTCAAGAGGGAAGATTTCTGTGGTATGTATTATATCACAATTTTGAAAATAAAGAATGAGAAAGAATAAAAGGATTCCAAAATGAGGGAGAGAGTGATAGGCATAGAAGGGTGTGACACTTGAGAATAACACGTGAGGATAAGCCAGCTGAGACTCCTCAGGGAAGAACAGGGAAAAGGGATGGAAATGCAAAGGTCCTGAGGAGGAGAATGTCTGTAGAGTTCTGAAGCCCAGCAAGGAGAGGCGAAGGTAGTAGCTGCATGAGCAAAGGGCAGAGTGGAGGATAGTTGACCAGCTGTGTAAGGCTGCCTCAGCCTTTCTGGTGACTGCTTTTTACTCTGTGATCATATGAAACTGACAACTATGTAGAGCAGGCATCTTATTCAAGATTTATCCTCTCTTTGTGGAAGATGACTCAGGAGAGTGGTTGCTATAGATTGAATGTTTGTGTCCCCCTCACATTTATATGCTGAAGCCTAACCTACCTCGTGGATTAGGAGATTGAGTCATTGGTAAATGATTAGGCCGTGAGCTCCCAAGAAGGAGATTAGTGCCCTTATAAAACACAAGACAGATCTAAAGAGTTCCTCTGCCCCCTTCTGCCCAAAGGGAGTTCTCATGTAGTCAGGTAACAATGAGCCCTATGCATGAGGCATTTTCAGGGAGATCGAGACAGGTCAGAGGGTGAGCATCATGCAGGGCTGGGGACTTCTGAGGTGCTGCTGTTGTGGCAAAGTGCCAGCCAGAATATACAGCTCTAGTGTTTACATCTCAACACAGGTAGTCCAGGAGAATAGAAGATGCACCCAGAAGTTTCGGAAGCAAAGTGTACAGTTTTATTTTTATCGCCAGCGGGTCAGTCTGGGACTTTTCCACAAAGAGACTGAACAGCCCTTTGGCGCTGAGCAGGGTAGGTTATACTCTGGGGAGGGGGCGGGCGTGCAGGAGTTAAACACTTTGCATTGGTTACATACAGCACAAGTCATCTGGGCCCAGCAAATTCATCAGTTATCAGGTATTACAGAGAGCAAGCTCAGTGCACTGAGCCACATCTCATTTACATTTTGTGAGGAGGTAGAAGTAATAAAACTGTTTGAGAACAGAGAAAATTCCTGAGATGCTCATGCTCGAGAGGAAGTGTCAGGCTAGGCAGGCTGGGATGTGTTGAGGGAATGGGGAAACTTCTTTGCCAAATTAAGTCTGGCTTCAGCTGCAAAGAAGCATGTTCCCCATTCACTGCGAACCCAGAGTATCCCCTCTGGCTAGGGAGGCTGCTGGTTTCCATCTATCATGTCTTCCAGGCTATCACCCACCTGGGAGTAGGGAATGGGAATGGGCCGAGTTAACATGCTGTAAGCCTCATTGTTCTTATCAAGATTCAGCCATTTTTCTCAAATACATGTTCCTCAGATTGAGGTTTGATTAATTTTCAGAGTTCTGGTAAAGCTGACTGTTGACAATATTTTGCACCTGTTCTCACTGCTTTTATGTGGAGCAGATTTTTAACTACATCATTCCAGAAGGCCTGACTACTCGACCAGCCCTTTTAAAACTGGAACTTGTGTCATGTCCCTTCTATGCTGTCAACCCTCCAGTGGGCCCCAGCTTGCTAAGAGCTGAAGCTAAAGCTCAGCTATATTTATGGCTATATTAACTGGTAGGATTGTTGGATCATTTGCTACTTCTATTTTTTTTGTTATTTGAGGAGCTCCATACTATTTTATATAATGACTGTACTAATTAACATACCAGCAGTGTGCAAACATTCCTTTTTTTCTGTATTCTTGCCAACACTTGTTATGTCTTGTTTTTTTGGCAGCAACATTTTTAGTAGGTGTTAAACAATCTCTTGTTGTGGCTTTGATTTGTATTTTCTTGATGATTAGAGATGTTGAACTGTTTTTCATATGCCTGTTGACCATTTCTATGTCTTTTGAGAACTGTCTATGCAGGCCTTTTGCCCATTTTTCAGTTGGGTGGTTTATTTCTTGATGTTGAGTTGTTTTACTCCTTTATATATCTTTGATATAAACCTCTTATGGAGTATGATTTGAAAGTAGTTTGTTTCTTGCAGTGCAGAAGTTGTTTTTTTTTCAGTAATCTCCTTTTGTCTATTTTTGCTTTTGTTTTTTATGGTTTATCCAAAATAAGCTTTACCCCTATGTTTTCTTCTTGAGGCCTCACAGAGTCAGTTCTAACATTTAAGGCTTTAATCCATTTTGAGTTGACTTTTCTATATAGTGAGAAATAAGAATCTACTTTTATTTTCCTGCATGTGGATATCCAGTTTACCCAGCACCATTCATTGAAAGGAGTATCTTTTCTCCATTGTGTGTTCTTGGAAATTTTTTTGAAAATCAGTTCAATATTGGTGTGTGGATATATTTCTAAGCTATTTGTTTTTTTCCATTAGCCCTATATGTGTTTTTATGCCAGTACCATGCCATTTTGGTTACTATTGCTTTGCAATATATTTTGAAGTCAGGTGTGTGACCCTTCCTGTTGCCTTTTTCTTTCTTCTCACGGTTGTGTTGGTAGTTCCATTTGAATTTTTAAAAATTTTTAGTCTATTTCTGTGAAGAAAATTGTTGATTTATTGGTAAGAATTGCATTGAATGCTTAGAGACTATATTGACATGAACATTTGAATAATGTTTATTCTTCCAATGTACAACCATAAAATATCTTTCTATTTATTTTTATTTTCTTCAATTTCTTTCCTCAATGTTCTATAGCTTCAGAGAGTAGAGATCTTTCACCTCCTTTGTTAAATTTATCCTATTTTTTCACATTATCACAAAAGAGATTAGTTTCTTTATTTCCTTCTGAGATAGTTTGTTGTAAGTGTATATAAATGCTTGCTACCACTAGGGTGTGGAATGGCCCCCAAAGATTCGTATGGTAAAGGTTTGTTGCCCAAATTGGTGCTCTTGGGAGGTGGCAGAAACTAAGCAGTGGGGTGTGGTGGGAGGTCTTCTAATTGTTAGGGGCATGGCACTGAAGGTGTCGTTGGAACCCTAGCCCATCCTCTTCTTTTTATTTCTTCGCCATGAAATGAGTGGTTTTGCTCCACCGTGTACCCCCACCATAATATGCCACCATAGCTCAAAGCGGGGGGCCAACTGACCATGGACCAAACCCTCTAAATCCATGAATAAACCTTTTCTCTTTATAAATTGACTATTCAGGCATTTTAAATAGTAACAGAAAGCTAATACAATAGTACAAATTTTTATATTTTTATTTTCTACCTTACAACTTTACTAAATTTGCTTTTGTTACTAACAATTTTTTTATTCTGTCTGTATCTAATTAGTTGAGAAGCTTCTTCTTTTTTTTTTTTTCTTTTTTTTTTTTTTTTCGTGGTGCTGGGCTCTTGTGCATATTAGGCAACCACTCTTCCACAGAGACACACCACAGCCCTGTTGAGAGTTTTATCATGGAGTAATGTTGAATTTTATCAATCCTTCTTTTTGCATTTCTTGAAATGATAATATGGTTTTGTTCTTCGTTCTGCTAATGTAAAATATGATGTGTGTCGACTTGTGAATATGGAACCATCCTTGTATCCCTGGGATAAGTTCCACTTTATTGTAGTGAATGATACTTTCAATGTGTTATTGAGTTTGGTTTCCTAGTATTTTGGTGACAATTTATGTTCTTCAGAGATAATTACCTGTAGTTTCCTTTTTTCTTCCCTCCTTCCTCTCTTTCTTTCTTTGAGTCCTTATCTGGTTTTGGTATCAGGATAACGCTAGCCTTTTAGAAAGCATTTGGAAGTACTTCCTCCTCTTCTAGTTGTTGGAATAGTTGAAAAACATTTTATTAGTTCTTAAATGCTTGGTAGAATCCAGCAGTGAAGCCAACAAATTCTGAGCTCCTCAACAGTGGGAGACTTTTACTGTTTCAATCTTGTTCATAATTAATCCATTCAGATTTCTCTTTTCTTCCTTGTTCTATCATAGGGTTATGTGTCCAAGAATCCATCCATTTCTTTTAGGTTTTCCAAAATATTGATATTTCACTGTTCAAGATAGTCTCTTCCAATTATTTGTATTTCTAGGGTATCAGTTCTAATGTCTTCTTTTTCATCTTTAGCTTATTTTGTGTGAGTCTTCTATTTTTTTCTTAATGGGGCTAAAGTTTTCTTCTTTTAAAAATAACAACTATTCATTTTGTTTACCTAGTCTACATCATTTAATTTTTCTTTGATCTTTATTATTTTTCTTTCTATTAATTTGTATTGAATTTGCTTCTGTCTCTTCCTTGAAGGGTGTTTACTTGAGATCCTTTCTCTGTGTGAGTGAAGGGGGTTATTGCTATATTTCCTTTCAAAGCTGCTTTTTGTCGTGCCCCATAGGTATTCTGAGGAATTCTCAAAATGTCTGTTTTAATATTTTTGTTGTTCTATTTGTTGCTAAGGAGTACACTGTTTAATTTCCATGAATTTGTAACATTTCTAAAGTAGGGGTATGCTAGCTTCCAACCAGTTCTACATGTGTAGATTCTGCACCCTGGCTGTAGCCACCTGCCAGCTCTGCATTTTGTTTCCCGTCTGCATGGGGCCACAGAGCCACTGACCAACCCACTGACCTGATCATGGATGAGGCCAAAGCCAGGGATAGAAGCAGTAAAGGAAGTGTGAGGGGAGGAGCAGCTTGGCCTGCAGCCACCTGTTGCCAACTTCACAGTGGATTCCACACCTGCAGCCATGTCAAACTGCCAACTTCTAGCTGGTTCTTCACCTTGGTTTCCCTCAGTACAAGGCAGCAGAAGTGACCACTAACCAACTGACCTGATAGTGGCTATTGTAAACTTCAAAAAGAGCATGGAATTTTACCCTGAAAGTGACTTCTTCACAGCAGAATAGAGTTGGAGAAATCTAGTGCGGTGCCTGCCATATTGCCAGAGAAAATTTCATCAGGTGCCATTTGGAGAAGGGATTTATTATGTGGGACTGAGCCATAGAACAACTACACTATAGCCTCACTCTGGATTTTCAGTGTTACCCTACCACAGTGACTGGGTAAGAGACAGCCATGGGAGACAGACACAGAGATGGTGAGGGATAGACATAGGTCCCCAAGAAGTTCAGCATCTCCTTTCCCACAAGTAAGCTGCATACTCCACAGGAAAAGCTGCTGCTGCTGCCGAAGAGGCTTTACCTGAAAACAGTATCACTGTGAGGATGAAGAATTATACTAGGCACCATGAGAATAAGATTCTGTCATGAGTTTAGGAACTTCGATGAAAGCAGAAGGTTAGCTTGTCTCATGAGCTTTATTTCTTACTGTAGTGGTCACCCTTTACTTAGCTCACTTGGGGTGGCTTCAGTCACATTCTAAAGGCCCTTTTACATCCCAATAAAAATGTTATTAAATTGTTTCCAAACTGAGATGTTTTTATCATAACAAATAGAATATTATGCTTTCTATTCCTTGTCACCTTCCTTCCATGAAAGTGACAAAATAAGGATATGCTCTTTAAAAAGATTGAAATCTTGCAGAGGATTCATCAGATTCATAATATTTTGAGCTACTCAGCTGAAGGCAAAGGGATAAAAAGATCAAGGAGGCACATCGTGGCGTATTAAATGGCTCAGTGCTGCCTCCTTTGGCTTTGTGCTGCTCTCACAGAGCAGCCCACACTTCCCTTCGTGGACGCGAGACTCCAGTGCCCAGAGAGCCCACATTGCTTGGCCTCGGCATCTGGTGAGGACCTGCAGGCCTGACAGCAAAGCCGTGAAGCCGAGAGAAAGGGGTCACATCGGAGGGGACCACGACCGCTGAGGACGATTATACCTGCCCCTTCCGGGGAGACGCTGACTTGGCCACTTGCCCTTACGTGCCACCACCCGCTGCCACGCATCAGAGGGTGCCAGACCCACGCGGGGCCTGCTATCTTATGTTAGGGTGCACGGTGAGTGAAAGGATCTTTAAGTGTTTCATATTTAAGAAGTAAGAAGAAACCAGAGCTGCGTTCATCATACGCAGACTCAGGTGACCTACACAGAGGTCAGAGGATGCAGTGCAAACTCGCTCAGTGTGATTTTTGCCTTTAGGAATACAATCGTTCATCCTCTCTGATGCTTCTTACTCATCCAATTACAAATCAGTCATCTACGAGAATGATACTGATTACCGGCGTCTTCGGCCCCATCGGCCTCTCTGCAAACCTGTCTCTTTCCTCTGCTTTTCAAGCAGCTTGCAGAGCTGGCTGCGGTGAATTTCTCTCCAGCGAGCACCCTCGGTTCATCCAAGCCATGCGCCCCGACTCACTCTGCTGTAACTGCTCGTGCATCCCTGCTGGCCAGTAACAAATTCTGGCTAAATCTACCTTCATCTCTGCGGCATCTGCGCCGACATCTCCCCAGCACTGTCATCACACGATCCTGTCAGCGTTAAGCTGCCGTGATGGATATTTA
Source organism: Heterocephalus glaber (assembly GCF_000247695.1). The sequence goes on from NW_004624798.1 coordinate 8,320,718, forward strand.
TTTATTTTTTATTTTTATTTTTTTGTATTAAATTCTTTTATTGGTACATTGTAGCTATACAACACAATTACATTTCTCATTGGGAATTGTACCTTTA
>NW_004624798.1:8325836-8350233 GCF_000247695.1 Heterocephalus glaber
TATTTGCATCTGTTTTATGGATTCCATTTGTTTCCTATGTTGGGATTCCATCATGTTCCTCAGCTCTTCTATTTTTTATCTGTGTCCTCTCTAGATTTATTAATCATGTCTTGCACTATGGGCACAATCTTTGCTGTTATCTGAGTAATTATTTCTGATTTCATTCACCCAGTGTTTACAAACTCAGCTTCTGCAAAATCAGTCTCCCAACAATAGCCCATCTTTGAAAGCAAGCACACCACCATCTAATTCCAAGCCTTTTCACATTCTCCATTCCATGTTCTGGTCCTGAATTCTAGTAGACACTCCTGTCCTCCCTCACTGTGATAATAGCTGTTAATAATTTGGGACTCGACGTGAAGTCAAGCACATTACGTGACTTCTCCAGGCCCGTTCATGTTTGATGTGTGTGTCTACTCTGCAATAGAAGCAATGTGTGAAAATCCTTACATTCCATTGCTTACCATGCTGCAGTGAAATTGCCTGCCTTCATCTGTGTTTATCTTATTTCCTAGAGTGCATAAGTTCTGTAAAGTTAGAACTTTATCTTGTAGGGATGAGATAAATATATGATGAATTAATAAATAATACCATTTAGCTTTCCTGATTAGAGAATGTACCAGATTTCTTAAAGCATGCAAAATATAGCAAATAAAATATTGTAATAACAGTAACTTAAAATATATAGGAAACAGCTTTATGAATTTCATTGTAAAAATTGCATTAATATGAGATATTACTTATGTCTTTCTTACTGTGTCATTAGGTTAGGTTATTCAAGCCCTCTTAACCACTTTTTATTCACTTGTGATCTAAGAGTGTTCTGTTAGTAACCTTTAACATTTCTTCCAAATTTAAAATCTTTTAATCTGATAATAACATCAAATATAGGTAGCATCTGTGTAAGTAAGAGTCTCCCAGACTATTTATCATATGTTTACTTTTATTCAGTTGTGTAAAATGAAAAAGAAAAAATATATATCTTTGTAAGCCGTGTGGGACTAAGTATCCTTCACACACTCCTGATAAATTGGTTTGGTTTTGGAATTATGCACCTGAAAGGAAAACTCGACTCTTAAATAAAATTGAAATAGAAAACAACTCATTTCAACAATAAATGGTGCCCTGAAACCTACCATTAAATCTGCTCTTGGTAATTTAATTCTAGTCACTATTATTCACCCTTAGATAGAAATTCACTTACCAATCCAATGGCCTTTTCCCTGACTTTGTGTGCTATATTAGTATTTTTTCTTGCATTACTTTCTTTGAGGAGAGCAATGCAGAAACAGGCATGTAACATTGAGGTTAGTAGTGTACTCCTCCAAATGAGTATGATTTAATGTCAGAACATTACCATGTGAATATAAACCTAGAATTCCCAGTTTTAGATGAAAAAAATAATGTCACCTGTGAGGATCTATCCACAAACTGCTACAGCAAAATTAAGAGCAATTTATCAAAACAGCATCCTCATTGTTTTAGTAGAAGGGACATTGATTATGTAGCAATTAAAGCAAACATGACTCATACTGAGTGGAAATCAATGGACGGTATCTGTACAATAAGCACGATCGTCTGCTCACTGCCTTACAGAAGGGATCTACGAAGACAGGAGGGGAAATGTGCTCTGTGTGTCACAGGAACGTTGTGCTGGAGTTCAGGAAGGCACAGGAGGAGGCCCCAACTCCATCGCTTAGCTACAGGAGGAGCTGGGAGCGAACTCTGGGCACCTCGGTGCCTAGTGAGACAGGACTTCTCCGTGGAGAAAGGAAAGTGCACCAGGGCAAGTACCTGGGCAAGCCGTGGAAGAAACCCTTCTTCCACAGTATCAGGGACTGTGCACTTCTCAGGGCAAAAACGCGTAAGACAGAGCTTGTAAAGAGGTGGGGCCACTGCACCCTTCGTGGGCCATTCCCAGCAGTCAGTATTTCACAGCGTTGCCTCTGGATGTTGCTATGACTCAAAGATTCCACAACAGCCTTTTTGAAGAGGGAAAACATGAATTCTTCTGTCCTTGGTTACACAGCATTAGAATGACAAAAGTCTCATCAGCTCCACTTATGAGATGTTGGAAGCCTTTGCAGTCTGTTCAGATCCATGAGCACTGAAGCACAGTGAGCCCAGAGCAGCGTGCAGGGCCCGGGGTCCCTCTCTGGGCTCCCCAACTCCTGCCAACCACATGCAAGCCCTGAGTGCCGCTGCTTGGACTGAAAAGCTCACTGCATTCCATACTGCTCCTTCCCATAGAAACTAATCTTGCAATGAATTGTAGTGGGATTTTAACTATTTCTTCTTCTACCTTCACTTACTTGTGCTTATATTAAAGACTTATGTTATTCTTTTTTAATTAATGAAGTTTATTGTACATTTTAGGTGTACATGATGATCACACTCATCATAGGGAATTTGTACCTGTACATGATGTATCTTAAGTCTTTTCTTTTTCCCATTTCTCTCTTCTCCCTTCAACTGTTCTTCCCCTCCTTATTTACAACAGCTTTGATTCCATTTTTCCCTTCTTTCTCATTTTTTCTTTTCCCTTCCTTCCTTTCCCCTGCCCCTCTCCCTAGTTCCCCTACCCATTTGAACATTTTCTTCCTATTCCACAATAAAAAGACATGTTACTCTGCCTAGAAGCCCTTTTTCCACATGAAGGGTCTGCAAGCTCTGAGAGGGTAGTGTTCATGGATTTTTTTATATTTGCATCTCTCACAGCCACAAAAATACCACTCTCAAAAGAGACACAACTCACAATTTTGTCAAATTGAACTGAGTTTGATTTAACCAATTCAAACAAATACTGATTTTTTAGCAATCAGTCACTCTGATCACTATGAATGACCAATGATCCACCAGAGTCCATAAGAGAAGATCTATTTAGTGGTCATATTAGGTGCAATGTGTCCTAAGCATACAGGTGAAAACTTAGATGCAACATCTAACATTTAGTGCAAGCAGTAATGTGAAAAACAGATTTTGGCAGCTGGGAATATAGCTCAGAGGCAGAGTACTTGCTGAGCATGAATCACAGCTCTCTTCCCAGTACCACAAAACAAAACAAAATAAAACAAAAAACAAACCCATGTTTTTAGTGTTTTCCTTGTTCTTACTGCATGACAGTAAAGCATCCAAAAGCAAAATGAAATTGTCAATTTTAAGGATTATTTTATTGAAATAAAGTTGTTCAAAAAGTATTCAATCACTTCAACAATTTGCTCAATTGATATTAAATAGCAGCTATTTAGAACTATGTAGTAATTGTACATATAGTATATATAAAGTATACTATAAAAATTGAGCAAATTGTTGAAGTGATTGAGTACATTTCATACAATTTTGTACAGGTAATAGCTTTAATTCTTTCCTTACATATATGTTTTTCCATCTAATGCTCATTTATTTGATACTTACAATGCTCAGGACTCCATAAAATGTATTTTAATACTTTGCATTTGAGATTTACAAAATAATTTTGCATTATTTTTGGTATTTTGCCTTTATAATAACCCAGTATGTCTCTGAACTGAACAATATTTTAAATTCCCACTGTAAAGATGAGCACTAAGCACACAGACATCAAGGTGCAAGACCAAAATCCACAGCGATACATCCCCAAGTCAGGATTCCTCACTCCTGGGACCCCAGAGCCAGCCCCCCTGACACTCCTCTGTGTTCCACCACACGACCCCATCTCGGGAGTACCTGCGGTTATCATATTCATTTGAATGTTTTTCTCACACAATGTTTGACATTTAACAAGAGCTCCATGCAAATAAAATTATTTACAGATAAAACGGCAAGACCTCTGGGATTTACTTTAAAACTTTCTAGGTGGAAAAATGAGGATATGGGAATGTTTAAAAACAGCTGAGAAAATGTGAACAATTTTCAGAGCTGGATTATGATATAGAAGACTTAGTTATGCACTCTAATCTAATCTTGTGTATGTTTGAAAAGCCTCATTTAAAAGTCAGAGAAATAAAGAGAATCTTAACCTCTCACTTGGGAGCATATATGGTAAATTATTCAAGCAAATGGTTTTTTCCAATGCTAAAACAGAGAAATATTGGAGAAAGTCCAAGACTACAATTCTTAGAGCTTCAGACCTGAAAATTCTACTTCAGTTCATCCCCTCTGAGTAAACAAAACATTCTACTTTCAAAACCGTTTACTAAATATCCAAATTCTTCCATACGCTAATCACACAAGGAGACAATCTAAGGGGAAATTATGCATGGAAAACAAAAATTAACATTCAGAAAGGAAAAGATATGAGAAAAGACAGGAAAAAATGGAAACAAAGCTTTTGTAAATAGGGAGGGGTTGAGGGGTGGAAGGGAGGGCAGGGGACTGGGAAAAAGCGAGAACTAAGATATGTCATGTACAGGTACAAATTTCCTATGATGATGTGATCATAAGGTATACCCAAAATGTACCAATAAAGTTAATTTTAAAAAAATAAAATTCAGAATTCTGAGAAAGAAAATATATTAGAAGGAAGAATTATGTTTAAAAGCCACTTCAATATATGATTCTTGAATTCTACCTAGTATGACTTGGCACACTACAAGTTTAAGCTTTATGGAAGTTACAGAATACTTTTTAAAACAATACAAGAATAAAATGAAACATGGGAAGAAACTTAATATGGCATTGAGAAGGAAACTGAAAAACTTGATCCTAATGACAATGTTGAGTAACTGTTTTACTCTGGGACCCTTATATGGCAATATAGAGAAACAGTGATGCAGAAAAATGACAATTTCTTTGTTAATGTAACATAAACTAATTGTAACTCTGCTCAGCATGTCACCTCTGAAAGGAAGGGAAGTAAATTTTCCTAAAAAGTAGAATTAGGAATGGGCAACATTGGGGCTGCTTCCACCTAACTCGACACAAACACAACACTTAGCGACTGACCGTCTGCCAGGGGTGCAAACAGTCTGCCCATGCTCTGGAGAGGCAGACCCGCACCTCTGGAGAGGGGAAAGAACTGCCCGAAGGGATGGATGACCACGCTCTTAAGTACCTACACAGTAGGCAGACGCTGACAGAGAAGGGTGGACAGTTAAGAGTCCTTCACTGTTTCTACACTGAGTCAGGCCAGCGGAATTCTCGGTTTTTAGGTCCATAGTCAGAATCATATCGCACAGTGAAGTGAGGACAGCATACAAGTAGGAGCCATATCAGGAGGACCAAGATATGATCCTTCCTAGTGATTCTTATTCTTCCCTTTACCTGCAAGTGTTGTGGGTGTTGTGAGTGAATATTATGGTGTTGTGAGTCAATATTAACACTTTGTGGCTTTTAAGCTGCTATCGTGATTTTGTTGATCGCAAGCAATCTCATGGCCTTTCTTGTGCATGTTCAAGGGCAGGGGGCTCTGCAGCTTTACCGCATGGGTTTGAATTTTACATCCATCACTTACTGGAACAAGTTGCCTAAACTCCCCGAACTGTTATTTTCATATCTGTAAAATGGACATAATTGGGCTTACTTCAATAGGATTTTCATAAGAGCTAAATTAAGTAACACATTTAAGAATTTTAGCAAAGTATTTGACACATAGGAGATGCTCAGTAAGTGGCAGTTATTGATATTATGCACAATATAACTTACACCCCTTTAGACTGAAATTTTTTCTTTCTATTTAAATGAATATTTGGTGGTCAAAGGCCCCAAAATCCCAGCCTCTGGTACTGAAATTCAATCTTAATTCCTAAGGGGTCAAAGATCTTGTTTAATAAAGTATAATCGACATTGCTGGTTCTTTATTGAGACTCCATTGATCTCCTTTCTTCCATCCTGAAACAGTAGAGTTTAGTTTTTTAATTAGAGTAAAGAGTATAAAATGAAGCCTATTCACTTAAATTGTAATTGTGTAGTACAGTATTTAACTATTTGCACAATTGTACAGCAAATCTCTACAACATTTTTCTTGCTTGACTGAAACCCTACTTATTGAACAATTCCACATTTCTCCTTCCTCTCACCCCCAGATGGCTGCAATCATCAATTTTAGTTTTTTTTAAGTTAGCTTTATTTTTTCAATTTTATTGAAGTGTAGTTGACAATTCAAAGTTTTACATGTATATGTATCATATATGTATGTGAGGTGTACAACATGATGTTTGAGATGCATATATATGGTAGAATGATTTTTTACTATCAAGATAATTAGGGTATGCACCACTTCAGGGAGTTAGGTGAGTGTGTGTGATGAGAACATTTAAGGTCTCTTCCAAGATAATTTCAAATATACAATACACTATTATTAACTCTGTCATTATGCTGTATGTTAGGTTCTAGAGCTTATTTATATTATAATCACAAATGTCTTTCCTTTGACCAACATCTTCCCATTTCTCTGGTCCCCTAACCCCTAATGACTCTCCTACTTTCTGCCTGTATGAGTTTGACTTTTTTAGATTCTACAGGTAAGTTTAGGTCATGTTGTTTTTGTTTACATCTGGCCTATTTCACTTAACATAATGTCCTCCTCGTCCACCCATGTTATCACAATGGCATGATTTCCTTCTTTTTAAGGCTGAACAATATTCCATCTGTGTGTGTTTTTTTCCACCTTATTTTCTGGACCTGGAACCATGTGATTTCCGGCTCTTCCCTCAAGTCAAAATGACCTTGATAGGAAAACATTTGGAATCAACTCAGAACACTGGAGCATCCAAGACAATGCAACTACAGACACTTAGGCAAGAGGACTTCCAGAACTGACAGAAAGTGGCAGGAATGATGGGATATGTGTGTTTGAAGCAAGGGAAAGTATTTTGATAGGCAATGTGAATTTTACTGTAATATATTTTTGTTTTAATTTAAACCTTCACCCTATTTTAATCATACCTTGTGTATCTCACATTTCTTCATCCATTTATCCACTGGTGGACACTGAGCTCTGTTTCCCTATCTTTGCTACTGTGAAAAATGCTATAATGAACATGGGATGGCAGATTTCTCTTGGAGATTGAGATTCGCTGTTCTACTTTAGGCTGTCATGAGACTATGTTAGGTATCTTGTAGAGATGGACTCATACTGCATTGTTCTGTTCTAATTTTCTCATTTCACTTATAATGACCTCAAGACCCATCCATGTCATAGTGCTTCTTCTCTACATTTCATTAGATGTACATACCACCTTGTTTCCCCTTATTCATCCACTGAGGATTATCTCTACTTCCTAGTCATTATAAGTCATGAGGCAATGAACATGAGAGTGAAAACATCTATACAGGATCCTGCTTTGAATTGTTTTGCATAGATACCCAGAAGTGGCATTGGTACATCAGGTAGTAGTTTTTTTTGTTTTTGTTTTTGTTTTTCTGGTACCAGGGATCGAACTCAGGTCCTTGTGCTTAAACAACAGGTGGCGAAACCACTGAGCTAAATCCCCAGCCCACGTAGTAGTTTTATTGGGGAGTGCTCCACACGGATTTCCTCAGTGGCTGAACCAATTTAAAATCTCTCTGACAGTGCACAAGAATTCCAAACACCCCACATCATTGCCACAGTCGTTATTGTCTATTTTTGCTGCTACTGCTGCTGTTATTGCTGTTGAAGTTATTTTCATTTTTACGTAATGGCCACATTCACATGTGTGAGGAAATATGTTATTAAGGTTTTCATCTGCACTTCCCAGGTGATTAGTGTTGACCATGTTTTCATTCACCTGTTAGTCATTTGTGTATCTTTGTTAAAGAAAGCCCTTTGCCCATTTTTTAAATGAGTTACTAGTTAGTGGGTTTTGTTCATTTGTTTTAATATTGAGTTATAGGGCATCTCCATCTGTTTTGAATATTTATCCCTCATAGAATATATAGCTCACAAAGATTTTGTCCCATTGCTTAGGTTGCCTTTCCACAACAATTTTACTATTTTATGAAGAGTAAAACATTTCCCAAGTCTGAAGAGAGAGAGATTCAAGAGAGCGTTCAAGTTTCTGAACAGGCTCAGGCCAAAGCACATTATAGTCCAAGTGTCAAAAGTCAAGGATAAATAAAAAAATATAAAAGAAGTAAGGAAAAGCTAAGTGACATATATGAGAATCCCTAGTAGATTATCAGCAGATTTCTCAGTGAAAGTCTTGCAGGCCAGGAGGCAATGGGATTATATATCCAAACCGCTAAAAGATAAAAATTGCTAGCAAAGAATACTCTATCCACCAAGCTCATCCTTCAGGTAAAGGACAAATAGTCTTTCATAGACACCAAAAGCTCAAAGAGTTCATCACTCTACAGGAAATGCTTAAGGCCATGCTTCAGGTGGAAGCAAAAGGGAAATAATTACTATCATGAAAACATATGCAAGAAAAAAAACTCACTGGAAGATAAAAAACCATATTTATTTCCAGGTACACCATTACTCTGATGGTGCTTTGTAAATCTTCAAATTTCTAGTATGAATGTTTAAAGTCAAAATGGTCAGAAATAGCTATACTTATATAGTTATTTATAGCTATTTATAGAATATTTATACTATTATATAGTTGCAGGAACATCTTAACTTAATATACTATATAAAAAGATGTAAAATTATGGCAAGAAGAGTAGTAATGTCAGGGGAGACTAAAAGTCTGAAGTATTTGTAGGCACCTGAATCTAAGTTGTTATTAGGTTAAAAAACTATTATAAGTATGTTTTATGTGAGCCACAGAGTAAACATAATTCAAAAAAGCTACAGTAGATAAATGATAAAGAGAAAGTAATCAAGGCTTAGCACTGCATAAAATCACCAAACCACAAAAGTGAAGGAGAGAGGAAGAAAACAGTAAAAAATATGCAAGAGAACCAGAAAACAAAATGTGCTACCTTACTTACCTTAATAATTACCCTGAAGGTGAATAGATTTAGTCCAGGTCTCCATCCAGTCTCTTCCACTGTAGTCACCCTCAGGGATGACCTGGGCTGGATTCTGGATGGTGCCTCTGGGACCCAGGCTGGATTCTGGATGGTGCCTCTGGGACCCGGGCGGATTCTGGATTGCCCATCAAAAAAACTGGAATGTGTTGCTGTCAAGGCAGTGATCCATGGGAGGAAGAAGTTCTGGGACTTCTTATTCCTTCCTCCTGCTCTAGCAGAGCTTGGCTGTATTCATTTATTCTTCTCCCTCCACTGAGCCTGTGACCGTCAAGACCAGCTCCACCAGCAGCTCCAGGACAGCCAGCCAGCTCCGAAGGGCCAGCAGAGACAGGTTATGTCTAGCTGGGGAAATTAAGGGAAGGTTCCTGCCATGAGAGGGTTCTGGGAAGCCTGCTGTTACTCTGAAAGAACTCTGTAAGGCAATGTTCCTTCTCAGGTCCCCTCATGTGAAGCAGGAAGCCGGAAGCTCAAATGACAATGGCAAACATCCCACAGCCAAGCAGAGGCTGGCTTCAGGTGGAAGACCAAAGTCTGGATGCCTACACAAAGAAACCAAGAGAAACAATTCTTCTCAACATATCTGTTTGATTGAATCAAATCAATACTGCAGACTGCCCTTCGCTTTGGCTGTCTTGCTATGTGAGTGTTTATGGACCAAGTTTCAATCACATATTCTGATGTTTGAACATGAACGCCTGTAGCATGAACTGAAGGATGTCACTAACATCTCCAATGCTCAGTTCTCTGATCTTTAATATTCTTTTATGATTAAATGTGATGTTTTGAGAACCTCTACGACAGTATCACGTGTGCACACACACATACACACACACACACCTCAGTAAGTATTAATTTCCTCTCCTTCCTTGTATATAAAACTCAGCGTTTCTTTTCCACATGCTCCTAGGCTTATCGAGGGAAACATTATGTTTCTTGTTTCCTAAGATGAAAACAAATAAATCTCACATGTTCACTAGAAGGAAGGAATGCAATTCCTCTACCAGAAAATTTATTTTCTTTTTTGTTTCCAGTAACAAGATTAGTTCAAATCCCTTTTCAATTCCCACCCTCTTACTTCAGCCTCATTTTTCTACAAATTTTTAAGTTTACATACCTGAAAGAACTATTGCTCATTATGTTATAGTAATTGGGGTGTAGGGTCATATGATCCAGAACTGACAATCTATGAGTCTAAGATCAGAAAAAATGTCACTTTGACAAATTGCACAAACTTTATTTAGTTAGTAATCTTTTCACAAAAGCAAAGGAGAAGATTTGCAGCTATGGTAGAAATGGATTAGACTATGGTTCAATTCAACCAAAAATGTGTGAATTCATGTACAAAGCAGTGGAGTCCTTGAGGTCCTATAGATAACCATTTGTAGCCCAAGATATTGGTTGATTCAGTAACTTCTGCTCTGAAAGTTGTAGTTTGAGCTTCCATCCTTCCCATAGAGGTCTTGAGGTATCAATCAGATGGACACTAGGCCATGTAATGAACTCAAATAGTTGAGTTAATACAATAAAGTTGAGTATTTCATTCCCCCTTATGAAAGATTTGTGCAATTATGAGCTATATCATCTATAGGACTTGTGGAGTCATTGGAAAAAAGACATTGTTACAAATAGTATCCACTGTGTGGTGTAGAATGTTAATTTTGCTTGTTGTCAGGCAGTGTTTATGGTACTTTAAATTTTCCACACAACCAGTGACAAATTATAATTGAGAGACAGCTAGCTACAGAATAACTCTGGTATAGATTTTTGCTCTCAGAATACATTGTCAAAGCCATTTTTCAACTTAACACATCTCACATCCTTTCACTTGTGGATTTAGCTCCTCCAAGCTGTTCCTATTTTTCTACCTATATTTTCTTCCTAAGCAAGAGTTACACTACCTTAAACATCATCAAGGAGAATAGTTTAGGACCTAATACTTCCATACTATATTGGCCATATAATATTTGCTCTATCAGTGTCCATAGCTTTTAGAATTGTGGAAAAGAAGCATACAAATCTAAAATCAAAAGTTCTGACTCAACAGAACATTAAGCTGGTTATTCCCTGGGCATCGCTGTTAGTTGCTAATAAGACATTGTAAAAAGTTTACTAACTCTGTGAGACTGCTTAATCACAACTCATAAAGGATTGTGTGCTTATCCTGCACGAAAATAGCTGTTCTGGCAATAATCACTGGCTTGTATTTCCATCACTTATTATACTCCATGTCATACCTGTCTTCTAGATTTCTAGTATTTCATTCAGGAGCATACTGTTATAATAGGTTAATGAGTTAACAATTAATATAACTTATATGTCAACTGCAAATATTTATTGACTACCTTAGGACTCGGCTAAATGAAGTTGAGAAGAGAGTACAATATACACATGTGTGTATCATATATAGCTATAGTTATGTGTAGCTGTATTTTATAGTTCTATAATTATAGTTCTGTATAACGTTTTAGATAAGATCTCTACACAAACCTTTAGGCCCAAGGGATCTTCCTGCTTCCACTTCCTGCCTAGCTGGGACACAAGCACACACCACTGTGCCCTGCGTTATCATGTGTTTTCATATACAGTGCATCCAATATACATTTCGTGCATGTTATATTTACATGTGTATTACATACATGTTTCCCATATATGAAACATACAGTGTACATTGTACTATATACTTTATGTTATATATGCAGAATTATATATATATGAGATAAAGCATCAAACTTGAGCTATTTTATTCACTCACTTAAGGAACATTTTTGGAATAGGACAAAGCTATACAAACTTCCTGTAAAAAGCCTAATGGTAGGTATTTTAGGCTTTGCAGTCCATGTCATGTCTATTGAAACCACTCTACTCTGCAGTTGTACAATACAAAAATGAGTGAATGTGTCTCATGTTTCCAATATAAAGGGACCTTTCTGTAGCCTACAAGCCTACATGGCCTGCCTTCTTGTTTTCTTACAGTCATCATCAAAACCCTTTGTCTTAGTTTCCTTTCTATTGCTGTGACAAAATACTTGAGGAAATAAACTTAAAGGAGGAAGGTTGATTTCGGCTCACAGTTCCAGAGTTTTCATTGCATGGTAGGAAGCTCCATGACCTTGGGCCTGAGACAAGGCCAACTTCACGGTGGTGGAGATGTGGAGAAGGAGGCCATGCATCCCCGATGGTCAGGAGGCAGAGGCTTTCTAGGCCTTGCCCTGGGACCTTCTTCTCAGCAGGCGCTACACCTACAGTTTCCACCACCTGCTCACAGTCCACTCAGCTAGGAAGCCATCAATGATGACCTGTTTGATGAGATAAGAGCCTGAGGGATCCAATCCCTGTGCAAAAACCCCACCTCTGAATACTGATGTGCTGGGGACGAAGTCTCCAACACGTAAATCTTTCAAGGGACGCTTAAACTCCAAACCACTGGACCCTTGCAAGTTACAGGCACAGGACTCCTAGCAATGGCCACCACCACAAGGCTTGGTATTGATTTCCACCTGGAATTCTCTTTCCCCAAATATCTGCATGACTTCTTTCCTTGCCTTCTAAGTCTGTTATGTATTCCTAATGTGCTCTTTATTCCCATGTTATTTAATATCATAGATTACAGTTGAGATTTCCCAACACTCTTCATCAACACTGTTTTTTTATTTCATGGCACAATTTAGCCCATGGGTTGCAAAGATTATAGACTCTGGAGAAAGAAAGTTAAGTTTAATCCTGATTCTTTGTTTTACTGCCTATATTACTTTAGTCCAGTTATTTAATCTCTCTGTGTCTTTTTTCCCCATAAAGAAAAATTGAGCATACTGATAGCATACAGCTCCTGAAGTTGTTCTGTCATGATTGCACGTAGAGTGCACGAAGAGACTGGAGATTTAAGAGTCTGGTGGGATTGCTAGCTTCTATTGCTAACTGGGGTACCATCTATCTCCCCACAGGAAAATGTAAGACCCGTGAAGGAGAGATTTGTGTCCTCTCTGTTCGCGGTTGCATCTCAGAACCTAGAGCTATGGCTTTCATATTATAGGAGGAGCCAAACTAATGTTGAACTAAATGAAATTCTAAAACAAAGGAGGGAAAAAAGAAATGATTCATCAGAAGGGAAGGAGCAGAAAAATAAGAAAAAAATATAAAAAACAGAAAACACAAAAGTTGCAGAAATAATTCCACATCATTAATCATAATTATTCAATGTAAAACATGAAAATGGATTAAATCCATCCATTTAAAAACAGATTATGGTGTCAGAATTTTTAAAGAAATCTGGCTATATACCACTGACAAGAGATACACTTAGAATGCACATGCATGCGCACACACACACACACACAGATTGAACATCCATTAACCAGAAAAGATACATTCCCTCAAAATTCAACCCCCAAAACATTGATGTAAAATGTTAATTCTACACAAAATATAAACTAGGGGAAAATCCATTAAAAGAGATTACAGTGATGCATAAAAACAAAAGCACAATTCCATCAAAAATATAAAAATAATGAAGTTGTCTATACTTAAGATATATGTGCAAGGATTTTTCATGTAGCACTATTCATCATAACAAAAATGGCATATTTGCTTAGAGGATGTGTGTTATGCCGTATGTCTAGACATCTCCCCAAGGTCTCATGTAGTCATAGGTGGGGCTTTCCAGAGGTGGCTGGTTACTAAATTAGTCTGACTGATTTGGCTTGGTTCTGGGAGTGGATAATGGGAAGGCCCACCCTGGATGTGGGTGCTACCTGCATTAAGAGCATGTAGCCTGGATAGAGTATAAAGGACCGAAAGAGGGGTACTGTGGTCACTCACTGCTTGCTGCTTGCTGCTTTGCTGCCTTCTGCCCACCACAAACAATTTCTCCATGAGACCCTGCCTTGGAGTCAGCCACCTATGAACTGAAACCTCTACAAAGTCTGAGCTGAAATAAATCTTTCCTCCTTTAACTTTGGACATCATGGATTTTGTCTCAGTAACAAGAAAGGTACGTTACTTAATATTTGTGTAACTAAAAATAAAACTGGAGATATTCATCAAATATTTAACAGGAGTCATTATTTCTGGATAATAAAATCCCAGGTACTTTTAGTTCTAATGTTTTTTTTCTTTTTAAAATACATTTTTTTTCTTAATTCCTTAAATAGAGATTACATATAAGTTTTTAAACTTGACAAATAAACAATCTCTCATTCAAAAGTTTATTCACAAACTATGGCAATATATTTGTTAATACACATCCATCATGATGTCAACATTAACTTTTTATTTCCTATAAGAGACTGCTCACTAGAGTGCTTGTAAAACTGCTACTACCAGTTGAATTTCGGTCACATTTAGGTGTTGCTACTCTTGATGATTCCCTCTGTCTTCAGGACAGCAATTTTAGCCATATGTGTGTGATAAAAACGTCTTCTATTGACTGAGAACATTAATACACACCGGCAGGTCTTATTTCCCTCCAGGACAAACCCAGTCTCCCTCTCACTACCCAACAAGTCCAGGTGCTCAGTTTACCCACTTCAACTTCCCAGGGTGAGGATGCATTTGTTTTCACATTTGCATTCCACACACTTGTGATACTAAGACCTCCTGCTTTCCTTGTCACTCAGGTAAAACATTTTGCACAATGCCACAAGAGCAACGGTTTGAGAAGGAGATGGATTTCAGTGGCTTTATTTCTAAAGGTCCAGAAAGAAAAGTCCAACCAATGAGTTTTAAATGGTGCTGCACCTCCCATCGTCTTATCACACTGCAGGGAGATCTTCAGCTTCCCCAGCTGCTACTTTCTCCAGTGGTGACACCAAGTGTTTTCTCTTCAGCTCTGCCTCCCTATTTCTCTCTCTCTCTCTCTCTCTCTCTCTCCACCCCACCTCCTCTCTCTCACTGTCCCACCTCTATTCTTAAATCTTGGGTGAGGCCTGAGCTAAAAGAAAGGAACAAGCACTTAACTATAGGTAAAATTTCAATTTCAATTTAGACTAGACTTTATGTTAACCTCTAAATGTAACCTAAAAGCTATGAAAGTTTCCCAAAATGCTGAGAAGAGGTGGGAAAATTGGATCTATAGAGTGTTTGGTGATGGAGAAAAGCCCAGTTTCATTATTGCAGCCCACTGAGTTCAGTCTATGGAAGGAGCCAATTAAAATCCATTCCAGGGCTGGGGATTTAGCTCAGTGGTTCCAGCACCTGCCTCGCAAGCGCAAGGTCCTGAGTTCGAATCCTGGTACCAAAAAATATATATATATATATATATATTCCGAGGGCCTGGACCTGTAGCTGAGGGATGAGGTGTGTGCTTAGTATGTGTGAGGCTCTCGGGCTCAATCTGGATCGTCTGTCAACAGCCCTATCCAGGTCTAGCTCACTGCCTGTGCGAATTAGCTCTCTGATTCACGAGGGTTTCCAGGTTGCCCTGAGCTCTGCAGGTGTTAAAGGATCTAATCCCAAATCCTTGTGATCAGCGCTTTAAAACCTCGAGGGGACACACACCATCTATAATTCAGTACAAGACAAAGCCTCTGAAGAGGTGGTTTTCTATGGGAGGTAAATCCCCAGAGAAGAACTCTGTGTGGTGGGTCATCTCCCCCGTGACTGGAGGAAGCAGTTTGGCGCATGCAGCCCGTCAAAGCTCCATCTTCTCTGTACAAAGTCCTGGCTCCGTCGTCGTCAGTGGGGTGATTTTCACAGGAGAAAGCAACTGGCCGGCCCAAAGGTGAGCCCAGTCATGGCCTCGTACAAGGAGAAAGCTGTTTGCTTGTTAAGTGCTGTCTTTGAAATCGGAAGTGAGTAGGTTGCTTTTCACATTGCATAAACACACAGACACCGTCAAGTGTCAAGTATCGCCTGCCTCTGAACTTGAAAACCCCTGCTTTGAGCATTATAGACAACACTGCATGCTTTCCTCATGTGACTTTAAAGGGCATGGTATTGAGATCAAGGATTTTAATGTCAGCATTTTATTCTTCGTTCATTAATATGCTTAATATTTATCTATTCTTACCCTGTTCCAGACATTACTTGGACTGGAAGACAATTATGAGTTGTCATTCTTTTCTTTTACTGAGCTGCATTCCAAGAGGTTCCCAGAAGGCCAAGAGCAGACTCCAGAGCACTCCACGACCTTTGCGTCCAGATCTGCCCTGTGTCAGTTAAGTGATCTTGAGCATGTGATTTCACAGCCATCACCCCCAGTTGGCTTAGGGTGTCCAAACGCTACCAGCTTGGTTGATGATTTTCGGGCCAGAAGAATTTCAGGTGTGCTGATGAAAGTTTTATGAACTTAGAGGACAGGCAGTCTGAGACATGAATCTCAAATTTAGGAGGGAAGCAAATCAGATAAAAAGACGATTCAGCCAAGGATCTCTGGAACAAAACCAGCACCCTGGAGCAGTTAAGAACAATGCTAAGAGCGGTGCTCAGGGTAGAAGGCCTGAGTTGCTGTCAGCCACGTAAACAAGACATGGTTCTGGTTCCTGGAAAAAAGTTGAAACAGTGCTGCTGGGGAAAAGTCAATTTGATGTTATTATACAAAAGCTGTGCTGAGTGGAAACGAAGTCTATGTAAATAGGGATGGGTGGAGGGGGTGAAGGGCGCACAGGTAATGGAGAAAAAATAAGAACCAAGATACATCATGCACAGGTACAAGCACCCAATGATAAATGTAAATGTACTGTATACCTAAAATGCACCAATAAACGAATTTAAGCAAAAAAAAAAAAAAAAGTGCTGAACAGAAAAAACACAATGCTGATCCATACAAATGGCCCACTATCTTGTTCTACCAAGTATGAGTCAGATAGGAGCCCCAAATCATGCTCTGACTTTCTGAAAGACACAGGGCCCTTCTTGTCCACGACTAAGGAAATTAGATATTTCCCCGGGGAAGTACATAACAATTATTTTTTCCTGGAACAGATACATTATTTTCTCTGAACAAAAGATAGTTCTGCATTCCAGGAAAACATTTTAGTATAATTTTCAACAAGCCACCTTTGTAATAGACTAAAATAATTGATCATTTCGTACATCTATCCACAAAGGATAAAGGACCGCTTTTCCTCAAACTTCAGACTTTCGGTAAAATATCACAACCAATTAACATGTGGGTTAGCTGCTCTTGATTAACTTCTTAAATTTGATCCAAGAAAGCCAAATGAGCTAAGTTAGAACTGGATAATGTGTGTCCACAGAGGATAACGTCGAGGGGCAGTGAGGGTGAGTTACTGGTTGTGCTTGCCGGGCCTACCCTTTAGCACAGACTTCATACACATATAACAAGCACCTCCTTAGTAGTGGCGCAAGCTGACCAGAATTTACCTGCTCCGGATTCTGGAGATTTTCACCCACTTTTGGAAATGCCCTCTACCCCACCTCTCCCACCTCCCAGAGCATCTCCCGTGTTCCTGTCAGCACCAGCTCTTTCCCACTCCGAGTGCACTGGGAACTACCAAACCCCACGGCAGGCAAGACCCCACCGGCGGAGCTGGGCTGCAGTCTTCAAAGCGTCCGTGCTCCGTAGTAAGTTGATGCCTAGCAGAGAAATCTGCCTGTGTAGGCAGTCTTACTAGATCAATACTTTCATGCGTTATTCTTTCTGTTCTTAGGCTGACTCACTACACATGAGAAAGGACTCCCACATGATTGTCCACCAACCCTTCAGGAACGCCTGTATGTATCTGACTTCAAGATATAAATACAGTTTGGGCTCAACTTGGAATTCCCACTATATCAGTCAAAATCAGTGCCACAGTGTTCCTTAAACTGGGTTTAAAAAAAACAAAAGGAGCTAACTGAAAATAATTCAATGGACACAATATGTCTAAAATTATAATGGGAGATAATAAGCATTTAAATAAATACACACATGTAAAATTATTCGTATGTTTTTTGGTACCAGGGATCAAACTCAGGACCTCGCACTTGAGAAGCAGGTGCAGCACCACTGAGCTAAATCCCCAGCCCTGGTATTCATATCTTATATCACTGGATGTACCGTATTCACTCATGATTATTAGACATGTCTGTCTAGAAGTGATGACAAGACAATCCTTTAAATATACATCAGTAACATCAGTGTTCTTTTGACATCACCAAAAGCACATAATTTCATTTCCAAACTCTTGTGGGTCGCAACCAGAAGATTGCTTCTCTTCAAGGCCTCGAACTCTATAGTTGTATGGCACACAGCAAACGTCTATGGGCTATCTCAGCTTATGGAGAGGGAGAGCTTTGAGTCAACACTAAGCTGGAATAAGTCATGTTTAGAAATGTGTAGAGCACATAGTTTAAAATCATCCCGAAATGAAAAGCGAGATCTGTGCTCTCGGAAGACGTGTATCATTATTTCTGCTCAGCTCAACACCTACAGGAGGGCTGTGTGCACACACTCATCTCTGGGTACACCACGGGCCACAGGTGGCACAGCAGAGCGATGGCTGTGCAGAGCAGACTGACGTACAAGTGTGACTGAGGGCGAAAGATGGGAAGTTACAAGATTAAAGGCACCATTAGCAAATCATCTCAGGTAGTTTCCATCATGCAGTTTCAATGCATTACGATTACTCATGCGTATTGTTCTTGCTAATGAGGAAACTGAAATTCAGAGAGGTAACTAAATGTGCTAAAATGTACACATTTTGTGATTACAATAGAATTCTCGCCTAGGTCAAGCTCCAATCCCCTTACCCTCTCAATCATACAATAATTTCTATTTTGTGCTTTATATTCAAATACGGTACAGGATGTGTTTGCCTGAATACATTTTCATTCCAGAGCCATTACGAAAGGAGATATTTGCACGCATGCACACTCACTATCTGAGCACAGAGGACGAGGTCGTCGCATACACACTGGAGCAGTCTTCCCCAGCACCAGGCTTTACCAATAGTTGCCAAAGGTGAGGCTGCTCCAGCCCTCTGGGAGGCTGAGGAGTTGCAAGTTTGAAGCCTGCCCCTGCAAGCTGGCAACTTCGTGACATGGGAGCTGGGGCTGTAGGTCCATTTGCGCCTCTGGGTTCAATCCCTGGTACCACACCCTAAAAAAGATAGGACCAGTTCAGCTCCGGTTTGGCCTCAACATAGCAGAAACCTTAAACTGTCAGACACAAACTCTTGAGTCTGTTTCCTGCATGGGATCTGTTGTGCTTTCATGACTGCGAGTCACTTGAGGACCAGTTCTTAAAAATTAGTTTTGAGGGCTGTGTTACACATCGATCACTTCTCTTCATTAGGGCTGCGCAACAGCTAACCACTCTGCCGCTCATCTGTGGCCCATATATTGCAAGTTCGTTTACACAAACAAATTGGACAAGACACACATGATTCTAAATGCATTCTTAGGTCATTAGTGTTCAGCAACACACGCTAGGCGCTCATTCATCTCTGAGCTGATACATTCCTTTAGTCATATCTGCAGGGACTTCCAGGAGGAATCAAGCTGATATCGTATTGTCTCTGAGGAAGAGAGTGTGGAAGGGTTCCCTGTAACACTTTCTCTCCCACAGGCTTTCAAGTGTAAAAATCATCTCTTCATTTTCACCGGGATCTTGAAAACCCTGGAAGGAGAGACTGATTTTTCTGTCTGACAACAGTGGGTAGTCTTGATTATCTATATAATGCGTATGCAGATTGAGAGCAAGTGAATACATTTACATATCACTTCTGGTGTAACAAACCTCCTTCAGAATTGAGGCATTAAGTTGCTGATTGCTGTTTTGATGTGTCTGGGATAGAGCTCTTGAGAATCTGCCTAGGGCAAGCAAGAGGCTCCAGAGAGGCTCTCAGAAGTGTCCTCCCCTCGCAGAGAGGCCAATCAAGGACGAATGAGTTTTCAAGACTTCTCTCTGGACCGTCAGTCACTTACATTTGTGCATGAATTGCTCATAGAGTAATTTTGATACCTTTTGAAATTCTGATATAAATAAATGAGACGTATTTGGTGGGATGTATTGGGGTGTACTTAGCAGGGTCCCAGAGAGAGCAAAGAGAGGACAGTGGCTAAGTTAGGGATGGAAAAACCTAGGAAAATGTCAGTACAGAGCAAGGAAGAGACAAGGAATTGAGAAACCATCCAGCCCCAACCCTGCTTCCTAGCCGTTTTGCCAATGCCAAACTGTGCCTAGAACCCCAAGCTACCCACTGGGACCAGGATCCAGGCTGTCATGTGTTACTGGTCCTTTCAAACTTCGTTCTTCACTCTTTCTAAATTTATCTTTTCATTCTTCAACCAGTAGCTTTACAAAATTAGTGTTTCAAAGTTGAAATAAAGCCATTAACATTTCCCTTTCATTTGTATGTGTGTGTGTGTGCGCGCGCGCATGTGTGTGTGTAAATTCAAAAATGTAGAAAATATATTATCTGCCTGTCAGGAGAAGATGAGAGAAGTTGACTTTAGTGTAATTGTGGTTTACACTACAGGAAACTTTGTACCCACACCTGGAACAGAATAATCTGCAATGAGAAAAGAACAGAGCAAATTCTAAAAGTCATAGAAATGAAGAGTGTTATTGTTGAGATAAAAATTAAACTGAGAATTAGATGATAAAATGGACAATTAAAAAGAGATACCCACCACCTGCCTCGCAAGCACAAGGTCCCGAGTTTGATCCCTGGTACCAAAAAAAAAAAAAGAGGTAAGTGGGCCGGGGATTTAGCTCAGTGGTTCCGACACCTGCCTCGCAAATGCAAGGTTCAGAGTTCAATCCCCGGTACCAAAAAAAAAAAAAAGAGGTAAAAATGTAATAGAGAAAAGAAAAATTTAAAAAGACCAATTCATGCTACCAAGGATGCAGTTAATAAGCCTTTGGGAAATAACTATCTAAGCAATAAAATCAAATATCCCAGAATGGAAAGTCATAAGAACTTAGATCTATGCTGCTGAAGGGAAAACGAAACCAAACCATTACATTAACAAGCAACGGCATCCTACAAGCTGAGCATAACCTGAACACTCA
This sequence comes from Heterocephalus glaber, assembly GCF_000247695.1. The sequence continues at coordinate 8,346,667 of NW_004624798.1, forward strand.
GAGATTTCCACTGATCCCTTAGAGAGTTCTGTGCAAAAATCCTTCCCACTGTAACTTGCAAGGTTCTGAGGAACGCTTTTTTCATTGTAGGAGCCCAAGACTACACAATTACCTCTCATTTGGGAGGTACAATTTGGGCATTTTTATCCATACAGAGGCCCTAAATATTTACACTTTGCCTTAAGAAACTACAACATGCTTCAATCAAAGGTCTCAGTCGAGAAAAAGTGCAGCAGATATTTTTCCACAGTCCAAGCTTGTCATTTTCTTTATTTTTATTCTTTTTTCACATTCTGACCCTTGTCACAGGTGACGGGAAATAGTGGAAATAGCTCTTGCTTTATAGATACATTTTGATTATTTAAGCCAATTACAGGAATCCCATGGCCCTTGCCAATGGATTTGGAGTGGGAATGAGACAACAGTAGAGGTCTGCAGAGTGGCCTTAGGGAAGTCATTGCTTGTCCTAGCATTGAGAAATGACAGAGATTGGCCGTGCCCACGTGTGAGCCTACAGCAGTGGCAGCCACATTTCCACAGTGATCGCAGATGGGCAGCTGGACCAGGACACTTCGCCGAGGACAGCAGAGCAGCAGTAATCACATCCTTGCTGTAAACTTCTTTTCCACGTTGACGTTACTATGCTTTATTATCTTCATTTCACTCATTAATATTTGAATTTTCTCATTACTTCCTTTGCATGTCGATCTCTCTTCTTGGTGGACCCTGCGTTCTTTGAGAGCAGGAGCCTTATCTGCCTCATTAACTGCTGTATCCCCATGGCCTGGCTTGCTATAGGCCCTCGGTGAATATTTCTTGAATAAATAAATGAGGAAGAAAGGATGAGACATTGTAAATAAGCCAGCATAGCAAGAAATCAAAATGTAAGGCATGAACTTGACACAGTAAAACCTGGCTATTCATGTATTATCTAGAGATGTAAAGCCAGCCACGGATGGAACAGTTAGGAAAATTAAAAATGGCCATGTGTCCTCTTGCCTCTTGGGGACATGATTAGGAGCCCCATAGAGATTTTCCACGGTGTTTCTGGCCATATTTGCAATATTCTTTTTCTGTGCTTCCTCTGGGATGACATTTAGCATCCTCAACCCACTCATTTTAACCACTAACACTTGTCTCTTTCAGCCTCTCCTGCTGAGACTGAAGGTCCTAAATTGAGGAAGCTGATACCACGACTTCATTTCTAATCAAATGAATGCAATACTTAGATAAATTTTTAGGGTGCACGGGTACTTTAAAACTTATCCTTAGGGCTTAGGAACTGAGGCCTGAAACTGAGGTATGGAAGTTTGGCTGACTCTTCACCGCCCATTAAATCTTAATCTTGACTGTAAACTTACAGAAGACAGGAAATATAAAGAATAAGACTTCTCTTTGTAAGGACAGCAGTATCCCTTATCTCTCCAGAAAGAATTCATTTTGCAGCTCTCATAGTAAAAAGATAACATTTTCATTTTAGTTTTGTATTTCTGGGAAAAGTAACAGAGATCCACTTAGTGTTTAAAAATAAGGCTTGAAGGGCAATATAACTTTTTAATTTAAAAATATTTTTAAGGGATAATGAAACTACATTGCATTACCTTTCAATTTTAACCTCATTCTAGGCTTAAAAGAGACACTAACTCCTTAATGCCCCTTACATGTACTGCAATCTCTGCTCTTGTGAATCCCATGGCATTTCCTACTAAATTCAATATGCTACACCCTAACATTGAGGTGTTTGGCATGAGTTTTCTGGCTTGTCTCTGAACATAGTAAACAGCAAGGGACAAAAATCCTGCATCAACTGTGTAGACAGAATTATATGCTTAATGATACACTCTACATTCACCAGCCAAAAGAGAAACACCTTTTCCATATGAGACTGAAATTGCATGGATGGAGAGGCGACAATGTGACAACAATCAAAAGGGAAACAAAACTGAAATCATTTCAATCTTTTATAAATTGAGAGCAAAATCTATGTAAAGTTGTTCATTCCTTTCAAAACCTCGTCTTGGGACTTTGATTTCTGTACAGCAACGTGTTGGAATAGATGTCCATTTCACATATAAATAAAATCTTCTCAAACACATCCATGAGTTGGCTTGTGAGGACTACTTTGTATAATAAGTAGTTTCCCTTCTTTACTGAAACTAAAAAACAAGGGGCAAAAAGTCAGGGTCGTGTTCAAGACAAGGACTCTTAATAAGAGACTTCCATAAAACTGGAAACTTAAGGTACATCAACCATATTGTAAGGACTCATATAATAAATATAATAATAAACATAAATATAATTGGTTTAAAGTTTCAGTAAAGAAATGTGTCCATCTTGAAACTTGCCACTGAAAGGTAGTAAAGCAAAGCAGCATTAAAAACCAAAGTGAAAACAAAACAAAAAGACACTTTTGGAGAACAAGATGGGAGGACTTCCTTACCTACCAGTTCTTTTTTGAAGCATATCTGTGTATTGTAATATCAAATGTAACCAATAGCAACCAACAGACATTGCCAACATTTGATTTCCTTTACCCTGTAGAAATCCATGGCCACTGGGTAAAGCTTGGTCTTGAAAGGTCTTTCAGGCAATAATTTAACCACAGTTCACAGTCCACGTAATTTAACCAAACGTGTAGCACATGGCCTGGCATTCTTCTTGCATCATACTGTTGCACTGTTGGTCAATGATAAGGCAGCCAATGCCACACATTATAAGTTTCTTCTTAAAAATTATAACCTCACTTCCTGCACCAATTTCTGAGGGGTAATATAGAATATATCATCAGAACAAAAATCCAAATCTCAGAGAACAATACAAAAGCTTAGTTTGCACTCGGGCTTTGTTTCTAATGTTGATCAGCAGTAATACTTTGTTCATTAGCATCACTCAGGAATTCAGGCCAGTGCAGGCTCTAGCATATGTTTCCATGACTACAGCAGAAGTAGAAAAGAATTTTCCAAAGCGTGTGCTGATTCCTAAAGCTTCAGACAAGAAAAAGCCCCATCATTATCTTTACAGTTTATTGGTAAGAATGTCATCGCACCACATCAAGCTTTCAAAGGGACAGAGTTGCTTGTGACCACGGGTGAACGTGCAAGACATTGTGCTAAGAGAAATAACTCAGGCACAGAAACATAAATACCACATGATCTCACTCATATATGAATTTTTAAAAGTTGAACTCACAGAAGTTGAGAAAATAATAGTTACCAAATGCTAGAGAGGGTGGAGGGGAGGGAGGATGGGAAGAGATTGATCAATGGGTAAAAAGTAGATTCCAGTAAGGAGGAATAAACTCTGCATTGGTATTGTATAGTGAGGTGATAAATAATAATGTATCATAAATTAGTGAACTCTAGAACACACTGAAGAAATTATTCAAAATGTCTTCAAAAAGACCCTAAATTGAAAATATCGGGAACCAGGAAGGAAGCTCCCTGCCTCCATCCCAAGCTTCTAGCACAGAGAAGCTGAGCTGGTCCCAGAACCTGGAAGAAAGCTCCCCTGCTGTCATCCCAAGCTCCTAGGGCACAGAAGGTGAGCCACGTGGGCGCCAGAAGCACC
>NW_004624798.1:8353048-8380679 GCF_000247695.1 Heterocephalus glaber
GTCTTTGCAAATAGGGAAGGGTGAAGGGGGTGAAGGGAGGGCAAGGGAAGGGGGAAAAAAATAAGAACCAAGAGACTCATGTAATGGTACAAGATCCCAATGATGAATGTAACTGTATTGTATACCAAAAATGTACCAACAAAGTTAATGGGGAAAAAAAAGAAAATATCAAAGAAATTTTTAGAGATAGTGGTGACAGAATAAGAAGGAGGATATTGGAAGAAATGAGTGATATTTCACAGAAACACAAAAATAGATCAAACCTCAGACTCAGAAAGCTCTATGGCCTCGAAACACAGCACAGTACATACAGATATATCATTATATGAACACATGATGACCAACTTTAGAAACTAAAGTCAAAGAATGAATCTTTAAAAGCAAATAAAATTTTTTTAAAACCCATACAAACTAGGTATGAAGGGATATTTCTTAACCTAATAAAATGTATCTATAATACACCTGCAGCAAGTATACTAACGGTGAAATGCTGAAATCACTGGGTGCAGAAAATCATTGTATTAGAAGTCTTTACAGGGCCAGGGATTTAGCTCAGTGGTTTCGCTGCCTACTGCACAAGCACAAGGACCGGAGTTCGATCCCAGGTACCAAAAATATATATAGAGAGAGAGAGAGTAAATACACATGGCAATAAAAGGAGCAAAGTATCCAGGGTACAATGGTGCATGCAGCTATTTGGAAGTTTGAAGCCAAGCTGGACAATTTAGTGAGACCTCATCTAAAATAAAAACAGCAATACATTCAAAAGTAAGTCATGAAAGAGTGACGTTTGTGACATGACAGAATAGCAGTACTAATATTCCGCAACGGGAGTTTTACAGTTTGTTGTTAAACACTAAACACTGTAGCCTGCTTCTATCATAAAGTCATAAGAAAAGCTACTTAAAATCTGGGGTAGGGCCAGGGATTTAGCTCAGTGGTTCTGGCGCCTGCTGCCAAAAGCAAGGACCCGAGTTTGATCCCCAGTGCCAAATAAATAAATAAACAAACAAACAAACAAATAAAATCTGGAGTGACAAGGCTAAAGTTTTGCTTAACTTACATGTTTATCAAAGTATTTCCTATAAGAATATTTGCTTGTATAACCTAGTACAATCAAATAGAAAGCCTTGTTATTATAAAGCTTAACTTACTGAAAAATAAACTTGCTAATCATTCACCTCATAAAGCTAAAGACAGGCATTTGATTCATCTGACATTTTTTGAAAATCCACCTTTAGAATGTTCTTCCAAGTCAACTTAGGAAACTCTAGCTGCCACCTTCTCGTTTCATATTTTGTTTATACATCAAAATTCCACATTCTGCTTAGCATAAAATGTGGTGCAGAAAAGTATTGTCTTTGTGGTAAAATAGAGTCCCCAGGCAGCCCAGATGACACTGATGTATGTGTTCTTACAGATGGAGCACAGAGGGTGGGCATGGAATCTGGAACAGTCCGCAGGACAGATGGCATTTTTCTGTGTTTTGGAACAAATGTGCAGAGATGTTTATTTATTTCATTCCAAATGGTAGTCCAGGAAGGTATGGAACAATCACCTTAGAGCTGGCAAAGTAACCAAACAGTGAGAAGTGTATCTTACACGCTACAGGGGAAGGAGCAGATTCTCTCTCAATTAAAAAACTATAAAGAAATTGACTTAAAAGCCAAACCAAGGTGTTGAAAACATGTATGTTGGGCTGCAATATACGTCTCGATTTCTTTTTCTTTTTTTACGACCCAGCACAAGCCTACATTTAAGTAAAATTCTAGCAGACCCTGCTGTGGTTCAAGATGCATTTTGTAAGTATGTGATGACTCTTTTTCTTCTTGTTTTTCTTGGGTTGTCTAAGCAACACAAATTAAGATGACGAACTAACTGAACTAACTGGCCTAAGATGGTAATAGAGTAGATTTTTCCTCTTAAAAGCTGATGATAAAATAATAAGATATCTTTTTTGATACCAAACAAATAGCTTACATACAGGTTAAATTTACCCTTCAGAGTATCCTTCTCCTCCAAAGATTATAACACACATAACTCATTCTAGGAGCTGACAGAGGTCAAAATACTTCTGGGAATTTTTTTGTAATTGTCTTATGCAGGTTCAGAGAAAAAACTAATTTTGCATTCATATTTTGATTAACATAAATACTAGTCTAATGAAATGTTTTTCTTACCATTGTGGGAACAAATAACTTTTGGAAACCTCAATTGAACTTCATTCTCTACCAATCAAAGGGATGGAAATATGCCTCCACTGAAGATTTCCATCAAAATCTGGCACAAATTCTAAGGCACATACTTGGGAGACAGGCCTGAGTTTGAATCCTTGTTCTCATTTTGTAAACCTGGGGCCTTTGGCAAATATTAAACTCTCCAAGTCCATATTACTTATCTATGAAGTGATAGTAATAGGGCTGCTAATGTTTGAGCCAGAAAATGAGGGACCAAAGGTAATTTTGATGCATTCTGTTTATCCAGGGTCCAACACCACTCACAATTCAAGGTATGCATTAGATCAATGGTTATGGACAATATAAATGATAGCTTTCTTTCTAAAAGCTGGTGTCATTGGGATAAAACCGTGCAAGTTTTATTAAGAAGACTATAGGAGGGCTTTTGAAAATTTGAAAATTGTCTTAAAAATGAAAAGAGAAAAATGAGTGATGAGTAAAAAGGAGGATGTTTTAGAGAATGAAGGGGTCAGAGGGCGTGCAGAGATCGGAAAGGAAGTGAGATAGCCTTGCGAGGTACAAAAACATCTGTATGCATGCATCATCCAGGAGAGGTGAAAGAGTTTCAGAGCAGGAGAAAAAGAGGAGCCAAGTCAGTAAGATATGTATGTCCAGAGTAAAACACGGGTCAATTGTTCATTTCAAATATAAGGCATTGGAAAATGAGTGTTAATTCAGACTAAAGAATGACCCCAGGACAAAAGGAGAAAAAGCCTTGCTTCTTCAATGACCAAGAAATCTCGGAGAAATGTTTCTGCTGTCGTATTGAGGGGAATATCAAACCAGATTCCGCTGCCCATGTGCACCGAGAAGCAAAGAAGGCAGTGTGGTGAGCAACAGTGAAGCCAAAGCTGACCTGTATAAGAAGCTGCCAAGAGAGACTTGTGGCCCGGAGAGGCGAAGCCAGGAAACAGGCAGGCAGCTCCGGCTCCAGGCCCTCCTGAGCCTGCCTGGACATCCAGCTGAACCCAGGAGCAGCTCAAAGCCGTCCAATGCTTCCCCATTTTTAGCTTACTTTTAATGGACTTCTGTTCTATGCAATCAGACTCTCCTGACTCCAACAGAGGGAAAAAAACACATAGAATGAAATCTTACCAGAGTTGTTAATGTATTTTTAAATTCAAATAGTCATGATGAATCCACCACCCCTGAACTCAAGTTACTGCTACTATTTTCTGTGGCTCCACACAATGAGGCAGAGATGTAGGCAGAAGCCAGATCCTGAAGGACCTGGAGAAGCCAAGTAAGAAAGTCAGAAAGACTACACTGACTTTACCAAGACATACAAAGGAGGAGGAGGAAGGAAAGAGAGAAGTAGATGTTGATAAGTGACTTCAGAGTTGTTACAGTAAATAGTTGAAGAAAAAATGAAGTTTTCCTTCTGAGGATGAAAGTGACAACATAGTAACTGCCACAGCATGGGTGGGGTTGTTTGTACAACATTTTGTTTGATTTTCAATATCTTAACATGAAACAATGTGAGTGTATTTAAACTTGATGGAAGGAGGCAGTACACATGAAGACAAAATGCAAAGAATGTTAAAAGTAGTGTCTCCAAAGGAAGGAGAGAAACCCAGAGTCCTCTCTTCAATTATACTAGATGGGAAAAAGGATTTTTTGTTGACATAGAGTTTGAGTTTACGGGTTCATGGGAATATTTTGAAAACGTGCAATTTGATGGACCCCAAATCTTTTATCTTAGGAGAAATGATAATGTGTTCAAACTATGATGATGCTCAATGGAAAAAGAGAATGAAAGGTTTCATAAAATAGGACATTTGAAATTTCACAGGTGTAGAAAGAGAGAGAAATACCAAGAGAAACACAGTGGTGCTCTGGGCCTATCTTGACCCCATTAGGGTAGTTCCCTGGGACTATTACAATTGATAATGACAACTTTCTGTTTGATTATGTGATTGTTTCCAATACTGCACAGCCCAATGCAGACACAAAGAAAACTGAGTAGATGGATTTTTTTTTTCAGCATTGGTTTTATCTGTTTGAGAAAATATGAAGCAGAGGAGCTCCTTATACATGTAAGAGAGTGGAACTGAGCACTATGAGAGCTGAGCTATAACAAGAAGACATGAAAGACATGACAGCAGAAACAGATGAAATAAAGTGAAAGTGGAAGGAACTATGCTGAACGCCTGATAGTGGCAGAACCAAGGAAGATGAGGAATTACATAGCTGTTATCTTCAGTGCCTCCAGGCTGCCAGGCACTCTGAATGCCTGTGGGTCACCTCAGTACCATCTGCCCCATGGATTCTGATCACCCAAGTTGAGAACCCAGAAGCTTCCCCAGACATCTTTTATGCTAGAGTATGAGGCTGCGAATGAAAACATGCGCATCCTCCCAGAACCTAGACTTTCAGGAGTCAACCATTTGAGCGACTCAGCAAGAGCTGCTCACCCTCTAGCACGGTTGTAGGGAGCACGTCTGCACTGCCGAGAACCGGCGGGGGCTCAGGCAGCCAAGGAGCCAGCAACGTCCCTGGCACCTACACGAACGGCGGTGCTGAGAAAGGGAGCCAAGGAGGCAGAGCGGCCTCTGTGGGGCTGCACGCTGAGGCCTGAGGGCTGCTGGGGCCCAGATCCGGGGCTTGTTGGCAGACTGCGTGACATCGGGGGGCTCCTGGGATGGATGAAGGGTCTGCGAAAGCAGAGCCTAAAGTGCTCACAGAATGGGGTAGGGCAGGTCCTTCCACTCTGTTAGATGAAGACGTGTGAAATCTCATACTTACATTCAATAAAACTTCTGGCCTCCTTGGTACTATAGCTATTGGTAGTTTTATACAGCAGGGTCCTTTTCAGATAGGACAGATTTCAAGTAGGTCTTGTCCTCTCAGGGCCTGTGTTTCTTAGACTTTCGTTTCCCATTTCCTCAAACCATGGAGAGTTAGAGAAGAACACCAGCAAAAACATAAAGGGTTGGACTAAGGCCAAAGGAATTGAGGGCCTGGATCATGTGGTTACCCAAGAAGTGAGTATTCCAGTAACCTGGCCTGAGGATGGAGCAGCAGACAGGCAGCATCACAGCTTCTTGGGGAGGAGAGAGCAGCGGGAGACACAGACACAGGAAGCACAGGGTGGGGTTGAAAAAGCCTGTCTCCGTCGCAGGGAGCACATCACATTTATACTGAGGTAGGAGCTGTTGGGGCACATTCAGCTGAGGAATGGTTGGAACGCATTCGGCTGTGGTCACTCAGGTGCTGCTACCTCGTATTGAGAGTAAGGGACCTGGAAGAAGGAGGAGAGGGCGGCTGTGATTCCGTGGGTCGGAGGTGTCATGGTGACTGTCTGCTCCTACAGAAGCAGGAGCGATGTGAAGTTGAGGTGTGCTCAGGATATTTCACTGAGGGCCTGGGTGGGGCATATGAGTCAGGGGAGGCAAAGATGACCCCAGGGGGTTGGACCTGGAGAAGTGTGGTGAGAAGATGTGAGTGTGTGGCACTTCAGTGACTGTCTCCCTGATAGCTCCAACATCCTCACATACGAATAAGAAAACAGGATCATCTAGCTGTGAGCCAAGATTGGGGTGAGCGTCAGGCATTTGAGGAGTAGGTGAAATGTGCATTCCCCAAAGACCACCTGAAATGGAACTGCCCAGACTGAAAGGTATTCTGCCCAGTGATGTAGTCAGTGGTTAGCATCCTCTAAGGAGAATCTCGGGGAAGAGTATTTTTCACAAAATCCATGGAGGAGGAAGATTCACTGAAACCACTTTTAGACATACACATCTCCACATACCCCACTGTAGTAGAAATGTTCGTAGATAACAGAGTCCTTGGTTACAGCTTACTTCATTCAACTACAGTCATCAAACACACTCAGCCACTTTGAAATAAGCAAAAAATCTGTGTGAAGTGTAAGTTTGTTGTGTTTGTGTCAATTGGCTCATTATCTGGACTCTAATTTTACATAAAGCCATCCAAAACTCCACCATGAAGACGAGGCTATGGAAGAAAGTGGATAAAATATGATCCCAGCAGAACCTCCCAGTGCAAAAATATTGTTTCTTCCTCCTTTCATTTCACTGAGAGTCTTCTGTGGCTCAGTTCATGAGATTTTTGTGTAGCAAGAGCCACCTGGATACAGGGCCAGCCTAGCAGTCATCTTAGAGACCATAAGAACTCCTGCTACACTGAAAACGGTCATCAGGGTGTGATGGAGTGGGAATTATGAGGGAAAAGCTTTCTACCCAAATAAGCATTTGTATCGGTTGCTTTCCCCACAATAAGCATGGCTGACTTTTACATTCAAAGATAGTCAAGGATGTTCTTGTTTCTTTCTTGGGTTTTTTTTCTCAAGAATCAGCATCCTCCAGTCATTGCAGCTTTGGACAGAGTGCTTGGGTCTATGGCTGGGGTGCTGCTAGGTGTGTGATCTTGGATGTATTATCTGTGCATATGTAATGCCTTCTTTTGTTTACCTTCTGGGGTAAACAGAATGGGGGCCTGAATGGGGCACAGCATCACCACACTGCTGCTTTCCCACAAAGATTAATACAATTAGCATATGTTAATGTGGGGAGCGGTGGTAGCTAAGGAGACTCCATTTTGAATCTTACCCTCCATTGTATGGAGACTATGTTATGAGGAACCGCATCCTTACCTAAATTGGATGTTTACCTTCAGAGATTGCCCTGGAATGTGATGAACGTTCTGTAGCCCCGAGAAATGGGAAGGCCCATGAGGGTGGGGAATTGCCAAGGGACTGGAAAGCAGGGAAGCAGATGTCCCTGGATAAGGGTCATGATGTAACAACCAAACTCACCTGTAACAACCAAATTCACCTGTAACAAACTCACGGGTTGTATAAAAGGGAAGAGAAAAATAAACTCGGAGCTCGGTCTTGGGAGCCCTGGTGACTCTGTCTTTTTTCTTTTGAAGTGTGTTTTTTCTTTCATCCTCACCCCTCCTCTCAGGTACTGTTCGACTAGTGACGGCGGGCTCCATCATGTTAATTATTTAAAACTGTTCTTAAAGTAAAATAAGCCCTTGGGTAAATGTTAACTACTTCTCTTACACCTTTTGTACAGTGGCACTGTTCTACCTGTGGGTTTTTTGGGTTTTGGGGTGTTGTTTTTTTGGTACCGGGGATCAAACTCAAGTCCTTGCACTTGTGCAGCAGGCAGCGAAACCACTGAGCTAAATCCTAGGCCTGGTTTTTTGTTGTTTTGAGCTCCTTTTCTCCTAAACTTTCAAATATCCTGTTTATAGTCATGTATTGTACTGTATCTTATGTTCGTTTTCTGCTTATATACCAATGCATTTTATACAAGTTTGTCTTAACATTTAGATTTAGGCATTTGTACATTTTTAAGCCACCTATCATCTAAAATCCTTTTCCATATTTTGGGAATTTATATCTTATTCATCCAAGTAAGAAAAAAAACAGCCTGGAAGCTCAACCCACCTGCTCTTCATCTTCCCTGCTTCCTTTGCAGCTAAGGTGAGCCACACACGATCCAGGCTTGACCAACCAGATGTACCCAACCCAAACTATGAGCAGGAGTGAACCATTCAAAGGTGAGGAGCCATGAAAAGCCCATTCTGAGCCAGGCCTGGTGGTACATGTCTGTAATCCCAGCACTTAGGAGGCTACAGCAAGAAGATCCTGAGTTCAAGGGTCTCCTGGCCACATAGTGTGTTCAAGACCCACCTAGGCTATATTACGAGACCGTGTCTCACAAAACAATAACTAAATAAAGTCCATTCTGGTAGCAGGGGAAGGTGACACCAGCTAAAACACTGAATTTCCAGGGACATCATGGCCAACCAAGAGGGCCAGTGCTGTTATCTGGGACTTGGACGGTCTGCCCTGGAGGTGAATGGCAGCAGCTGCCATGACCCAAAGAACTCCTTTGGGATCTACATTTAGCTTGGTATTGGCTGATGCCTAGCTCCTTGTCCTTACATATTTTCTAAATACAACAATTCTTGTGATGTCCTCAGCATCCTCTCAGTAAATACATTTTAGGGTGTTGTATTTCTGATCTTTGCAACTAACAGACCCTGACCAAAACACTCTAGTGTTGGGGAGGGCTGTGTGGTGGAACATAATTCCCAGCCCCACAATGTCTCACACAGACACAAATATTCTTGTCCTGGATTTACATGAAGTTAAATTAACAGAAAATATACCAAACGCTGGGTGAAATTCCAATGGCTGCTGTGACAAATTACCATAAACTTCGTGGCTTAGCACGATACAGATTTATCCCCTTCCAGTTCTGGAGGACTGAACTCTACAGTGAGTCTCACGAGGCTGAGATCAAGGTGTCTGCAGACTCCAGGGCAGAGTCCTTTCCATGTTCCCTCCTCCAACCTCGAGAGGCTGATTATGTTCCCTATCCTGTGACCACACCACTCCAGCACTAGCTTCCAGCCTCCATTCACCTGACCTTTTACATCTCTCTCATTAGGACCCTGTCATTACATTTGTGGCTCACTAAGACTGTTCAAAATAATGTCTTTGGCTCAGATTTCTTAACTGAGTCATATCTGAAAAATCCTTTCATACTTTTGACATAGAGTAACATTTACAGATACAAGGAATTGGGATGTGGATATCTCTACAGGGTGGGGAGCATTATGCACTGTGATACAAACTCTTAGACCAACTATTTCTACAAGAAATAATGCCAAGCCTTCCAAGATCTCTGGTCTCTTTTACATTAGAAATCTTCCTCTCCTCCAGTCCTTAGCCCACTTGCTAAAGATCAAGAAGATGCAAGTTGTATAAAGCTGCTATCTGCCACCTTCAGGGAAACAGAAAGGTTGTTGAGACCTAATAGAGAAACATGTCACACACATAGCAGGGTGTGATGTGCCCCACTGCTATCTCACTTGATTATGGCCCAAATGTATACATTTGACCAAGTATGGAATACTATGAGGAAATATGAGTGTATTATCTTGATTTTGTATAGAGGGGAACTTCCTATTCCACACACATACTTTCAGAAGAAACATTCCCTGGTGGTCTCATTGAATGATCGTGCATTTTCTCTAATGTTGGGAGCCATGACTACCCAGAGCCCCCTTCCTGTTGGTCAAGTTCACTTTGCCTGGTGAAAGAGCAGCTCATATTCCCCTTTCAACCGGGAGACACCAATCACCAGGTTGACTTTGCTTTCCCTTAGACATCTCAGTGAGCTCTCAGAGTGCTACAAGCTTTTCTGCCTGGAAGCTAAGAGTAATTCTATGAATTCAGGGTCTTCCACATATTCTTTGATCCCAGTGTATTGATTGTGGTACTTTATGCCCTTATTCTTGTTTTAAGTCTCCTTTTCGGTCTTTACTTTTTGTTTTATCAATTCATGCCTTTGTTTCCTTCCACTTCATTAATACAAGATAATTCCAGTCACCTTTCTTTCTTTTCTTTTCTTCTGTTCATTCCTTTCTTTCCTTTGCTTTATCTACAAAGGCAAGTTGTCTTCAAATATTTGAAAGGTGGTCATGGTAAAAGAGAAATTCAAATTAGAAAGAACATGTGAAGAATATTCAGGAAGTAGTTGCTAGAAATTATGATGAAATGATTTAGGTTTATGTTAAGAAACACTTTTTGAATGATATTCTTTGGCGGTGGAATGAGCTGACTTTGAGGCAGTCATTCATTAGAGCTATTCACTCAGAGGCCAGGACATCATCAGGAAGAGGAGCTTCCATTTCTAGACAGTGGTTGTGTCACGCAATCCCTCAGTACTTTTAAAAATCTATTTATTTCAGGTAGTCAGGACCCTGTGTAACGTGCAATAAAAGAGCTGATTTTCCCTACCCACATTTGACACTTACTTCATATATACAGTTCCTCTTTTAGGATGGCAGTTGGTCCTTGTTTTATATGAAAGTAAACACAAGCATAAAAATAAAGTACACGCTCAATATAGAAATAAAAGGTAGTAGAGCAGGAAAATACTGTCCTTTCTGCTCTGTGTGAGATTTTCTACTAGGATCCCTATGAAATGAGAATTACATTAATAAAAAGGATCATAAGTATATATCTAATGAGTGCTAAGATTTTTAAATTACAAATTTTCATGAAACAGTACATGTGCTACCAGGACTTGAATAATGAAGCGCATTTGCCTCTAAGATAGTGGAGGGCATGGTTTGCTCCTAAGAAGATGGGAGACATGGGCTGAAACCTTGTCACAGAAGCCAAATGCACCAAGGAGCTGAAGGAAGAAGGAGAGAAAAGAACAGATGTGCAGAAGAGGCCAGGAGGTTTGCAGCAGCGTCTGTGATGGGGTTGCTCATGCCAGAGAAACCCCGGTAGTGCCTGTCATGCAGAATGCACGCCATCAGCTCTGCAAAGGTTAAATCCACAAGATAACACATCTCAATAGATTCAGCTCTGCCATTGTCCATTATACCTGGACTTCCTTTGGGACTTCCTTTGGCTTGAATTTTTAGGTGAGGGAATTTTCTTAGCTATGGGTAACGGTCCAGGCAGTGCTTTAGTGAAAGACTTGTTCTCCAGCTCAGAGTGTGTTCCTCCTGACCCTCATCGACTCTTACAATTTGTTCTACACAGGAGTCAGTGAGGGGCATTCAGAGTGTACTAGGAGCTGGAAAGCCCACTGTAAGAGCAGACAATTGAGTGCCAGGTCTCTGAAGAAAGGTCTCCTGTGACCCGCTGGAGGACTACAGAGAGCGCTCTGGGCTGGTGAGACGGATACACTGGAACCCTCTGAAAATTCTCTCTGATAAAATGAAGAGCCAGCTATCATTTTGAGCAATGATTATAGATTCTTGGAATGCCATATGTTTTCAAGATACAAGGAGATCTTAATTTTTTCTTAATTCCTTCATAATATTTTAAAAGTTAGGATAACCATACAAATACCTACCTTATTACTTCATACTGAATAATCAATAATTTATAACTAAGTACAGTATTGTTTATACATTTGTATTCAGAACAATTTAGTAAAAAAATGTGCATATAGTCTAAAGATAAGGTAGAGGACTTCAAGGCTCTGGATATGATTTATAATTCAAGAATCCCTTTCTAGCAACTCAAGGACATAAACATAACTTGCAGGGGATCTATTTCTTAACCCATGGAAACACTTCTCAATCCTTCCCCATCTCTCCAGTTCTCTAAGACTCTAGAATTTCTGTGTTCCAAAATCTTACCCCCACCTCCTGCTTCCTGCCATTTATGAAGCAGTTCTATCACATTCAGTCAGCATTTGGGGGTTGGGATGTAGTTCAGGGCTACAGCACTTGCCTAGAATGCTCCAGATCCTGGCTTTGATCCCCAGTACTTCAAAAGCAGTATACTCATGGTGAGTACCTTGTCCTCATCTTGTTATCTTCTCATCTTCCTTTGCTTCTCCAATTATCTTTCTATCCATAACTCTAATTCTGAATCATGGGATCTCCAATATTAAGACTAAGAAAAAGAAAATTCTTAGCTTTGGGAGAATGTAAACAGCTGAGTAAACACAAATTCATCTAGCAATTGAGGGAAGGCTCCAAAAATGTTCATAAACTGAGCCCAGTGCATGCATTAATTTGTTGGATATGGGTATTGAACATGTGCATGTTCCAAGTACAATCCTACTGTAAGACGTCACTGAACAAAACACATAATCATGCACAGCCTTGTGCAGCTTACATCTTAGCAAAATCAGAATGACAGTGAAACTCTGAAAGGAAAAATGGACAAGTACAGGGAGTTAAGAGAATTCTGGGGTTTTACATTAGAAAGATAACAAAAGGGGCAGAGTTTGCAAGTCATGAATGGCCACATAAACATTTGTGAGCATGCGGAAGTGAAACGGGAAGCTGTACCACAGCTCTGAGCAGATGTTACTCATTGAGCAAGTGGGAAAGTGGGTGGGAGAAGTGAGTGAGTGAGAAGGTGAAGCAGTGGTGTAGAGCTGCCAGCCTCAGAAGAATGTCCCTCGCCCCTGTCGCCCTCCCATTTCCAGTGGGATCTACCTTACAGTCTGCAACACCACATCAACAGATCACTATCTGCACTGCCCCTGAGAGCAGCTGGCTGCATGAAGGGATAGAGTCAGCTTTCAGCTTTATCTGCAACTACACTGTTAAATTGGCTCTTAAGAATAATGAGTAAAGAAACTGTTTTGTCTTGTTTAGGCACTACTGGGGACTGAACCCATGGCCTTTACACTCAGCTACATTCCCAGCCTTTTTCTCTCTTTGTTTTGGGACAGAGTCTTGCTAAGTTCCTAGGCTCTCCTAAACTTGTGATCTTCCTGTCTCAGCCTCCCAGAGTGCTAGGATTATAGGCCTGCACCACACCCTGATAATAATAAAATAGTAATATAAATGATACAATTGATGTTCTCTTATACTCAAAAGGCAAAAGTCAAGCTAAAAAGTGAAAAATACCAATACGTCTTTCTACTATTAAATCACCATTATTTAATTTCAGCCAAAGTTAGTTAACTCATTATATAACATTCGTGTTAATTTGAATTTTCTTGCTTTGAATTTGATTTATGAATATTTTGTTGTTTTAATTTATAGTTGTAATAAAAAGCAATTTAAAATAAGAAATGTATACATGAAATGGGTTTCTATGTTTTTAAGCCATATTGGGAGAATAATTATGAGGTCGACATAGTTATGATCTACTTTTTAAAAAAGATATCTGTGTATTCCCATGTATAAGAAATCTGGATTTGTTCTTGGCATCCATTATTTCTATCAGCTTTCTTTACATTGAAAAACAAAGAGAACGGTAGAGTGCTACACAGGTAAGTTAAGGAGTAGAATGTCGTGAGAGCTAGGGCTCACCTGAGTGTGGGAGGCCGGATGAGATTAGGACAGCTCATAGCTCTGAGAAGAACCCTGCAGCCCCACTGAGGGAAGAGGACTGAAGAGGAAACGTGCAGTGTTTGGAATTCTCCATAGACCTTTCCCTGATGTTTCTGGTTTCTCCTACTCATAAAAGACTCAAGATTCTAGAAATCTAACCCTAACCCTAACCCAAACATAATCCCCTAACCCTAAACCAAATCCCAACATATTTCGAGAAAATGAAAAAACAAATCAGCCCAGATGCTATTTTATATAGTAAAATGCAATAAGGATTCCTAAACAGCTAATTCACACATGAATTTGGAAAGTGACATATTGGTGAATGGGAAACTACTACAGTGTTTCATTTTTTCCCCTTATATATTTCAGCTGTTGTAGTATCTAACATACATAGATTTATTATATAATATATAATTAACACATAATAAGTAATATATACAACTCTGCAGGTTTTATTAAAAATGCAAAAGCTCCCCAAAATTGCTACAAAGGTAGTTTTTACATAAGAACACAGTACTATTCACTTCCTGCCTGTCCACATGTTCTATGAGGGCAAGCAAAGCATGAGCCAGACAGTGGAAAGTCACGTAAGTTATTATGCAGATAGTCCATCCTGGCTTTGCTTCACCTTGTGAGAATTATCCAGCTCCCTGCTCCTGCTCAGCATCTCGCCTTGGGACCAAGGGCGTGAACTCAGCCTTTCAGCCCCTCACAGCTCCACCTTCGGAAACCATGGCAACCGATGGCTTCGTGCAGGCAGCTTCCAGTGCTGCTGTGTATTTTCCAGATCTTACAGCTGAGACATAAAATGCTGCCTTAAGCTCATTGCCCTTCATTGATATGACTGGCATCATTAGTTTTCAGATGAATGTGCACATAAGGCAGCATTGTGGGTAGAAGGGATTAACCTTGTGCTGTTGTATTTCGCTATCATCATTACATGACAAATTATGATAGCTCTATTTCAGTACTTTAATCAAATTCCCAGAAGGCAGAGAAAAGTGAGGAGATACAACATCCTGAGCATAACAACAGATGTTCCTATTTTTCTACAAATATGACATTTAAATTATTCTTGGAAGAGTAGCCCAAAGATCATCTGTCACACAGACCACAAATAAAATGAAGGCTTTAAGATATTGTGTGTGCGTGTGTGTACATGTATATTGGGGAGGTTGGTAGAGAAAAAACTTCATTAAATCAAATGCCACTGAAATGTAGACAGTAGCTTTATTATTTGGAGGTTCCATAGATTGTTTCTTATGTGTCATTAAGTAAATGCTACCAGTAACGTGGAAATCTTCCATTCACAGAACCTTTAAAAACATTGCAAGGTAGAGTGCAATAGTTGAAAGAACAAAATCAGGGCCTGGATTCCCTCAGCCTCTGCACAGAATCGCCATGTAGCCTTGGGCTCTTTATCATCTGGATAAGTCTTCAACTTCGTTATTTCTTAAATGGGGTCAACAATGTTTTCTATTTCTTTGGACTGTAGGAAGATTAAAAATGAGTTAATATACATGATTCATAAATATAGAACTCAGTGTTTCATAAATCTGCACTATTACCATTATCATTATTTTACTGTTGTTGAGCTACTTATCTGACATAAAATTGATTTTCAAAAATAAAACAAATAATTGCAGGCCAATAAGCTAAATAAATAAATAAAAGAGAAACGGAGATGATATACAATTGCTTCAACTAAGTAAAAAAAAAAAAAACTCTTACTGCTTTAAGTAGAAATGGTCTTAAAGGTCAAGTGGTACATGTTCAGCTTTGTAGGACTTTGGACACCAGAGGCAAAGGGGGCAGTAGCCAACTCTGAGTCCTGGAGTGTGAGGAAGCTGTTAGACCACTTTGCCCCATCACATTAAATTCCTCTACAATTCTTATACTATAAATTTACTTGTTAAATTTAGCTTTCCACAGATTATCATTTAACTTGTGTTATTAATAAATCTAATAAAGAAGGTCTTACTGCAAGATCTTGTGAATGTATGCAAACCTTGGAGTAAGAATGCACTAATGTATACACTGTGTGTATGTTGAGCTCTTCAGTAGGTTAATGACAAAGTGAATGTCTTAGTTTGCTAATGGTGCATATTTCTCAGAATTATCAATGCATGTGAGTAATTGCCTAAGAGCACTGGCTTTGAAGTCAGACAAACTGACATTTAGACTGCAAGTCCTGACTCATAATTTTAATAATTTGCCACAATTTTGTTTTCTGTAAAATCTGGCTAATAACTCCATCAAAGCTTTACTGTGAAGGCAAAATGAGATGAAATCATTATATCCCTTAAAGTGCCTGGCAATCAGAAAATACTATCTAAAACTGCTACAGATGTAGAGGATTCTCATCTAGGATCTCTCACCAAACTACCCGCAGCTCTCTCCTATTATCTGTGTGTGCATGGATTTTCATTGCTAGTTTTTGTACATGGTTGGAGCTAAACCAAGGACACTTGATAAAACCTAAATATTTAAGAGGAATTGGAAACACTGAACTTTCTAGAAATCTCTGTTCAGTCCTGAACTTCACAGCACCCAGATTAAGAGCAAGGACTTCACCTCATTTCATGGAAAAACCACCTGGTTCTCTCTTCATTTTCCAAACCTCTTGCCAAGTAAATAGCAGTTTCTGTGGCATCCATGGTTTTTCAAGTTCTTTGAGATTTTCCAGTTTGCATGCACAGAGAAGAATGTCTGCAAGAATTGTGTGACATTAGGTACGACCTGGTCACAGCTTCTTTGAATGTTGGTCACAGTATAAAGATACTCAGTCAGAGAGGCATAAAGTCTTTTGCACAGACGGGATCAAACCAGAGCAGGCTGACGTGAAGAACCACAGAGGACTGTCCCAGGGACAAGGTGACGGAACTGA
Source organism: Heterocephalus glaber (assembly GCF_000247695.1). Next base: position 8,368,979 of record NW_004624798.1, read on the forward strand.
ACTACAGAGGCTTAGGAAAGGCAAGTGGGGAGAGAGTGGCTAGGCTTCATGGGCTTCATAAGCCTGGGTGTTCTGAATCTTTCCACTGGCCCAAAGGAGAGCAGCTGTCCCTGGGTACTCAGGGTGGTGTCTCCGGTAGGAGTATTAGAGCCTACCGAGGGAAGCAATTGCAAAATGGACCTAGCAAACTGAGAGCTTTTAACCACGACTTCAACCCTAGATCCAGACAGTGCCTGTGGAATACCATAGCTCAAGAAACCCTGCTCTCCACCCTTGTATAACACGTGGCGCGCTTTGCCTCTACTCGTTCAGCAAGCACTGCAAGGAGACACAGTTGAAAGAGCATTGTACTGTGGATTCGAGGGCTTGGGGTCTGCACAGGGCTCTGCCACTTACTAAATATGGGACCAAATCACTTGATCAGAGGTTTTCTTTATCTGTCAAGTGGGCACTGCCACCCTTACAATGACTGAGATCAAGTGAACCAGGGCTTCTGGATCAATGCCTGGCTATCAGTAACATTCTCAGTGTGAGAACTCGTTTTTATTAAGTGCTCCTCCTCTTGGCACAAGATGCGAGGTGGCTGAAATGTGCAGGTAAGTAAATACAAGGCAGAAAAGGGGCGGAAACGTCAGAGCACTGAATATAAATGCAGCTCGAGGGCCAGGGCAAGTGCCCTCCCTAATGCCGCACACAAGGGGCATGGAGCCCTCTCAAGCCTGACAGACAGGCCATCAGCCGCTCTTCCCTTATGAAAGAGGCTGCTCTAGTCCAGCCCTCTCTTCTCAGCGCCCCCTTTTAACTCCCCAGCCCCTGACACAGCACCCAAGACTCCAAAATGGCCTGACTCAGGGCTGGGGATTTAGCTCAGTGGTTTTGTCGCCTGTTGCACAAGCGCAAGGACCCAAGTTCAATCCCAGTACCAGAAAAAAAAAAAAAAAGGCCTGACTCAGAGGTACAGAGGAGGATAGTAAGGAATGCAAGTGACCCTCAGGGCTCGGAGAACTCCTCGCTTACAGCTGGCAGAAAAATAGGAAGCTCACTCCCAGAGCCAAACTGAACTGCATGTTACCAACAGTAAGAATGGGCTTGGCAAAGTCTTTCTCCTTACAGCTTTCAGACGACAACCCCATCAGGCCAACATCTGGGTTCAGCCTTGGGACCCCTTGCGTGAGAGTCTAGCCCGCCTGTGAGAGACCTCTGACTTCAACAGTGTGAACTACCAACTGGGCTCCCTTTAGAGTCACTGGGTTTGTGACAACCCACTGCACAAGACAATTCAATGCACGGCATCGCTCAATACACTGGAAAGAACTGTTGTGTAGTATCCTTTTCCTCATCCCTTCTCGCCCCTCTGTGCACCTGGCCAAAAGAGCCCTTGCTTCCACCATTTTAATTGAAAGAAAATCAACATGTTACGGACACCAGAGTGACTCCCTAAAACAACAGGACTCCCAGGCACAGGTGCATCTGCCTCTACCATGCCAACTCTTAAGCACTTTTCCCACTGTGAACTCAGACAGACTAAAGCGTAGTGGGTCAGAGAGTGGTTAAGAAATTTACCCAGAATAGCAGTGAGCCTCACACCTTGGGCTGAAATATCAAGCTGAGCTTAATCCAGTTCCCTCTCATTGGGGCCTTGTGTAGATTTTACTTTGTGGAGGGAATGTGCATGTCCTAATTAAGTCAGATACCAATGGATGTTTGCAGACACCAGTATTTCTTAAAGTTGTCAGATTGTAATGCAAAATCAAGTTTGAAAACTACTGACATGTAAGAGAAGACCTAGACTATATGGTATCAAAGATTTCCACCAGTTTTAAGAGTCTGTGTGCTTACTGAACATAAATATATATTTACAAGCAATACTTTAATGAAGATGGCATCAATTATGATCTGAGGCTACAATTTCCTGTAGCTATTTCCTATTTTCTACCCATAGGACAAGTCCATCTTAATCCTGTACAACTTTAGTGGGAGGGATGGTTGGGATGTAAAAGCTCATTTTCCATGTATATGATGTTGAACTGGGTTTTTAAAAATGCAGGAGAAGAAAGAGTGTACTAAGAGTAGGATAGTGGAAGAGGAAGAAGAGCAAAAAGTATCCACACACATAGATACAGAGACGACAGAGAGTAGAAAGAGACATATTCATGCCTGTGTACATACAGACTGGAAACCAGAGAAATATCAGCTGATAATGTATTCCTGAGAGTAGAGAACCTCAGTCCAATAAACACAGATGTCCATTTGACCGTGGCATAAAAAGCCTGTGGGGATTGGGATATTTCAGGAACAACAGTAAAAATGGCTGCTTTTCTTAGGCTGGTAGGCACACGCCAGACAACAGAAAGCAGCTCGGGAAGTGAAGAACAACTGAAATTAAGATTCACAGGAAATACAAAATCACATCAAAGAGTTACCAAAAAAAAAAATCCTTTGGTATTCTTGGAATCTGGTTTGAGGGATCTGAAATTCATGTCACTCCTGTGGGTGCTTTGATTTCCTGATCTGGAATACAGATTCAATAGTGGGACCACTTCGTAGAGTTGTTGAGGATAAAACGACTTAAGAGCTATAAATCACTAAGTGTAAAGTGTGGCACATGGTGTTGTACGCTTGTTAAATGAAAAACAAACAAGTTGAAATAAATAAGAAAGAATAGTTAAAACTCAGTGGTATTGACAGAAGACTGGGAAAATAAATCAATGGAATAAATTCAAACCCACAAGCAGCCTTGGACACACGTAATCATTCAGTATGTGCTGAACATTACATTTCCCTCCTGTGAGAAAAATAAACAGTGTAGACAAAACTGCTCCCCTGTGATTTTTCTTCCTCTTTCTTGATGAACCAAAGCTGAGAAGCAAAGACGCAGAGCTCAGCTGGGTCTTGCTCATTCCTTCTCTCAAACATTGATCTAACTAAATAATTTACAGGTATTATTGATGTACGGACCACAGCTTCCAAACTGTAGATTTCAACATTGTTAAATTTCTCAGCTATTCCTTCGCATTGTCTCGTAGAGATGCCTTTACCTCTACCTTTGGGACGGGAGACTACGTAGACGAAATTAACAGACGACTTCCCCCATATGTCTACACAGTGGACGCCCTTCCTGCTGGCCTTCATTGTGCCAGTGTGGAGCAGACTAAGCCGAGAACTGAGTGGGTTAGGCTGGCTGCTGCCGCCACAGAGCTCGGGAGCTTCTGGCATTCGGTTAGGCGGGTTTGTAGCCCTCTGAGAGCCGCTATGCAAGATGTGGCCCTCAGTACCATTCCGGCAGGAAGGGTGAGGAGCAGGGTCGGGCGCACAAGTCCACTCGTCCTGTTAGTAACTCCCGAGACTGCAGTTGCTCCTAGAAAGTGACTGCATGTGCTCGTTGCTAAGGACAACAAGCTGCAGCCCCTTCTGCTATAACTGGCGCGTGCATGGAGGACGGGTCGTGTGGCGTTTTCAGTGCTGGCCCTCACTGCCCTCCTCCTCTTCCGTGCACCTGGTGAAATGAAACCAGAGTGCAGCTATTTCCGAGAGTTCTGAAAACCATCGGGCCTCCTAGGCAAGCACCAGGCTCTTGCTGTAAGGAATAAAATATTACAGTAGTGTTAAGGGCTAAGCATGTGAATCTTTGCAGAGTACTTGTCAATGGAGTTACTCGTATTACGTGCTTAAATGGTGTCTTTTAACGTCACCCCAGAAATGCTGGAGGCTGGGGTGTCCGGCTGCCTCCCCCCACCGAAGCACCTGGGCTGCAGTAAGCTCCGCTCCCCCCAGTGGCAGCACCGCTGCCCTAGGCTGACCCCTCACACTCCAGCCTCAGCGTGCGCTCTCAGGAGACGCAGAGTCTGATGCTACAGTCCTGAAAGTCTTTCTCTTTCCCTCGGTTCACAAACTGACCCAGAGAATCAAGCTCTAAATATCAACAAGTTCTGCAAAACGTTGTGCTTCCCAGGGCTGGGGCCCAATGTTTCTGCCCGAGGCTCCTCCTCCGTGTGATGGTTCCGTTGGGGAGGCGGGGGCTCGGCAGGGTGGGGGTTCCTGAGCTGAGCGTGGGGTCTCCTGGATGAGGCTGGTGCCCCTCGCTGTAAGAAGGGCCGGGACAGTTCCTGCGCCAGGCCGGTGAGGACGGACACGAAGAAAGCGGCTGTCTGTAAGCAGGGGTGGGTTCAGCGCACACTGGGTCCCCGGCCTCGCGAGCATGGGGCGCCCCCCAACCGAACCGAACCGAACTGAACCGAGGAAAGCTGCTCGGCGGCAAGAAGAAACCTGGCCGCACACAGCGACCTCGGTGATGTCAAGGGCGTTATGCTCAGCGGAACCACGTCAGGCTTAAAAGGCAATGCGTGCGCGGTTCCGAGTGTGGGACATTCTCGTAACCTTAAAACCACAGTGGCGAGGGACCCAGGGCTCAGAGGGGAGCGCGGCCCTGGCTTTCTAGAGACGTCCTGAGAACATTTTGCAGGTAATAAACCTTCTCTGTGTTCCAATTGTGGTATGATGACGTGCACAGTACTTGTTCTAAAATGCATGGAACTGCACACTGAAAAAGTAAATTTTTAAAGCAATGTATAAGTGCTTATTACATGTTGAAATTACAGTATTTGGGCTATGTTGGCATAAATAAATCATTATTACATTTACTTGTTTTTTAACTTAAAATTTTTAAATTCACACATAGTATTTGTATTTATGGGGTGCAGGATTATAATTCAATGCATGTACGCAATGTCAAATGATCAAATCGAGGTTAATTAACATTTGTCTCTCATATATTATTATTCCCACATAGTGGAAACGTTCAAACTCTTCCCTAGTGATTTTGGAATGCATAATTAATTACTGTAGAATATAGCTTTACTGTGCTACACATTAGAACTGATCGCCCATCTGAATGTAGTTTGCCAACCTCTGTCACCTGCCCCTAGCCCTCTGTACCTCAGTGACTCCACTCCACTCTGCTTCTGCAGCTTTCTAGCATCCATAATGAGGTGACTGCACGTGACACTCTTTCTGTGCCTGACATTTGTTCTCCACTTCCAGCAATGTTGCTACAAATCACCCAAAAAGTCTATTTTTATTTGATAACCTAAAAATAAAATTAAATAGTCTGGAGAAAGGGGACAGGGACCATGCGTTGTCTTGTTATAGGCCAAACGGAGGGCAGGCCCAGGGGACAGCTGGAGGGCGGGGCTGGAGTGAAGGCCTGGCTCAGACCGCAGCTCCCATCCTCAGGGTGGACACCCTGTGGACTCCGCTATGCTGGGGATGCCTGTTTCTTCCCTGGGGTGAGGCTTCCTCCCCCCTTTCTGATTTCACTCTGGAAGCAGATTTTCCAGAGTTCCTTCTCTGCAGACACCGAGTGCCCAGGTCTTCTCCTGGTGAGGGGAAGAAGAGGCACATTTCCAGCAAAGAGATAAAGAATCCAGTGACAAACACCAGACATATTGGGCAACGGCGTGGATTCCAGCAAGTTTGACAAATGCATGAGCACCATGGGGAATTATAAATAAGGTGGCTGGGGTTAAAATGAGGAAAAGCAATGAAAGACTGAAGTGTGTGCACCGAGTCAGGTAGGCACTGGTCAGTCCTAAGAGTTCCCTGGAAATACTTGGGGAATGTTAGGCCGTGACCTATGGGGTGGAAGAGACGGAGAGAGAACAGTAAGGGCAGGCAGCAAGCAGCAGCCACTGTGGTTCAGTAGTGGCCATAGCAGCAAGAACAGGAGAAATGGAGCTAAGCAGCAACTCATGAAAAAAAATAGAACTTGCAGGCAAATTTGAAAAAGTTTAAGAAGAAAGGAGGTAAGTGTGGACCATCAAAGATGCCACTCACTACATGCAAACAGGGATAGTTTAGAATTTTTGGCAAAAAGCTAGGGAAGACTATTTTTCATGCCAGGTCTCAAGTTAATGCATTTCAGCATCGGGAACAAAAGGTCTAGAACACCCAGAACCAGACATTAGTCCCAAGAGTCTCTCGGCAATACTCACTCTTTATTCCAAATAACACCGAGTGATAATCAGAATTTCCCAAACTTACTCTTCAGCCCCTCTCCTTACCCCTTTTAAAGGCTGAGCACCAGTGCAGTCTCCTGCCCCAATCCACCACCAGGGTCCCTTTCCAGTCTCTCTTCCCTGGCAGCACCCTGGTCCTCTCAGTGCTGATGATGTCCAGTTGTGCTTTCCCATCCTAGTGGGGCACTGAGTGGCATCTAATGCACACTCATCAGCAAGTAAGAATCAGAGCAGGTGTAAGGACTGACAAATACCTCAACCTTTCCTCCCTCCCTATGTTGAAACCTTCAGAATGACCCCAGCCCTGCTCTATGGTTCCTTGAAAATGATTTCTAAAGTCCATCCATTCTCAAATGAAGGAAGAACTTAGCAAATTACTTAAAATTGTCATTTAGAAAATCACTCAAAAGTTTCCTCCCAGAGTGCTTCATAAGGCTGTCCTAGGGCACAAGGCATAGCACATGCTTGGAATTTCTGTATTAACCCTGACTATACAGCTTTTTTGTGGCACTATAATTTTTTACTGCTTCTACATATCTTTCAGTAGAGAATCATGCTAATTTTATAAGTAGAAAAGTTGTTGGCTATAAGCTTAGTTACAGACTGGCCTCAAACGTTTGGACTCATATTTTTTCTTCATGTTTTTTCCTCTCATATAACCAAAACATTTTTGTTCTTTTCATCCACAGAAACTTTTTATGTTTTTCTTTGAAATAAGATTAAGGACCAAGACTTTTAACCTAGTATCAAGAACTTATTCCAAATTCACTATCAAATATTTTCTCTCCTTATATATTAATTGTTTCCATAGGTGAAGTGAAGCTATTCTGAGCTTCACTTTTCATTTGCAGAGTGCACAGGTAGACTATTAACAAGAGTCACTCGAACAAGTGATAGCCAGGATGTGCTCTGCACAAATCCAGCCACATTCTGGAAGATTTATTAACAACCTGGATTTTATTTTTCCTTTCACTTCTAAACTTTTTTAAACTTTAATTTATGGGTTTATTTTTTTCTTTCTCAGAGCAACTATTTACTGGCTTGTTACTAAGAAATAAGTTGCTTTCTGAGGAAAGCTGATAAATTTTTTCTGTAATGCTTACTGTACATGTCTATTTTTACCTAAAGATGTTTAGAATTGGGATAGAAGAAAGGGAAGGAAGATCTAATATGAACTCCAATTGTGACATTTTAAATTTTCATTCTTTCCAAATAAAGAAACATGATGTTAACATAATGTCTTTGTGGGCACACTCTGCTTACTTGATGTTGATATTGAGATTCATGAGAGTGTTTGTATTGGATTAGAAGCATAATGTTGTGAATGATGGGCATACAGGCCTTCAGTGCAGATGGACCCTCATGTCCATCTGCAAGGAAGCAGAACACATTTTTTGTCATAAAATCACAGAAACATGTGTCAAACCCATGTTCATTCTTTAGAATATTTCTATTGATGAATTATTCATTTTAATTTTATGAGTTTTATTATATTAAACAATGAGTGCTTAACAGGAAAAAATATCACAAAAATAAAGTACTGCATTTTTAATATTAATGGAGTATTTATTAAAATGCATTAAAATTTTCAACCTGAACATTTTTTTGGTGTACAAAGTCTAAAAAGAACAACACAAATAAATTCCTATATGAACTGCAATGAAAATACCAGTAGAACTCTTCAAAAAAATCTTTACTTCAATTATCATTCCTTCTAAGCCAGGTTTCACACATGACAATAGCACATTCCATATACACATATTGCTTATACTGACAACACATGCATTTTGCTTTCCTGGCCTTTTTGTAGGATAAACTTGACACCTCACTGGTTTTTTTTTAGGAGGTTCTTACTATATTATACAATGTGTAGTTAATAGGAATGTAAAATATCAATAAATAAAGTGCTAAATTATTAATATGTATTGTGCATTTAGAATACAGATCAACATGTTTACATCACTTGTGTACTTAGTTACAAAACTTAAACGATAACATCAGAAATAAATTCCTATATGAACCATAATGAAAACACCAATGGCACTTACAAAAAAAATCTTTACTTCAATTATCACACCTAAACAATAAGAAAATATGATATCAATAAAATATCAAATATGTAATGAGTCCTTGGAATGGACATCAACATTTTCACATCAACTGTGTACCTGCTTATAAAGCCTAAAAGATAACATCAGGAATAAACCCTATGTGAATTACAATGGAAATACCAATAGAACTGTACAACAAAAATAATCTTTGCTTCAATTGTCACACCCAAGGCAGTCTCCAAACATGAAAATTGCATGCTCCATACACAAGTATTGCTTACACTGGCAGCACATGTTTTGTTTTCCTGTCCTTTCTTATAGGGCACAGTTGACATCTTTTTGGTTTTCCTGTTGTTGTAGTAGATCTTTGGGATGGTGCCTGTTCACCTATCAGCTCACCAGTGTGCTCCACAATAGTTTTTTTTTTTTTGCATAGTTTTCTGGGCAGAAACATTTTGTTTTTCCTACGCTGTAAATGATCTCTCATGAATTCCAGTCCCAATCCTCTCTGTGGTACTTTGATCTTGTTATTTTCTTTGTAAACTCACAAACTATTTATGCCATACACATTTAGGATTCAGTAAAACACAGCCACTGGCCAAAGCTTTGTGTTTTTACTGACATCATAGTTGCTACATAACTCACAAACATCTACTCCACCTTTGATTTTGCTGTAGAAAATTACCGTCTCAGGCTTCTGTTTCAACAAGGTTTCCCTATCAGTATTCCCATTATGGTCCAATGTGGACATCAGCAGTACCAGTTTGTTTTTCTTTGCCATATACAAGGCCAGTGTAAATCTTTTTGAAATCTATAGACTGTACTATATGATCCTCTGCTCTGAAATTGTAACATTTCATTTGAAATTTCTGCTTTGTCCCTGTGTACAGTTCCTGCCTTGGTCAACTTGTGCTTTGTTAGCAAATGTAACATCGATTGGAAACTGATAAATCAATTGTTGAATGTCACACTAGTTTGGAAGATGGGAGCAACAAGTTTATTCACAAAATCTTTAAGTGTATTACTATATGAGTAAGAACCTGATGGCTGAGTTCCAGGATAAATTTCTAAATTGAAAGCATAGTAAGTCTTCACATCTACAAGGGCATACATTTTTATGCCATATTTTGACCCATCACTTTTCCATAAGCCTTTTACATTCCTGTGACTACCATAAAAAAAAATCCCTGCTAAGGAACAACCCCCCCCCCACACACACACACACTCCTCTGGCCTCTTGGCTGTACCGCTACCTGGTTCCACACTACAAAGACACAGGGGACACCAGACCACCATACTGGGTAAGTTGGAGGGATCATCACCTCCCATTGGAACCTGGACTATCTTCAGGGGAAGGGCAGCTGGAACCTGCAGTACAACCTTGCAGAGTTCAAACCTTCAGGAGGACAGGGAGCTCAACTTGGGACTTGCAGCCAGAAATCTGCCTGAATCTCACAGGTCTGTGACTGGCTTGCTGAGACTCACTGACATATCTACACACTGCTGCCCACATTGTCTATTGTGACAGCAGAGACATACCCTGAAGGAGGGCCTTCATTTTCATTTTTATTTTTTATTTCCAAAATTATTATTATTCAGGTTTCTTTGCTCTTATTTTTAACTTTTCTTTTTTTCTGCTCTTTTCAAATTTTTATTTTTCTCTTCTTTTTTTTTCTTTCTTTTCTGCTACCTTTCTCTCTCACACTCACTCTCTTGCTGTCCCACATTGTTCTTCATCTCCCTTTTTGTTCCTGTTCTGGGTCTAATTCAGATTTCTTCTTTATTTTTCTTTTATTCTCTTTTTCCTTCTCTTGCCTGTGTCCTCTGGCCTCACTGGTAACCGTCCTCTATCCTTCTACCTGTCTATCCCTCCCTCCACAACTCCTTCTAACTCCCCATTCTGAAGCGTAAAGTTGCTATATTGAAGAGTTTATTCACTATAAACATATGTTTGGTAAGTCCTCAATTTTTATTTAATTCACAGTTAAAGGTGATAGTTTAATAACTACCACAAATTTTCATTTTCTAAGATGTACTTGATGCTAGGGTGTTGCTGATTTTATCACTTGGGCTAAGGTGTGGTGATTCATCTAGTCAGTGGTCCTTCCTGGTATAATGAAAATGAGATAGCCTCAGAGTCATTAGAGACTCAAAACCTAAAGACCAGTTATATCTGGAAGACACCTCTGAGAAGCAATCATTCCATGAGGGTTCTAATTACAAGCAACAAAGATACTTACAATAAGAAATTTCAAAGTATCAACCCAGGATTAAACCAAGGACAATACCAAAAACAAAAATGAGAAGACATTTAAGCAAGGCACAAACTCAGACTTCCACCCACCAAGGGTAAATTCTGGGGGAAACGAGGTGGAAAAGTCTGATAATCAACCATCTGGACACCCTGAACTGATAGCACAGGAAGTAACAAAACAGATGAATGAGGCTCTAGAAAAATCCAAAGCAGATATAATCTCCCAGATAACTACAGAGATGGTGAGCAGAGTGAAAGATATGATTAGAGGCTCTAGAACAGAAACAGATTAAAAAAAAATAGATGAGCTCAGAAACATGCTAGAAGCCATAAATGCCCAGCATAAGAAAGAAATGGAAACCATGATTGGCCAACATAAGAAAGAAATGGAATCCATGAAACAGATTCAAACAGATATTCAGGAAATTAAAAACTCCATTGAAAGTATGCACAGCAGATTAAGGGAATCTGAAGATAGAATATAAGATATAGAAGACAGGATTGCGGTTAAGGACCATGAAAACATCTCTTAAAAATAGTAAGGGACCACGAGAAATCAATCCAGCAGCTGCTAGATGAAGCAAAGAAAAATAACATAAGACTGATAGGAGTCCACAAAAAAACAGGAGAAAATACAATTGACATAAAAAAACTGTTCACAGAAGTAATAGTTGAAAACTTCCCAGAAAGAGGTGGAGAATTGGACATACAGATAAGTGAGGCATACAGAACTCCAGCTAGCCATGATCAAAAAAATCTACACCTAGACATATAATAGTTAAGATCCCAGAAAATCAACAGAAGAACAAAATCCTACAAGCAGTTAGAGAAAAGAAACAAATCACCTACAAAGGAAAGCCCATCAGAATCACGGCAGACTTCTCAACACAAACCCTCAAGTCAAAGAGAGCCTGGAGTGAAATATTTCAAGCCCTAAAAGAAAATAACTTCCAACCTAGACTGTTGTATCATACAAAATTATCTTTCAAAATAGATGGGGAAATTAGATACCTTCATGACAATAAACACCTGAGAAAGTTCATGAATACCAAACCAGCACTCCAAGCAATTCTAAACAATATCCTAGAAAAAAACAATGAAGACAACTCCATGAGGTCCAACAGAGGGAAACCACCAAGTAAGGTAAGAAACTAAAGGGAAAGGGGGGAAAACAAGAAGTAAAAGAGCCAACAAAAATAAAACATCATTACAAGGATGAGTCAATATCTATCCATTATAACCATCAATGTTAATGGCCTCAATTCACCAATCAAAAGAAATAGACTGGCAGAATGGATTAAGAAGCAAAATCCAACAATATGCTGTATACAAGAAACACACCTAACTCAAAAAGAAATTCATAGACTGAAAGTAAAAGGATG
>NW_004624798.1:8384524-8403016 GCF_000247695.1 Heterocephalus glaber
AGGGTGCACAAGTAATGGGGAAAAAATAAGAACCAAGATACATCATGTACAGGTACAAGCACCCAATGATAAATGTAAACATATTGTATACCTAAAATGTACCAATAAAAGAATATCAGAAAAAAAGAAAAGAAAAGAAATCCCTGCTAAGTACACCAGACCTATGAATGCTTTCAATTCACCTCGTGAGGTGCCCATTTTTAATATGGCTACTGGTCCATACAGAACACTTTATTTCTATTTAAGCCTTTGTGTATTTCACATCTTGTAGCACTTTGTCTGTTACAATTTCCAACACTGAATGGCAGTGTTGGCATTCTACTAGGTTTCATCCCTGCTAAGATCCTCATTATTTTTGGATCTAGTTCTAACATTGGATCAGTTTGTTTGGCTGCATGACCATTTTGCCACATTTCAACTAGTCAAATATGCACTCACATTGCTGTTTTCTTTGTCATCTGAATCAGAGAGATCTGCATCCCTTGTGTCTCTATCAGTCAATTCTTGCTCCATTTCACTGTCTCAGAAACTTCGGATCACATGGCCAACATCAAAATCATCATCATCATATACCCACATCACTCTTCTGTTATGAAAACATGTATTTTACCTGATGGATTATCTTCACCATCTATGCGTCAGTAATCTGATGATTATTTTTTACCTCCTTGCAAATCTGATTTTTCATGTGCCATTATACTGAATTGGCCTACTTTTTTGAAAAACAAATTCTAGAGTTGTGTGGGTGTATTAAACCCTCTGTGATGCTCAGATAAACACACAAAACCTGTAAGATGGAGCATCATGTTGGTGAAAATCCTGGTTTGACTCTTTTACACACATGCCCACACCTTGCCATTTATCATACCAAGTAGGTAAACACAAAGATTGCTTCCTATATCCCTCAAGGAAAGGTACTGAGACACACAGCTGGCTATTGTTACACTAAAATCAAAATTTACAGTAGAAAAGGTATATGTTTGTGAAACCCAGGGTTATGTTCTTAGCTAATGGAGAGCAGATATGAACACCATGGGAGGCTTTCATGAACTTCATGGACTGAAGCTGTCATCATGTGACTACCCGGGAGAGGAGGCATCTGGAGTGGCTATTGTGCATGTTGGAGAGGAGTCTTGGACTTGCTCGGGTATCGATCAAAGCTGACCAGGAGTCAACTGACCAGCTGACCAGCTTTACCAGGAGTCAACTCCAGTGCCAGCTTCACGTCCTACCCAGCTGCTGTCTCAGGGGAAATCCCTTCTGAGAAGATTTGCCAGAGTCCAGTCATTAAAAACCAAGGGGATGCTTGTGCAGTGCAGGTAAAATAGGAAGCATATTGCTGCCCGAATGCTCCGTGAGCCCTCCCCTCCCAAGGCACTGGGCTTTCTTAGCTCCAGCCCTGAGGACCTGGTATCTGATGATGAGCTGGCTGTCATCAGATCACAGGAGAGGACCCAATAAACTTTCACAAAGAAGGGCCAGGGATTTAGCTCAGTGGTTTCGCTGCCTGCTGCGCAAGCACAAGGACCGGAGTTCGATCCCCAGTACCAAAAAAAAAACTTTGACAAAGAAATGCTAATAGATAATATTGTTTACCCTTCCTAAATGGATGCCTTATTATGGAATTAAAATATAAATAATGCATTACATATAATACATGCATTATTCTACAGTGAAATAAAATACAGTAATACCTTGATTCACGAACACTTCTGTTCATGAACAATTTGGTTTGCAAGCAGAAGCTTTTGGCAAAATTTTGCTTCCATTCGCAAACTTCACGTCACGTGGCCAATACAAGCACAGCCATCCTCCCCAGAATTATGGAACAAATTAAGTTCGTGAGCTGAGGCATCACACTTATGATGAAGTTCTCACAATAAACCCATTATAAATTGAGCATATCCTGAAGTCAAACATGCATGTAACATATCTAACCTACCCCACATCATAGCTTAGCAACACGGCCCGCTGTGGCCTGCAGGGTGTCGACCCGTGAGGCTGAGTGGCTGAGGGCAAACCAGGCTACTGCCGCCCAGTGGCACGGAGCACATCATGCTGCGTATCACTGGCCAGGAAAAGGTCAAATCCAAAATCCGAACTAGTGAGTTACAGCTGTATATCACTTTCACACCACTGCAGAGTTGACCAATTGGAAACCGCACCACTGTAAGTTGGGGGTGATCCGGGTGTGTGACGTTTGGTCCCTCTTACCGGAAGCCATTACTTCCCATAGCGGAAGTGAGGTGGAGGGGGAGCTCAATTTCCCCAGAGTCATTGCTGAGAATCATCATTATAATAAATCTGTACTGAAGAGCGTGCAGCTCTCTCTGTGGCCGTGGACAGCCTCCCTGAGCGGACCTGCGGTCGTGGAAGCTGCATGTGCTGCCAGGACCGTCCCGAGACAGGCAGAGAGAGGACACCCAGCCAGGGGCAGACACCGCGACTCATCATGGGGCTGGCACAGTACAAAAAGAGTGTGGTTGCTCACACGTATAATCCCAGCACTCTGGAAAGCTGAGGCAGGAGGACTGCAAATTCAAACCTAGCATGGACAGTTTAATGACTTAGCACCACCCTGGCTCAAAATCAAAAATGAAAAACTGGCTGGCGATGTAGCTCAGTATGAAAGCCCTGGGTTCGATCCCCAGTACCAGGAAAAAAAATAGCTGGGTGGTACACGGGATTTTACAGGTGACACTTTCAATGACAAAAAGGGAGAGATGCTGCTCCAAGTGAACCTTTTGTAATTTTTCCTGTTCAGTAAACATTTAATGCACACCAAGCATCCAAATCACCAGTCTATGTATTTTCACAAAATGAACTGAGATTGGGAACAGAATATTTCCAGCCCCTCAAAGACCTTGTGTTCCCAGTGTGCTCCACAGCTATCTTCACCAGCTCCCAGCATCTCCCGCACCTTCTGCTTGTCATACTGAGACCGTCTGCTTCGAAATCCAAGACACAGTCGTTCGAGAGCTGAGGTTCCCTCAAGACACTCATTCTTCAAAGTGTCTGCCTTTCTGAAAATTCATCAACTCAAATTAGCAGACCTGACAGCGCCAGCTTGGAAAAGATGACTTTTTATCCCAAAGTCCCGCGCAGAAGAGTGGACACAGGAAGAAGCCACTGTGGGTGAGCAAGAGCATTATTACTGCGGCAAGGAACAGCGTGTGGCCCCGCCATAAACTCATGGTCCACAGGGCCGGGATTTACGCGGTACCAAAAGAAAACAACTCACAACACACTTCCCTAATGATTGACCTGCTGTCATTGTATTATTGTTGAGGAGAAAGATAGCTTTGCCTTTAGCCCTGTTCAAACCTTCTAGGAGGGAATATTAAATATATAAATGAGTGAGGAATGGACTTTAGCATTGTAATACATTATAAATATATCTGAGGCCTAAAACCCATAATAAATGGATAGAATCGGGACTAGTACACTTCATGCTTAAAGAGCAGCTGCTAATCTTTCTTGCTCAGACCTTCATAGATTGGAGAGTTGTTTTTCCTGCTTTTCACTCAAATGGCCCATCCCTTTCCCAGTGCCTTTAAAGGTGGGATGGTAAGTTAATCAAAGTCTGCTTTCTCTTTTAACAATTTTACTTTTTTCCAGAGAAGTAAACTGAGTTACAAATTCTCAATATTCTTTAGTAATGTCTTCCATGAACTACACATCTTGGAAAACAAAGCATGAGAAGAAGGCAATAAAGAATATTATTGCATAAATGTATTAAGCAATTGAATGGATCTATTTTATTGATAGCTGGCCAGCTAATAAAACAAATATGGTTGTAAATTCTATGGACTGAAAATTAACTTCAGTCTTGAACTACATCAACCTTTTATTCCACAGGAAACCCACAGGCAGTCACATCCACATTTTCCATGAGAATGGAAGGGGTCAACCACACAGAGACCCCAAATTTTACCAAAGCTGTCTTCAAGGAATGTGCACTCAGCTGTATTTAAATGTAACCCTCTCTGGTACTTTAGTAGCTAAGTCGTAACAAAATAATGGCACAATCCTGTACAGGCCTAGTCATCAAGGTGCAAGGAGTAACCAAAATTTGCTTGATACAGTCTCAGCTTCTCATGGAGCCCTATTTCAAGCTGGGACAGCAGCCACCTCTCCAAGGGATGAAGAGCATTCTCCTCCCCTCCTCGAAGCTTCTGTTCAAAGAAGGAAAACAAGTGTGACTCCAAATTATTTATTTGATGTAGAAAAGGACATAACAGAGGAACAGAGCAGACAGCTATCAGTAAACCAAGGGCAAATACGAGTAAACCCAATTGATTAGAATGGCTGCCAATTTTTAAAGTGATCTAGATGCCAACATTTTAATCTATTTCACCAAGGGGAAGTACAGAGGAAGTCAGGCTTACTGTTTTAAAAGAATGGCCTAGGATAAAGGCCCAGGCAGAGAGGAAGATCAGAGAGAAGACAGCAGGAGAACAGAGGCTAGAAGTGGCCCCTGGAAGGCGTAGCAGCCACCCACGGACCCAGACAAAGGCAGGTCCAGAATGGGCTTCAGGATACTGTGGAGGGCCCAGTTCTGGGAGCGCAGAAATGCGAGTTCCCGGGCTGCACCCAGACTGCTGACTTAGCAGCTCCGAGCAGGGCCTGCTGCCTGCACCTTACACTGCTCCGCCGGGACCCGATGAGAGGCACAGTCTGGCGCCGGATCAGAGCAGCGCTGTCAAGGCCCAGAGTAAACGTCCTTGGTTTGCGATCTCTGCCAGGGTTGCTCAGCTCTGCTGTGTGACACTAAAGCACACACGTGGCAAGTTGTGGCCCGGTGCCTGCCGTCCTCACCAGCCGTGGTTGGACACCGGAAAGGGGGTGGCAGAAGCAGTGTCCCAGAATGTCCTAACGGGTGAAAACACCACTCCCAGAAACGCTACGGATCCGCAGGGGCCGCAGCAGAGGTCCGGGCAGGCAGTGTTCCCCTGGGAGCCAGGCTGGGCCGGGCGCTCACGGGTCCGCCAGCGGCGCTGCCTTTCCAAAGGGCAAGGAAAATGAAGACTTTCTCAGCCTGGAAAAGGCAGAGGGGCTGAGGGGCCCTCGGGTGCCAGTGAGAGCTCGACCAGGAGGAAAATGGCCCGACGCTAACTGGGGTCTGCACGAGGGGCTGAAGTCACCATGAGCAGTGAACGTGTAACACACAAGGCCACATCACCCAGCTGAGATCTTTTGCTCCAAAGCTACCTCCTGCTCTGCCTTTTTCTGAGATAAGGTCTAAGGTGCTGACTTACCAGGCCGGGCTCACCTGTCGCATCCTCCTGCCTCAGCCTCCCGAGTGCCGACCACGCGGGCTCCGCTCAGCCTGCACCTCGGTTCTCCCACGTGAAGGGCGCGCGGTGGAGCCTTCCCACTGCTCCTCCGGGACCTTCGATGCTGACGGCTGCTCCCCGCCTGGCTCGGCTCGGCTCGCTGGCTCCCGGGCGGTCACTCTCCGTCCTGGGGAACCCGGCTCTACAGTGAGGCCGCGCATTGCGGATCTTCGAACTCACTTACTTACCGGTGTTTGTTGACTGAACCTACAGTGTCGTGCGTAACCCTGTCACCAGAGGGCGGCATGGCACCACTAAGTGTTTGACGGTGGGCGGGGAGCGACCGAGACCCAGAAGCAGCCCGACCTGCGACAATTTCCAGACACACTCCTGCCTGGGCTTCAGCTTATTCTAACACAAGGGCCAGCGCCCGAGTCGGCGGCTCTGGTTGACTCTGGGCTCTAAGGGGCTGTGATTCCAGCGCAGTGAGGCCTGCACCGGGCCTGCCAAATCCCACTCTCAGGCCCAGGCGGCAGAGCCCAGAGCCCGAGATGCGCCAGACAGAGACCCAGCCCGGTCCGCACTGCTCTGCGGGGACCTCAGGGCTCCGGGAAAGGGGGGACCCAGCCTTCTCCGCAGGGCCCGGGGCTCAGGAGGGGTGGACTACACGCTGTGGTTTCTCTCCTGCTTATTACAGAGGACCCTCAAGTTACGACCGATTGACATACGAACAACTTGGGTTATGACCAGAGATTTAGGGGGATTTTTTGGTTCCAGGGATCGAACACGGAATCTTGCGCTTTCGAGGCAGGCGGGGAAACCACTGAGCTAAATCCCCGGCCCAGGAGGTTTAGTTTTAACCTAGGACCTAAGTCTTGAGTTATGACCCGAATGCCGGCCACTTGTGCTTCCAGGTGGCCTCAGACACAGCTTTAACCCGTAACGAGCTCTGGAAGGAGCATGACAGCGTCCTTTCCCGTGTGGGGCTCACTGAGCAATCCCGGGCCGATGTCTCTCTAAGGACACTGAGATCTGCCTGTGTACAGGAGAGAGGCTTTGAAGGCTGTGTAGGAGCCTGAGCCTCAACTGACCAACCTGAGTTACAACCAGCCCCTGTGCATGAATTGAGTTTGTAAGTCAAGGGTCCACTGTATGTGGGCAAGAATTTCGTGCGAATAAATGTGAGGCGCAGATGTTGCCCCTCGGGAAAGCAGCGCGGGGACTCACGCGGGAGGAGGGAAGGAGCGACCGCCTGCATCTGGGCGGAGGAAGAGCTGTGTGCCCCAGAGGCGCCGCGGTTCCGAGGCCGGCCAGGAGGGGGCAGTGCAGGCCGGGACCGCGGAGAGATCTGGCTTCAGACCGGCTGCTTTCTGTGTCACCGCGCGGTGAAATGCAGCGCCCTTCTGCGGATCTGAAGGAATAAAAACACCAGATGGGCGGAGCCGGCCTGGGCGGTTTGTGAACCCCGCACTTCGAAGGAAAATCCTCCAGGGTGGTCACCGCGCTTCCCACCAAGGCAAGCAAACCAGTTGCATCAAGAGCGGAGCTTTCAGTGCAGGGGCTGAGTGGGCTCATCTCTGGTTGTTCCCGCTCTGGCCATTTAAGAATGCCTGTCTCACGCATAGTCACTGCTCATGGACTTTGATTTCCTCACTGGTAAAAAGAGGACACACGCAGACACATGACTCAGACTTCTAGGACTGGCTTTGGTTTTGTTTTCTTCTGTTTGTTTTGGTAAGATCCACCTAGGAGCTCTGTTTATTTGGCCTCCCCGTACACACCTTAAAGCCCAAAGATAATGTTTTGTATTGGTACACATTAGTAACATAGAATAATGAGATTAATTTTGGTATTTTTGTGAGTGCATATAACATATTTTGATTATTTTCATCCCTGTTACCCCATCTTTTTCCTCCTCCTCTGGTCCCCTTCCCATTTCTGAAAGTCTACCTTGAAGGGAATTGTAGACATTTTTAATTCATCTACACTGAGACTTCCATCCGCTACATGAGGCCACGTGTGGAATTTTTCAGCATCAGATTTTCCTTTTGGAGCATTTCAGATTTCATATTTTTCGGATTACAGATGTCCAATCTGTACTTTCTTTGTCGTACTTATCAAAACTGCAACACGCAGGGAGGCCGAGGCAGGAGGATTCCAGCATGGGCAACTGAGTGACTTGAGAACTTGCCTCAAAATAAAAAATATTTGGGGGGATGTAGTTCAGTGTGAAGGCCTGCTTCCCATCCTCAGTACCACAGAAAGAAACCTGTAATATCTCATGATTTCTGTTTTTAAATTCTGTCTTCACCACCTAGAGCTCCCACAGTGTGGGTTATTCAGAGGCGGAGCTGAGCCGCCCTCCTACGGCAGAGGCTCGGGATATGTGGAAGTGAATTCTCCTACGTGTGAGCTCCAGGCCCAGGCAGGCGTTCCTGGTGCTCTGCACCGGTGAGGGCGGGGCCTAGATCACACCAGGGCTGACTTGTTTGTCCTCTTCATGCTTCACTGCAATGAACAAAACAAGTTTTGTGCTTTTCTGGGAACACTAGTGGGAGGAGAGGGGTAATCAACCCCTGTGCGTGAATAATAAGTAATTAAAGTATCAGACTGTGGTAAGCACAGCAGACCTGTCTAGGGCGTCCCCAAAGCCTACTGTGGGTAATGGATTCCTGAGCTTGGACTTGCACCATGGAGAGGGCTGCCAGGCTTGGGAATAGCATGTGCAAAGGCCCTGAACACGAGTTTGGCAGCTTCCATCCAGAATTGCCAAAGGACTCACAGGCGTCCATTCATGCCACACTGCTCAATGGCGGCTGACTTAAAGCAGCTCAAGGAGAATGACAGCGGATGCATCAGAATGGTCTCCTCAGACACAAGGCCACAACGCTCATTTAACTGTCAGGACACCAACATGACCAGAGGGGACAAGTTTGACCAGGCAAGGGCAGGAACAGGCAAGGGAAGAAACAGAACAATATTCCCGCTTGTTCATCAGAGTATGTTTGGAAAATATCTAGAAAGTGGCTTCTAGAGTCAAGCAGCGCCCTTGGTGCTAGAGAGGCAAGAGTGAGCGAAACGGGAAAACACCTGTCCTCGTGAAGTTTGCGTTAGTGAAGGACAGATGGCCCAATTTCTAAAAAATTAAAGCTCCATGAAAGGCCAGATCATGTCAGCAAAACAGCAGTCCCGGGCTCACCTGGAGGTGGGCACTTCCCGGCCCCGACCAAATAACTCCTGAGATGAGCAACACAGCGAGAGAGGGGACGAAGCCCCTGCATCATGGACTGGAGACAGCTCCTCCTCCCGCACGTTTTCCCAGTTGTTCCACCAGGAGAATGTTACTCCAGTTATGAAGCCAAGCCTTAACGCCCATGAAGTGATGGGTAAAGATGCTCCCCTCGGCATCCCAGACACTGCAGATGAAGCTGAAACTTCCTCGGCCAGGGGAAGCAGGAACCCGTGCTGCTCAGGGTGACAGAAAGCCCTGCCGCCCAGCTGCGCCTCTGCTCAGAAACAGTCACCGCTCCCGGGAGGACAGAGGAGTGTGTCCCAGGGTTTTAACACAGCGCCTGCCCCTGGAGCTGGGGTAAGTCTCCTCAGCGAGGAGCCTGGCTGGGCTCCTGTGGCCACAGCGGGCTTTGACTGCGCAGCAGGAAGGCTCGGTGGCCTGGTAGGCCTGGAGGGGTCGGGGCACCAGCGGGAGGCTCTTCTGGACCGGATCCAAACCCAGCTGGAGCCCTGGGCCCACTTCTGGAAAGGATTACCAGCACTGATTACACTGCTTCACAACCCCTGGGGCTGAGTGGCCCCGGATGACACGACACGGTGGGGAATCACTGTCTCCTGCTATTTCTGATGTCCCTGCGTGATCCGAGCCCCACACTGTGGGGCGTGCGACCTGCTGGAAGCAGAGCACATAGGGGCTGGAGGGAGGAGACCCGAAAACCGGGAGAAACCTTCTCCTCTTGATGAGACACCTCCACGCCACAAATCACCAGTCTGCAGTGTCATGCTCTGCTTCTGCTCTGCCGGCCGGTGAGCGTGCACATTTTAGGGTAAACGTTTTTAAAACTGGGGAAGGAATTGGGGCTGAGGGTTGAAATCGGCTAGCAAACAGACAGAGCTGATACGCTGGACCCAAGCTGCAGGAAACTGGAAATTATGTCTTGCTCAGAGTTCTGTCCTCCTTCACTTCCCTCCTGTTACAGAATCTCATTTGAAAACATTACCGTGGCAAACAGTATTGGGTATTGCTCAAAGAAAAGCAGGTATCGCTTGCTCTGTTCCCAGGCTTCTTTCTCTCTCCTTGGAAGACAAAATATAAAAATAAAAAGGGAAGCAGGTGAGGCTGCTGATTGCTGGCAGGGGCTGGGGCGCTGACTGGAAGCCTCTGACTGGCCACAGTCTTCACACAAAGAGGACGGCTTGGAGATAAAGAGTAAAGAGTAAGCAGAGGGGCGAATGAGAGGGGAAACGCAGTGTCACGCAGGAACGTCCCGACTGTTGATGGCTGCTGGGTTTCTGCTTTGCAGTGACCTCATGGACCATCCCCGCAGGAACTGTGTGAACGGCGACCACTTTCCTGTCATTTCTCTTCCATACAAGCACAAGGGAGAGAGTTGTGTCATAAGTGCAATGCTTGTGTTTGGAAAGGATTTTTAAATGACAGCAGCCAAAAATTGCCAAACAATACCACTTATAGACCCCCTGAGTAGCTCAGTGATTCTCAGTGTAGAGTGTCAGTTAATATTTACAAATGATTCACAGTCACAAAACTGGAGATCTCAGGAATGGAAATGCAGCCCCGAGCTTTGAGGCCCTTCTCTCCTCTTTACTTCTCTGCTAACATCACCTGCCCATTTTCCCCCATCTCACCTGTGCGTCTTTCTAACCATTAGACTCACCACTGCTTGGCTGTATTGACCTTGTCCTTTTTGGCGGACTCAGACATTTTATGAAAGATCCAAGAGTCCCTGGTAAGATCCTTACAGGGAGACTTGCTCAATCCCAATCTGTCAGATGCCAGTGTTAGCTTCCTCCTGAGAGAGCAGAATAATAAGAACGCTGGGCCTGCTAACAACTGAAAGTGACATATGTCAGGTTTTAGCGACAAGATGAAAAGAAAGTTAAGAGATTAGTTTATCCATGCATAGCTCACTTCTTTTATTTAATAATGCTAATGCACAGTTAAGTAGGGCTTTTTTTTTTGGCCAGGATCTATTTTATAGAAAAGGAAATCAAGCCCCAGAAACATGTAGAAGTCTTATAACTAAACTATGTTGGATACAGGGTTGCAAATGTAGCTCAGTGGCAGAGCACTTATCTAGAGGTACAAGGCCACAGGTTAGACTTTCAGTGATATTTAAAAAAATAAAAGAGCTAGGAGTTGAACCCTGGTGATCCATACCTAAAAGTTAAGTTCTTATCCTCTATACTACACAGCTTTCTGGGTGAAGATATATTTAAATGATCTATAAATACCTTTCAAGTTTTGACGCCTTTGTGTTTTCTTTTATAATTAAAACTAAATGTCATTTTATAAATTTACGAAAAGAAATGTGAGCATTAACTGAATCAAGCTGTGATTCTAGCTAGCTGGGCAGTCAAAACAGTGGAAGAATGCTTGATAAAGAAGAAGTTAGGAGGAAGGACTCCTTGGATCATGCTTGCAGCCAGCTGAGTGCCTGGGTGGATGACTACGGTGAGCTAGGTGGCAGTTCTTGAGCAAGTGGCCCAGGAGACTTCTTTTCAATGTCTATACATTTGTACTGTTGACCCTGGGTTCAGGAAGTTCTGGCTGATTACTGAAATGCCTTTAAGACATATTTTCTACTGTTCTGATGTAAAGTATGTGGCTAATTAAAATGTTAATCTTTTCAGAAACCAAGCTTTCTTCTCCTTTATCTTTGCAGGCACTTCTTTTCTGGTGAAACTGGAAACTTTTCATGTCATTCAGCTTTGCTCTTTTCTCCTGATTCTCACAGTAGATCTGGTTAAAAGAAGGGGGCAGTACTCATGCCACAGCCTGAACACTGGGTTGCCTTGAAATTTCCCCTGCCAGATTAGTCTGCTGCCCTTAATCTCAAACTGCTATAAAGTCTGAGCTAGGGTCAAAATATAGACACATTTTTTATAGAGTATAATACACATGGCTTCTAATCCAACTGTTAATGTAGTCCTTATTCCCAACTGAAATCTTCTGAACCTGGCCTTTACTGTCCACATTCTTATCAGCATTCTGATCTGAGTTCTGAATGGAATCACCTATCAATTTCTGTTTACAGCAATCTACGGCTTTGCAGGCCCAGTTTTCCAAATTTTTTCATAATCTTCCCACAAATAAGTTCAAGTCCTTTTAAACCACATGTTCAGCTATAGTCACAGCAGTGACCCCATTCCTGGTAACAAAATCTGTGTTAGTTTGGGTTCTTTAGAGGAGTAGAATTAATAGAAAATACATGTATAATTATTTAAGAGGATTTATTAGGTAAGCTTACAGCATCAGAGGTGGGAGAGTCCACAATGATCATACTGAAAAAGCCAAGGGATCCAGTAGCTGATCAGCTTTAAAATATGGAAGCTGCAGAACAAGAGAGATTGAGGATGCAGAGCCAGTCCAAATGTGAAGGCCTGGAGACTCACAGGAAGGTTGCTGGTGTGAGGCTGAAGAATGTGGAGACAAATTTCCAAAGGTGGCAGTAAAGACTGGAGCACTTCAAAAATTTAGAATATTTTCTTCTTCATTCCATTTTTATTCTGTTGGTTGGTGCCACCCAGAACCAGGGTTAGCTCCCCATCCCTCTGTTTGCTGTCCTACAAATCAGTAATCCATAGACACACCCAGAATTGTGCTTTACTAACTTGCTAACTGGATCTTAATCCATTCAAGTAGATAAACCACAATTAATGTTCCCAATCCAGCCCTTTTCAATTTCATAACCACACATCCCCTTAAACCACACTTGATCTTCAAATACAATGGCAAGTGCATAATATAACTAACATGATTCTACCATCTTGCATACAAATGGAAATACACCAATTCTCTTCCCCAGAACAGAAGACAGAGTTGTTTTGTTTTGTTTTGTTTTGGGGTAGGGGGTGCTGCTTATGTTTTTCCTGGCATTCCACACCTTAAATAATATAGTACAGATTTAACAATACTTAACTACCCATATTAAATCAATCAATGTTTTATGACAAAGAAAGAAAACAAAGATATCTACTTAACATATGTGTATACATGCACAAGCATATTAATAAAATAGGGAAGAAATACTCATGAAAATTACAATTTGGGTCATGCAGTAGCCATTAATAACTCCCTTCTTCTAGTGCCCATCCTGTATTCCCTTGGCCTTCAGCAAGCACCTCAGAGACCCTTGGTTCTTACCTGGCAGGGTAACCCATATCTTCATTTCAGAAGGTTCTGGGGCATTTGTCCTCCTGCCTGCCTGGATTGTATTATAATTTCCCACTGAAATTAATAACAGCATGTGCTAATACTAGGAGATTACCTAAGGAATCTCCTGTACTCCAAACATACTCTTCCTTACCTTCATTATGCATAGTAGTCCAATTTTCCTTTGGTAGTTTGGATCAGTAATCCCTGCCAACACTCTGACGACTCCTTTTTGGACTCTGAGCTTGTTGACTCAGAGGCAAGAGGAGCCCAAAATGACCAAGGGGAAGGATTAGCTTCCAGTTCAATGAAATGACTGCTGTTCCCCCACCCACACCCTGGAACTAAGACTTCTAGGGCAGTAGAGGATAAGGTCATGGGAGCAGGAAGCAAAAGTGTTGCCAGTGTGTCTCTAGGGGTAATGGTGGGTGGTGCCATTCTCATTTTCTCCTCTTGCTTCCTGGATGCTGGAATCTTGGCTATGGGAGACACAGCAGCACACGTTAGATACTGATTTAGAGCACGTATCACCACCTGGAGAATCTTGTCCTAGCCCTGCGAGCTACAGACATCTAGTTTGTGCAGTAATTGCATTTTTAAGGGCCATTCTACCATCGTGTCAATGCAGCTGCTTCCAGAGAGTGGGGAACGTGGTAGGACTAGTGAATTCCATGAGCATGAGCCACTGCTGCACTTCTTTGATGTGAAGTACCTACCTTGGTCAGAAGCAATGGTGTGTGGAACACCACAATGGTGGATGAAGCATTCTGTAGCCCCACAGATGTAGTTTTGGCAGCAGCATTACATGCATGAGAAGCAAATGCATGCTCAGAATAAGTGTCTATTTCCATACGGACAAAGCACTGCCCTTTCCATAGTGGAAATGGTCCAGCATAATCAACCAGTGAGCAGATTGTAGGCTGATCACCCCACGGAATGGTGCCATGCCTGGGACTCTGTTGATCTCTGCTGCTGGTAGATAGAGCTTTCAGCATGACTGTGGTCAGGTCAGCCTCAATGCATGGAATCTCATACTGCTGAGCCCATGCATAATCTTCACCCTTGCCACCATGGCCACTTTGTTCATGAGCCCACTGGGTGGTGACTGAGGTGCCTAAGGAAAGGAGCTGAGTGCTATCCATGGAATAGATCATTGAATAGGCATCCCTTCCACTTGATTATTAAAGCCCTCTTCTTCTGAAGTCGCCTTTTGGTGAGCATTTACAAGGGGCCCAAATACCATCACATCCTTCACCCATACAAAGAGATGACCTACATATCTCCTTCCCAAATGTCTTCCTCACCAGTTTTCCATGTTCCTTCCAAGTCCCAGACCATCCATCCAAACTGCTGACTACATCCCATGAATGAGTGTATAAGTGTACATTGGGCCATTGTTTTCCCCAAGCAAAATATATGTCAAGGTGCACTGGAGCACTTCCAGATCTGATGGCTGTGAAGACTTCCCTTCACTACTGTCTTTCAGGGATGTCCTGGAAAAGGGCTGCATGCTCCAGCTGTCCACTCTCAGGTGTGCCTGAGAACATGGAGAAGCATTTATAAAACAGGCTCCAGGCTTCTCTTCTGTCTGACTCAGTAATTGTTATGGTTTCTACCTGGCTGTCCCCACTAAGTCCCCTCACTCAAAGGTGATTGGATTGTCAGTGCAGTATAGCTGACTTGCTGTTAGGAGGTGGGGTCTGGTTGGAAGAGGTGGGTCACTGTGGTTGTGACCTGGGAGGATATATCTCCCTTCCTGTTCCTCCCTGATCTCTCCACTTTCTGTCCACCATGCCATGAGCAGCTTCCCTTGGACAGGCCTCTCTGTCATGCTATCCTGCCTTACAGCTTTTCAGCCATTATTTTCTGAAATGTGAGCCACAATAAGCCTCATCTCCTTTAAGCTGTGGGTGTCGGTTACTTTGTCCCAGGCACAGAAGAAGCAACTAAGACAGTGGTCATCAGGTAACACCCAGTTCGCGATGGGCAGCTCAGGTTGCAGCCTAAACTGGAGCCCAAGATCAAGGTTCAATTTCCACTAAGGCCCACAGCAGGCTGGGAGCTGCTCCTCAGAGGGAGAGTAGTTTTCTGCAAAACATGGTAAAGCCTTGCTCCAAAATCCTAAGGGCTTTCACTGTGCTTCACCTATGAGTCCTGCCAGAGGCTCCAAAGAGCATCCCTATCTGCGATTGACCCTCAGGTACCACTGTACCTGCTGGATTATATGGCCCCAGTGTCAGACAGACCTGCATGGCAACCTAGTCCTGCTGGAGCTCCTTCACTTGCTCTGGGCTCCACTCAAAACTAGCAGCGTTCCAAGTTACTCAGTAAGTGGGCTGGAGTAACAACCAATGACCATCACCTCTGTGTCCTTTAAGTCCTTGAAGGTGGCACTAATCTCTGTAGTCCCTCCAGATGCAATATCATTTTTAATGTACTCTTTTCCCTGGTAGAGGCACCTCTAAGCTTCCATTTGGCCTTTCCTACCACAGTAGCCCTGATCCTGCAGGTTAGGGAACCAATGTGAGAAATCTGTCAAGTACTGACTAGATCTATCCCAATTACACGCTCTGGAAATACAGGAATGACCACAGGATTCATGGACCTACTGGACCCACTGTGTCTTAGACCTTGGCTAAAATTCCATTGATCACCTCTATAGACCCCTGCTCTTATTGGAGGGCCACAATGAACCCTTTAGATCCCCTGGAATCGGTAATAGTTCACAGCCAGTGTCTGGTAGCTCCCAGGATGTCTGATCATGTCTTTTTCCCAGTGTACAGTTACCCTGGTAACCTTCCTTTGAAGAAGAATGGAAAAATGTGCACAGTATGCACAAATGTGCAAAAATGGCAGGGCATCAATGTCCTTCCTCAAGGGCTCAGGGTCCTCAGTGTTCTTCAAGGGCTTCTGGGTCTGTACAGTATCTTAAATCTGGGGGTTGGCTCAAGATCATGATTCTCTTTTGCTATGATCTGAGGTAGATTTTTGTTCATTTGCCCTATAATTTTTCCTACTGATATAAATCCAGTCAAAATTTAGTAGGCCTTCAATCTATTTCACTTCTGGGAACACCATGTCTAATCAGCCAGTGGCACAGGTCTACGTAAGTCAGGCGATTCCGATTGTGACTTTTCCTCTGCTGTCTATTACAGGATGGACGCCATCCTGTCATTGATGGTTGAGGGTCGTCACCTGGTCCTGTCACTCCAGGATCCAATGGTACCCATCACATTTGAGTTCCCCAATTGAATGACTGCCATCCCCATTGTAGAGAGTCCCACATGGAGAGGGCAATGACAGGGTTCTTGAAGGATGCTGGTGCTCCCTCCATGCTTCTGTTCCTTAAGATAGTAGTGAAGGGTACACTTTTTGGACCTTCAAAGGTTACACCCTTTGGACCTCAGATATGTTTTATGTAACAGATCCCCAATAGCATTCCCATTGCCCTGAAGCTTTTCATACCTTCATTAACAGGAAACCAAGGAGCCTTAGGCATCTCTAGCTCATCCCCCATGGCCCATCTTTTGATCTATATTTTACCCCCCCAAAGATACTATATTTGTACCTTTTTGAACACCACAAAGGGCAATATTAAACCCAGAATCTGTACTTAATGGACTCATATAAAGCAGCCTAACAAAATGCCCTGTTGCTAAGTACATTTTTTTTTCAGTGATAATGACAAAATAGCAGCAAGAAGCACTGGGAAATGATGAAGATCCTAGGTCACTGTTATTATGAAAATACTTTCTACACAGTGCTCGATAAGTATGGGTATTACAGCCTTCCAAATTTTATCAACTTCAAAAATGTTGAAAACAATGTATTTGATTAACTTTCATGACATGAGTTAACACAATCACACTTCATATTTCTTTCTCTTCCAAATTGCCAGGTGAGCTGAGAGAAGTAGTCCTCTGTCCCAGGACAGTGTAGCTTACACTCATTTACTTTGTGGTTACACACGGATGAATTAATGGGGGGAAATGAAATATTTTCTTCTAGACCATTTTTATAGGGACTAGAATGCCTAAAGAGATGCTGAAGTGGTAAAGAGCCGTGCTAGGCAGGTTATGCATTTTCTTTTTTTTCTTTTGGTACCGGGGCTCAAACTCGGGACCTTGTCCTTGTGAGGCAGGCAGCAGAACCACTGAGCTAAATCCCCAGTCCCAGGTTATGCATTTGCAAAGCTCAGAAAGTAACTGAAAATGGCAATAGGAAAGTAAACAGAATAATCCACGCAGATCTTGACCTTAGCCTTTTGGGGGAGCACAGATATTCTACCCTGTGCTTACAGCGCCTAATCCGTCATCCCAGCAAGAAGGACCACAGTGCAGGCAATCACCTCGGCATGTCACCAGGGAGAGTGGGCTACCTGCCCCACTGCTCATTGAGTGACAAGGTTTAGGTGGCTGACACAGCCCCACAACAAGCAAGACTAAAAACTCACAATGTGAATGAGGATCGTGTAAAAGCAACCGCATGGTGCTCTGCGAAATCCACTGCTCCCTTTTTAATAGAGACAAAACAGTTTGCCTAAAACAGATGTCAGCAAGAGAAGAAAATCCTCAAGAAGACAGTTAGTTGCATCCTATGTGCAATTTCGTAAGCTACCTAGACCAACTAAGAAATAGCTTATGACACCAAAATGAAAATACAGGCATCTTAGAGTTTGCTGCAGTAAAAGGTGTGTAAATTTCAAAAGCCACACAAATCTTGTTCCTGTTCCAAGCCACAGAGTGGAGGAAAAAGCAGCTATAGTGGTTTAAGAATTCCTGTTTTTTCCTGCTTTGTTTTCTTTCATGTTTTTAGTATGCCAGTTTTTCTTAAATGAACTTTTCTAGATTCTATCTTTAAAGATTTTATTATAGTATATGTAACTTGTATATGCATGCGTGCATTGTGTATACATGGGAATGTGTATGCTAGCTTTATTAAATCCAGCAGACTTGGCACTAATACAATATTACACAATACATAGTGTATTTCCAATTTGTACTAATTATCCTAATATTCCCTGTGGAAATTTTTTTATTCCAATCCAGGATTATACATTGCATTTGTCAGATTTCTTAGTCTCCTTTAAGCCAGAATAATTCCTTGATCTGTCTTTCTTTTTCTTTTATGACATTATTCATTTTGCAGATTGGAGGGCAGATATTTTATAGGAATGTTGTTAAATGTATGTTTTATGCATTTTAGGCATGAGTAGTATATTATTTGTATATCAAACAGCCTCAGCTGTGTGTCTCATTGATAGTGACATTAATTATGAAGATTTGGTTGAAGTGGCATCTAGCAAGTTTCTCTACCTTAAAATCACATCTTAAGTTTTACAATCAGGCCAGTCCCAGCACCCGGAAGGAAGCTCCCTGCCTCCATCCCAGGCTCCTAGGGCAGAGAAGCTCAGCTGGTCCCAGCACCCGGAAGGAAGCTCCCTGCCTCCATCCCAGGCTCCTAGGGCAGAGAAGCTCAGCGGGTTCCAGCACACAGAAAGAAGCTCCCCACCTCCATCCCAGGCTCCTAGGGCAGTGAAGCTCAGCTGGTCCAAGCACCCAGAAGGAAGGTCCCCGCCTCCATCCCAGGCTCCTAGGGCAGAGAAGCTCAGCGGGTTCCAGCACCTGGAAGGAAGCTCCCCTGTGCCATCCCAAGCTCCTAGGGCACAGAAGGTGAGCTGCGTGGGTGCCAGAAGCACCCTCCCCTCCGTGGAAATGAGAAGACACATAAACAAGTCTCAAAAACAGACTTCCAGATCACCTACAGCAACCCCAAAGGGAAACGAGATGGAACACTCTGATACTCAACCAC
>NW_004624798.1:8405956-8512708 GCF_000247695.1 Heterocephalus glaber
TTAAAAAAAATTTTTATAGTCAGTTTATAATCTGTAGAGATTCATTGAATTAATGCAATTTATTGTTCCTCTGAAGACTTACCCACTAGTTTTAACATCCATTTATGATACTTACTTGAAATTATTATTGATGTGTTGGCTTAAGAAATCATTTTGTATCTTTTGAAAAAACTATGTTAGTAGAAAGTTTTAAAAGAATTTTGGAGTTTTGTCATTTTTCACTTTTATGCCTTTAGATATGTTGAAAGTCATCTATACAATTTTATCAAATACGTAATTTGTTGATTTATTGGGAAATAAGAAATATTTTTTTTCCACTCTCATATCTTTGAATGAAAAGCCTTTCCTCTTGTATGAGTACTCTACTGGGTGTGTGTGTGTGTGTGTGTGTGTGTGTGTGTGTGTTGTAGCAGTATCAGTAATAGTAGTAGTAGTTACTATTACTTAAGCTGCCTAAGAAAGTTTTTGGACATGATATAAACTATATACGGTTATAGTTTTCCAGTACAATCCTTTTTTTATTCCCCATGCAGTTGTAAGATTTTTCCCTTCCTGAATAAGGGATTAGTGGATGTTTATCCAAAGATGAGTCCTTTTAAAGTCACATGCCCTGGGGTCCTTTAACCATTTAATATCAGTTCAGAAACATGAAAACCATTCCATAGATTGGAACGTCCAGGTTTATTGGAACTACCTGCACACTTTGTATAAATAGAAGTTTAATAGACCTTGCCAAGTGAATAATTACTGAACCTCATAAAGAACATAATGAGAAGTCAGAAGATACAGATCTTTCTAGCAACAAATTTGAAAGTAACTATGCATTGAATACACCAAACTCAAGATTATAAAAAAGTTAACTCATATTTCAAAAGTTACATTTTTGCCTACCCAGAAGTAATGGGAAGAGGACAGGCTGTTTCTTGAATTATTTGTAAATTATATCCTGGTCAGGAGAAAATGGAGCCAAAACATAAAACAACGGTTTTAAGAGAAGCAAGTCAGGAAGCATCATGCAGGCTCGTACTGCCGTTTCCCGCTCACCTGCAGCAGGGAGGGGGCTGAGACCTGCGGGCGGGCCGGCTGAGGCTGTGCTGCTGCTGAGGGCTCAGCGGGTCTTGCGCCCCCCGCAGACAGGGCGGAGAAAGTCCCTCCTCTGACGCAGCTGCGAAAACAACTGAAACCAATTCGGGTACAGGGCCCTGTGTGTTTCAGGAGTTGTGCATTGGTGAACTGCCAGTTTCACTCACAGGGTGGAGCAGTTCTGAACCGGAAGTCGGAAGACATAGGTGTGAGTTTCTGCTTCTTCACTTAGAGATTTCCCTTGAGCATTCACCTAATCCTTCTGAGCCAGCTCTGCCCAGAAATAATGGGGAAGATAGATTAAAATGCTTCTGAAATAGTAAAGCGCTAATGGAACCATTCTCAAAGTCC
The DNA here is from genome assembly GCF_000247695.1 of Heterocephalus glaber. Next base: position 8,407,391 of record NW_004624798.1, read on the forward strand.
ATCTAGGAAACTCATAAAATGCTGGGCAGTTTTGTTTAACAATCTGAATTTCCTTAATGAGTCGTTTATAGGTATTAGAATAGATTGATCTAGTAATGATGCTAATATTTGAAACTAGTGAGGAAGACAAATAGCATCTTAAATGTGCTCTTATTGAAGGTTGTATCCCTTTTGCTCCTTAAGCATGAAGATTCTAAAGGAAAGATTTTGATTCTTTCTGATAAAGCAAACAAATATACTAAAATATAGTTCCTCAATGCTATTTTGAATTTTAAAATCTTTTTATCTTGGAAGGATTTTAATACCCAAATATTCTAAAATAATTGCTATGAACACTTCCCCAAAGATTAATTAAAAAAACCACACACACACACACAGACTTCAGCTAGATTCTAGCTAGACTGGAAGGGACAGGTGGTTAATGAGTCTTCAGGTAAAGAGAAACCACCTGAGGCTGTTGCTATGGTGCCTAAGGCCTGTGGGGAGCCAGGTGGGAGCCGAACATGAAATGCCCCCCGTTGCATAGTGGCATCGTGCCCAGCGCCACCCTCTGTGGCCTCGAGATCAGAGAATCGAGGGCCCAGGCTCACTCATGAAAAGGGTTTTGAACTATCAGACAGGTGCCTCATTATACAATAAAATCTCCTGAGACTCAGAATAGGGGCTTTCTTCCTTTATGTGGATAACCAGCTCCGTGTCCATAAAATTACATGCTTTCCCACAAAGCAGTCACTTTGTGACCTTTGATTGTCCTCCCACGGATTTCCTAAGCGGACCCTTTGTAGTTGAGCTGTCAGTATTTCTGGCGCCTGTTTCGTGCCCTGACAATCGGGGCCTTGCGGGTTCCCTTGGAATGGAGTGGAATCTGAGAGGAAGGTGGCTCTGGAAGACACAAGAGCTTAATACATCAGACTTGACTGCATGTGTTGTGGCTAAAGGCAATCAGTGTTACCTTACACACATGCACACACACCTCACACTGATGCTCAAACTCCACCAGCCCAGGAACCTCCTTTCTGTGCCCACTGCTCGAGGGCACCCTGGCACTGAGGACAGTGCCTGGAACATCAGACCAACTCAGTCGGTACCCATGGAGCGGCTGCTGCTCAGAGCCACACGGTGCAGTGTTATTTGTACATAAGCTCGTGCTCCCCAGAGCCACGCTGAAGAGTGTGAGGTTTGTGTTCTCTCATTTCAGCTCCACTTTGTTCTTCCATCAAGTGCACTTGGCTCCCTTTGAGCATTAATGAAAGGAAACACGAGGTTCGGAACTTTTCGTGATCACTGTGTCCAGAAACGGGGTGCCTACTTCACATCGTCACTTGCTCCCCAGAGGTCTGGTAGCTTGGCTGCAACTGAAAGGAGAAGAGAAGCTGCAGCAGCCTCAGACTTCTCTGCCTGGAGGCTCGACTCGCAGGGCCTTCCTGTCACGGTGGGGGACTGGCCAGTCAGCAAGCCGCCTCGCTTCCTGAGCACGAGGGTGGACGGCCATCGTTTACTATTTCCCCACAGGCCCACCTTTGTCTCGGTTCCCTCTCCTGAGCCCAGCAGGCCAGAATCACCTCTGCAGACTGAAATGTGGGTGCACGGGCCAGCTAGAGGGGCCGGCTGTGGGCCACGACCCGTCAGGGTGTGCTGCTGCCCTGCCACAAGCTTCCGTCTGAAGCCAGGACCTCTGCTACTCAGTGAGAAAGGGCCTCAGCACATCCAAGCTCCTGCGTCCACGCCCTGACCGCTAACGTGCCTGTGTTGGAACAGTCACTGGGGAGGAAGTCAAGATCCAGTGAGGCAAGAAGGGTGGGCCTAATGCCACGGGAATAATATCCTTCCAAGCAGAGAGAGACCGGAGCTCGCTCACACCTGACTCCCTCTCTCCCTCTCTGTCACTCCCCTCCCTGCCCCCAATGCCACGTGAGGACCCCCGAGCAAAGGGCACAAGAGAAGGCAAGGAAGAGACGCCCCACCAAAAAGCCAACCCGGCAGCACCTTGGCCTTGGGACTTCCAGCCTCCAGAACTGTGAGTAAATAACCTCCTCTTGTTTCAGTCACCCAGTATCACTTCATCGTGGCAGTTAAGGGAATCGCTTACCTACTTATTGACACCCTGTTAGGCAGGGAGGACATAAATATGAATAAAGTGTCACAAACATGCAAGAAAGAAAGACAGAGAGACAGAAAGAGAGAAAGAGGGAGGGAGAGAGGGGAACTGACCCAGAAATGGTCACATTTCCCTCCTCTCAGCTAGTGAAGTTTCAGCTTTCTGCCACTGGCATAAAGCCCATTGCCTTCGAAAGCCACTCAGGGAGATGTCACGATCTTTAACCTACAATGGACCTATCAGCCCACAATTTCAGCAAAAGTCCAGAGCATGGGGCTGGGGTTGCACTATGTACAACTTTTGATGTTCTCACCCTTCAGAGTTAGCAGTGCTGCCCCTCACAGATGACAAGGCCTGGCAGGGCTCCCCGGGATGCTCTGTAGATACAGAACTGGCCCTAATGAGCCTCAGTGTTGCCCAAGAGGAGTCCATGCATGGAAACCCTACTGACCTCACTGTACACCTGAGCTGGCGACAGTCTGAACCCATTTACTCTGAGATTTTAACAAGCGTGAATTAAAGGCCTGAAAATTATCACATCAAAAATACTCTGTCATGCTTAGAGAGAAGAAGTCTTTTGGTTTATTGTATGAGTAACAATCCAACAAAAGTATAAGTTAGATACAATCAAATAAAAGGGAAGGTAGGCTATGTACATCCAAACATAATTCTGTGAATGGGCTGTCTAGATATATTTGATGTAATAAAAATGTAGAATGTTACAGATATCTATACATGGGCATGATTAGAAAACAAAGCAAAGACAGTCATTCTGTTTGCTCGCTCAGTAACTCACAAAGATTTTAACTACGATCCACAAACTGGCCTTGGGAACACCAGCGCTGCGTGTGCCCCAACACAGTCTGGCTCTAGGGCCTGCGCTCTCCAAGGTGCTGCTGGAGGCAGCCTGAGTAGGAAGCCCGATCAAGATTCATAATGGCACAGATCTGCAGGGCCTTACACTTCTCATCACAAACTACACTGCTGTCATAACTCACAAAGAAATAATTGTAGTATTTGACGAACTGCTTGCTGTCCGGGGTTGCAAACTGCTTCGCCAGTCCATATAAACTCTGCGGCCGCAGATCTCCAACGCCGTAGGTCTGAGTCAGGCTGTACTCCAGCTTCCAGTTGGATTCGCCCTTCAGGTTTGCTTCTGTCAGGTTCAAGTAATACTGCAACATGTCCTGCAGTTAACAATAGTCACAGCTCTGGGTCATTTTTTGGCACAGAAATCATGATGCAAGGTGGAGAGTGCTTCTTAACCTTTATACGGTATGTTGAATTTAAAACCATTAGCATTAAAATTGGTTTTAGAGAAAAAGAGATTCAGTCACAATATCACTTCTTCTATCATCACAGGGAAAAACAGCCATCTCTCAATTAAATTTATTTTGGAAAATGCAATTAAATCAATAATTGCTTTAATTGAGGCAAACTCTTTTCAAATTGCATTTGTAGGAAAGAGCAGTTGTCCAACCTGAAGTTCTTATAATCTAAGCGGTCAGTCCTTTGATGCTGAATTTTTCTAAAGCATAGAGCCATGAATAAGCTTCAGAGAACTTTCGTCTCCAAGGTAAGTGTCCAATTCAATTTTTTTCTTTAAAAATTTTTTTCAAACATCTACTAAGCACTTAGTATGGGTCAAGCATTTTTCTAAATGCATTACATGGATCTGTTGAAATTATTCTGACAGCAGCTCACTGAATTCAGTTCCAGTTTGATTTGCAGTTTGGGAAGGGATACCATGGGAAACAGTGGTGCTGGGTAATACAGCCCAACACAGTGGGGCTCCAGCGGAGGGTTATTCTTTGGAGAAGTTGTTCAGTGCTCATGTAGTTCACCCTGAGGTGCCACCAAGGAAGCCTTCATCTAAATCAGAGGGAGGTCCTCAGAGGGTCAGAAAAGCCTCCCAAGAGTCAACCTCACCAGCCCACCCTGGCCAAGCATGGACAGACATTCCAGGACAGAAAGAAAGGCACTGTCCTGAGGTCTCTGCAGAGTGCAGCTCTGAGGCCAGGCTGAGAAACCTCCACTGATCCCACAGAGCCCTCCAGGTGTGCGGCTATGGAGCCAAGCCCACAGTGGTGCCCACTTACCAATAACGTGTAATCTCCAGGGTTGTACTGGAAGAGGCGGACACCCGGATTGTTGGTTTCCTTTTCTAAAACATTCCTCACTGGTGTAACAGCAGGAGACACAAACAGAGAACTCACTGGCCGTCCTGGAAAACACATATGCAGATATATATTTTAACTGAGTTTAGTTATATTAAAAACATGAGCAGCTTCCAGACGAAGAGGTTCACAGACATAACAAGCAAATGATGTGTGATCATCGGTGGAGCCTGACTTGGAGCAATGACAGGGATGCATCTGACGGCCTAGGAGAATTTCTAATATCAACACCACAGAATTACTGCTGGCTTCACTAGTTAAGGAAATGTTATAGTTATATGAGTCATTCACATATTTTCACAATGAAAACAGAAGTATGCAGAGCTGAGCTGGATCTGATGTCTGAGATTCACTTTTATAAGTGCTTCAGATGTACATATATGACATAAATGTCACATGTGGATGACAGGTAAAGCAGTGTGGCGAAATCTTGATACTGACAGATAATGAATATGAATAATGAGTGCATATGGGTTTGTTGTATCATTCTTTCTGCATATATATATATATATATTTGAAATTTTTCATAATTAAAAAAGTCCAAGTTTATCACAAGTACACACACACAAATAAAAACCCAGTTTGTTCTGTACATCTACCAAAAACAATATTCCAAAAAGTACATAATAAGAATTTGGTTAATGTGTCACTATATAATATAAAGATCTATTGAAAAGTATATTTTTCTGTGTTAAAAAATTATCAAATGCTAAAAAGTAGTCATTTTTGCCAAGCCAATTCATTCTAGATGAGAGGTAAATATTTCAAAAAGGTTCCCCAGTTACTTAAGAAAATGGACAGTTATTTTCTTCCTATTCACTATAAAATCAGAATTATTATTTTGTGAACTCTCCATTCCTTGCCAGAACTTCTATTTCTTTTCTGTCGCTGCAAGCGAGCACCTCTGAGGAAGGCTTAGCGTAGCCGAGGGATCATGTAAGGTGTGTTGTTTGTTAGATCGGAGAGCTACGAGAAGTCCAATGAAAAGAACCTCAAATCCAGCAGGTAAGTCACAAACAGCATCAAGTCTCCAGGTGTCTAAAGAACCGCAGAGAATGGAAGGCTTCAGTCTTCAGTGTGGACAACAGGCAGGATGGCCCCGTGCAGAAGCCTGCTGCAGGAGCCAGTGACAAGCCGCGTCTTGAGAGGACACTGGTCCCTCAGCAGTGTAAGGCGACTCCGAAAAGGCTGGAGCTGCAAGTCTGCTGAGAAACCTTGAACTTCCCGCGCCCGGGACCCCTGGGCCGGCACAGCCTGCTCCAGCCCTCGGACCAGGAGATGCAAAGCGCCCGTTGCCCTACCTTCTCCGTCGGAAAGCACCATGAGGCTGTCCCTGTGCATGTGGCCGTAGAACTGCCCGGCGACGACAGCGCTGTACCTCCGGAGCAGCGCCACCAGCCGCTCGTTGTAGTACTGCCGCACCGCAGTGATGCCCGTGGACTGGGGCAGGTAGCCCACGGGCACATGCGCAATGAGGAACACCTGGGGCGGGGCGGGGGGGGGGGGATGGTGAGGCCCCTCCCCACTCACGCCTGTCACAGCTGAGTGACTTACGGATGCCCAGGGGCTGAAAATGTATTAACTCTCTTTCTCTTTGGTTTGGTTTTGATTAGTACATACATAATATTTGCATTCATCTTAAGAAGCAGGTACGTGTGGCACATCTTCATTCTTTTTATTCCCCTTCTCTTCCCTTCCTTCCCCCTCCCTCGGTCTCTACAAACCTTTCCACTTGCAAAAGATCTCCCTGTTTCCTGTTGTCAACCTTGGTGCTTTGTTTTAAATTATTTATACTTTGGGTTTCTCATACAAGAGAAGCTATGTGATATTTAAGCTTGTGTGTCTGATTTATTTTACTTAACCTTATAATCTCAAACTGCATCCATTGAAAATGTATTAAAATTTTAAAAAACAAATATAGCATCTCTTCCATTTATGATGAAAGAAGAGATGAAAATTAAGAAGCTGTTAAAGTCACTATATTAGCTCTCATATCATTTATACTACACTTCTGTTGATATAAACTGAGTCTTGGTCACTGTAACTGAGGTCTTGGTCACAATTTTTTTACATTTTCGAATTTTATTGTTTTTCTTTTCTTAATACCGGATTCTATCCCAAGTTCAATAAATAAACAAATGGTGTTGGTCTATGGGATCTACCTTCTCTTTGTTTTGCTGAGAGCTAGTCAGGGTATTTTCCAGCCATTCAAACTGGTGTGCGGGGTCCGTCTGGTTCAAGGTCACAGCGTTGGGGCCATAGTACAAGTTCGTGTTCAGACTGACGATCCTCAGGTTTGGGTTACCCGGGACTTTCTGTGAATAAAAGCCAGCTAAAAAAGCAATTTTAAAGCACATTTTAGAAGCACATACACACATATATTCAGACACTGTCAAAGCAAATTCTTAAGGTTTACAATGTAGTCAGGAAAATTCAACTTATTTCTCAGAGTTTAGGTAAGTATAAGATTTAACAAACATTTATTAAAATGTGCCAACTCCAATGGTGTGCACACTGAGATAATGACAGTCGTATCCAATATTCAGAGGAAAAGATAATGAAATGTTCAGGCAGTGAGCAATGTGACTGAAGTTGATGTTAAAACAAGGATTCACACGTCAACCCCTACTTTTTTATGATTGGAGAGTTGATAAGACAGAGCCTAAAGTAGGGCACACACACTGATCTCACTAGAGACACTGAGGAACAAACGTCAGATCAACCAGAGCTGCAGTCTGCTCGGAACAGGCTGAAAAGCCTGGCCCCATGAACTCCTCTAGCCCCACTGTGTCAGGCACCCAGGAGTCCACTGCCAGGGGACTCTCAGATCTGGCCTTGACAGCCTGGGCCTGCTCTAGGCCCGGACGGATGGCTCGCCAGCCACACCTTGCCTTGGCTTTCCGTCACTACAGGTCGCTGCTTCTTTGCTGTTGTCATTACACTTGGAGTTTTTGCTCTGGTGGTGGGAGGCCTACTTCTGCAAAGCTGGCCCTTACATCCCGGCATAGAAGATGACCACAGTTCTCCCCAGGGACTCTGGGAGGGCAGAGCTGGAACCCTGCATGTGTGGCATCTCTGCTCAACACTCTTTTGCTTTTAAGACTTAATAGAAAGACCTTTACATTTTCAGCATTCATTCCATCCTCAAGGGCTCACCGGAAAGTGGGCAACCTCGCTGGATGGACATCCTTGGGAAACTCATTTGACTCCCTGGTCAGTGCTGCCTGTCTCTCTGCAGTGAGCGGGGCCTCCTTAAAATCCACTGTGACTCCTTTGGAGTCCTACTGCATTCTGCGGCTCCTCCTTTGATGTCCACAAACTCTCCATGTACATTTCTGGCTCGGGTAGGTAGGGCCAGATACAGGTCCCCAGATGAATCAGAATTATGGCCTGATTCTAAGGTAGCAAATCTCAAATTCATATGTATTCTGATCTGCTCAGTGTTAGCAAAAACAAGGACAATATGGTGGCAGAAGCCCAGGGTTTAAGGAAAAGAGTGAAGGAAAAATTTTGACTGGGGAAAAGTCTAGCCATTAACTGAATTATCTCCAAACTTTAAAAGCACTAAACCTCATTGACCAGATCTTTTCTCCCAGAGAAGCTCACACCAGCTGAGGGCTTCATATCAATGGGCCAGAGGCACTGGACAGGGGGGCTTTAGACAGTACCAGAAAAGGCAACAACTCTGCAGTGCTTTTCAAGCCTCCCCAGGTCTGTGTGCAAAGCTTCATCAGTCTTACTTTGCCAGCTGCTTCCTAAAATAGTGCTGGCTTGGTTACAGGTTAGTGTGCATGCCATCTGTTTTCCAACTCACAACACATACTTCCATTCACATTCAAGTTTGACGTCAGTGTTTGCTTGGTGAGGAGCATCCTGACAGAGTGAAACAGGAAGGAAAGGGCCCACTACAATACAAGCAGGTGCCCCACACGGGTCCTGAGGCCATGTCACTACTCACTGTCCTCTGGGGAAATCGGGTGCTGAGGTGCCTGGCAAAGCCGGCCCAAGCAGACCTTGAAGTCTTCAGCTCAAACAGCATGAGCGAGAGAGGAGACCCAAGCCAGCCTTCCTCTTACCTTTCCTGAGGGTACTCAGGGCCTCTTCATCCAGCCACGCTTTCCAGAGGTCGGCCACGGCGTCGTACACCTGACTGGTGGCTATGGGCAGCTGATCCTGGCCACAAACAACAGAACCCGCCACTGAGACTCAGATACGTGGATTAGTTAACGTCAGCATGACGTGACATCGACTATTCTGCTAAACATCTGTAGGTAAAGCACGGCTACTCAGGCTTCAAGGGATTTTGAACTTAGTTGGGGGAAGGGGGACAAAACATAATCAAACGTCACAGGACGCTGGGCCAGTGCTCCCGCGGAGGTCCTGTGGGCAGAGGGCAGGGACACCGGCCTGGGGTGGAGAGTGAGGAGAGAATCTAGTTCGGGTCTCAGACGATGGTTTCATCCAGCTGATGAGGAAGGCATCAAGCAGGGGGCGCCCAGCACAAACAGGCTGAAGGCAAACGCCTACAGAGAGAAGGCTCATGCGCCCTGTCGCCAGGGGCGGGGTGGATGTGTGAAGGGATGCATCTGAGCACAGGGCTGGAATGAAAAGGGCCCGCATGTGGGCTCTCCCACTAAGTGTCTGCAAGCCGTGCACACGACTCAGCATTTCTGGGCCTCCGTTTTCTCATTTATGAATGGAGGGTTGGTCCAGTCTGGGGGTAGCAAACTCGTTTACAGAGAAGGGTGCTACATCCCTCAGGCTTACGAACCACGGGTCTTTATGACAACTGTTCTACTCTGCCAGTGTAGCACAAAAGCACCCACAGAACGAAAACGGGGTGTGTTCCACGAAACTTCACTTACAAGCACAGGCCATGGGCCAAATTTGAATCAAGTCACAGTTTGCCAGGCCTTGGACTAAATAGCGTTCTCTGGGACCTCTTGAATCTATACAAATCTGAGATTCTACACTGTGGAAACAGGACACTGTCACCACAACTGGAGCCCAGCTGTTATGCACAGGTAGCTTAACAAAGAGCTACCTGATGGCCAGGAGCCAGGACCACATCAGGCGTTCTGAACAGTTTCTGCCTTGAGTAACATTTTAATTAGGTAAGCTGGATGTGAACATTCACTTCCCTCTTTGACTCCTATTGTAGTTTGTTACATTTTGTGTTTTTAATTATCATTTAGCTTTTATCAGAGTACACAGCTCTTTGTGTGCCATTCTGGAAAATGTAAACATCTGTCAACATTGATAGTCCTTGCCAACCCTGTCAAGGAAATGCAATGAGCAAGAAAGTATTCAAAAGAAAGGCGAAACAGGACTATAAAGGAAAACAGGAATTAACCACAACAAATGGATAATTTGCTTCTGAAAACTCACCGATGTGACTTTTTATTAATTATTTAAAATATCCTTCGAAAGTCCCCAAGGCATCTATCTTTCTTTACTCAATGGTTACCGTTAACAGTATGCTCTGCCTACACGAGACTGCATGCCACCGCCGGCTTCATTACTGTCATAACGTGACACTAGTCCGGGAATAATCCTCCAAGTACTTCTGGAAGGTGACCTCAAACCTACCTGTGGCCAGTAGTCATGATTGCCCAGTGTAGGGAACACCTGGAGATTCGGAAAGAAGCTCTGGATGGTCACTGTCATGTTAGCAATCACCTTTACGACAGCGTCTGTGGACAGTTCGGGAACCGGAACGTGAGGTGGGCTATCGCTGAAAAGGAGGCAGGGTTGTCAAGAACAGAATCAATTTTTATAGAGAGCCTCTAGACAGAGACCCTGACACACCTATCACTGTACACTTGTGCTTGAAAATAGCAGACTGAGGTTAGAGCTGGCCATGCTGGCTTGTGCCTGTGGTCTCAGCTGCTCAGGAGGCTGAGGCAGGAGACTCATTTGAGCCCAGGAGTTTGAGAACAGCCTAGGTTAACATAATGAGACCCTGTCTCAAAAAAATGCAATACAAAAAACGAACTGGGAATCCCAGTCTATTTCATTGCCTCACTAAAGATTTATATGCAACAAAAATTTACTGTATTAGTAAAGCACAGATCCCAGAGTCAAAGGCCTGGATTCTAAAGTCAGTCTAGCTATTCCTCGCTGTGTACACTTGGATGCGTTATTTAGATGCTCAGTGCTTTCTGTAAAATGAGAGCAGCAGCAATGGTAACGCTTGCTGTAAAACGATTAAGTTGCAAGGTATAAATTAACTAAAAGAATACACAGCATGAAGTACACACTCTACAAGAATGAACCAGGGTCATTACCCCAGGTCCAAAAACATAAGCCTTGCCCCTCTAGTGTGATGGGTGGGACTAGTTAATTACGCCACCAGAAAAAGACAGTTTACAAAACTGTCATCCCAGGCCAACCCCACTGTCTTCTTTTGTGCCCGATCCCTTAATCAAGATCAACTGTGACATTAATCAATACCTCAAGACATCGATGCAAGGGTGCTATCAATAGAATCGGCTCAGAATTAACAAGACAAATTTCTAAAATCTGCATTACAAAAAAACAAACAAACCACCAGGACCTTGAAAACTGTCCTAATAGTTTTTAACCAGCTAATTCTTCAAACACAATTACTCCTCTCATAGAACGCAGCGCTCTGTGGAAGCTCAGTCCACTGTGGCTAAATGCTAGATAATCCAAGTGTCTGCAGAGTGACTCACCCCGTCCAGATCATGAAAGACGCTTCTTGCCCTGAATTCTTAATAAAGTCAAAAGCTGACAAAATGAGTCGATACGGAGCATCACACAGAACATCCCCGAAGGGGCCCGGGTTGGAGGCATTGGCGCCTTTGGACGAATTGCACACCTTGGTGTGGTCATCTGTGATGTGGTAAGTAGGGTCCAAGTGTAGGTCAGTCACGTGCCAAAAGCGTCCTGTGGTAAAGAAGACCACGTGGTGTTTATGCACAACAGAGTACTGCTTTGCATAAAGAAGGTCACATGTGAGTCCTTTGTAGGAAAATGGATGCAGCTGGACACCATAATGTTACACGAAATAAATCAGGCACACAAGCTTATATACCACATGGTCTCTCTTACATGAGAAACCCAAAGTATAAATTTTAAAAAGAGCAAAATAAAAGATAGGTAATAGGAAACAGGGAGAGAGATCTTTTGCAAATGGGCAGGGGACCAAAGCGAGGGAGGGAGGAGGAAAGAGAGGCTAAGGGGATGAAAAAAGACTTAAGATGCATCATGTCCATGTTCCAACTCCCCATCACGAATGTGATTATTATGTAGTGAAAACATCTACTAACAAAAAAATTTAAAAAACAAAATTTTCCTGTGGATCACAAAAAAATGTAGATAAATCTAATTCTCTTTTGGAATTCCCATAGAGATATTTATAGTAAGACCAGAACCAGTTGTTCCTCTCCGTGATGGAAGAAAGCCTTAGTAATTTACATGTTCTTGCACCATGGAGTTAAACAATCCTCCTTGTGAAAGATGAAAATGCAAAGAACAATAGGAAGAATACAGGACTTGGGTGGGTCGGAATGGAGGAGTTCAGTATTAGCATGACTACCAAACACGGGCCATACAACAAAGATGAGTTTGTTTATTGGTGTATACAGGCACATCCTTCTGAGAGGCCAGCGATGTGACATTGTGTCTTAATAGCATGTCTCCATCAGAACTGAAGGCCTGGGAAACTATTTACATTCTTCTTATGGAAAAATGATATGAAAATACAATGCTGTTTGTCAAGACTACAAAAATGGAAGTCTGTAGAACCAACAAATGAGTATCTCAGTTTACTTTTTATATATCCTTACCCCTCAGAAAGAACATAAATCTTTAACAATACCGATATGCCAAAAATAGGAATTCCCAGAGGTTTTTAAAGATAGTTAATAGATATATACCTTCTAACATATCCCGGCACAAGGCATTAATAACATTACAGGAAGCAGTTATTAAAGACGTCTGCAATGGCTTTTCAGGGAGAAGCCAAACCCATTTGATAGCATCCCTGGTTATTAATCATTGGAGGAAAGCTTTCCATGTTGAAGGAAATACTAACACAAATAGTCGTAGTCATACCTTTGTCTATTAAGTATTTATTATGTGCCAGGCACTGCGGCAAGCAGCTTAAATACAATACACCATTTCATTCTCAGAAGTACTCTATGAAATTGGAAGCATGGTTCTGATTGCAAAGTTGACAAACTAAAGCTGGATCAGTTCAGAAAGCTGCCAGAGTGCACGATGATTCAGCTCCTGTGCCCCCACCGAGTTTCCTTATGTATAATTTCCATGTCAATTCAATGATTTTGATGCCTTCTTATATATAATTTTTAACTTGTTTTAACTGAAATATTTTCACTCTTTCTTGTAGGTTTACATAATTAAAAGGCAGATTTAATCACTATAATTTTCCCCCCTTTTCAGAAGTATAAGAACCTTTAGGAAACATCTAATTTCCAGAGTTACAAGAGAACGTATTTCCTTTGAGTTAATCACTTTATGTATTTAAGGAGCATATTCTGTACATTTTTTCTCAGTGCCTTTAACTGAGTTTGTTTGTTTTTTTTTGTACCAGGGATCAAACTCAGGACCTTACGCTTTTGAGGTAGGCAGCAGAACCACTGAGCTAAATCCCAGCCCCTTAACTTTGATTTTAAGTGACTTTCAAAATAGACTCTTAAAATACACACATGCACAGGTTTTTTAACTTTATGTCTGAAATCACACAGCATGTACTGTGCCAGAAGGAACGAGTACAATGCAAACTTCTATCTATCCAAAGATGACAAAACTTAATAAAACCCACAGCTGGAAAAATAAAGTGAAAACAGTCCATTTGCTAAGGTGGAAAAACGAGTTAACTCTTTGGCTGTTCTTTGCCAATGCTATTATAATTTTATAAGACAAGTTCACACCCAAGCAGTGGCAGATGAAAGATCCAGGTGGGAGTAGACATAAAAAAGTCACGATAGTCAATTACTCGGTTCTTAGACACCACTGGAATACATCTGCCAAGAGTAACTTATTTTATGCCACAATTCAGAAAATACCCTAACTTTTATTTCCAGCTTAGAATCCAGCACACAAAGTAGAGATGACAAATAGCTCAGAATCATTGCAGAAGCTGCCTTTCCTCAGGCATAAATATGCTGCACAGTGCATGTCATTTTTATGTGAACACGTGACTGTAAAATTTGTAGAATGTAAAGGTGCAGTAGGCAGGGGCTAAAGCAGAATGAGGTGGTTGGAACTAAGACTGCCTGACTTCCAGTGGGCGCTCCCCACCTCTAATCTAGCAGGGAGATGCTGGCCTCCTTCGTCCACAGCTCGGGGATAGTAACACTGCCCATTGCAGGGGATAAAAGACTTGGCAAGAGTAAAGGAAGCCCTAGGAGGGGGAAGGCACCTAGTAAGCTCTACATTAGTGTCACTGTTATTATCCCGTGTTACGGTTTCTATCTAGATGTCCCACCAAAGCCCCATATGCTCATAGATGGGGCTTTGGGGAGGGGACTGGATCACGGGAGTATAATACACTACCAGGTGAGAGTGGATTTGTCCACTGATGAGCTGACAGCTAAACATGATGTTGGGAGGTGAAGCCTGGCAGGAGGAGGTGGTCACCAGCGTGGCCTGGAAGGGTCTGTCTCCCACCTCTCCCTTGGTCTCCCTCCGCTTCCTGCCTTCCATGCCAAGAGCTGTTTCCCCTCTGCAAAGCCACCCTGCCTTGGAGCCAGCAGACTATGGACTGAAACCTACAAACTGTGAGCCACAATAAACCTTTCCTCCTTAGAGCTGAGGGCGTCAGGTATCTTGAATTTGAAGCTGAACTTCACCTCTTCCAAGTTATAGCCAACACGGATTCAGTACACACAGAAAGGTCCAAGTCCCAGACACCAGCAATGAAAGCTGATCCCGAACGATCCTCTCAGCCTCCGTGTTGTTGCCACACCTTTGTGTCAGACAAAGGGTAAATATTCAGATTCACTGGAAGACATCTTAAAATAGAACCAAACAGACGGAGGTTTAGCTCAGTGGTGCCGGGCCTGCCTCCCAAGCCCAAGGTCCTGAGTTCGATCCCCCGTACCAAAAATAAATAAACAAATAAATAAATAAACAAATAAATAAATAAATAAATAGAACCAAACAACAGCGCTCTGGCCGGCTGTTAACCTGAGCGTCATGAACAGTGGACCTAGGGAGGCCTCAGCTCCCAGCCCCGTGACACTGTCTATACAATGCTGCGCGCGCGCGCGCGCGTGTGTGTGTGTGTGTGTGTGTGTGTGCATGCACGTGCCTGCTTCTAAGGCCACAGACCTGGCTGGGGGCACAGCACGTGCGTGACACACGCTCATCTGGGTCCCGTTTCAAAGTTCTTTACGCCACCAATTACTTTTACGCAACACAAAATCCTTAAAAGGATTTCCAAAAATGGATGCGTGCGGCTGTGCGAGCTCAACATATCTAGATAAATGTTCAAATGCTACCGGAAGATCGTAAGGGAGATGTGACACCTAGCCCTAAAGCGCCCACTGAACCCTAGCTCAGGTGTGGGTGGACCCGCAGCGGGCTGTCTAGGCGGGTGTTTGTTTACGTCTGCTCCTCCTCCGGTGTCGCCCTCTGCCACCTGCACTTGGCAGCTGAAACTGGCAGAGGCCAGGCCTAGAGAGCCTTTTACACAGCCCTGGAGGCAGAGGGAGGCTGGTGGCCCCATGAACAGGAAATCCTGCAAAACAGAACAAGCAGCCTGCAACCGCACGTCGGGCAGCTCCGCCCTGCTCCGCGGGAGGAGCGGGGTCCCCAGCAGGTCCCCACCACCTGGGAGCCAGGCAGCGGCCCAGGCCCGGGCGGCAGAGGCAGCCGGGGCGCCCGGGATCGCGGCTCCCTCCGCGGGACCCGGCTCTCCCGCGCCCCAGGGACGAAACAGACCCGACAGGGCCGGGAACCAGGGTGCAGGAGCCGTGCGCCCCCGTCCGTGGCCGCAGCCGGGCCAGCGACTGGTCGTCCGGGGCTCGCGCGCTCCCGACGCCGTGCGCGCCCCCGCCCCGCGCGCCCCACTCACCCGCGGGGTCGCCGGGCAGCGCCAGGCCGAGCCCCAGCAGCAGGTAGCCGAGCAGCGCGCGCGCCTGCGCCATGGAGCCGAGCAGAGACGGAAAGAGCCGGGCAGAGCCGGGCCCGGCCGAGTCGGGGAGGCCGCGGTCACGTGCGCCGGGCGGAGCGCTCAGGCAGCGCTGTGTTTTCGCAGCTGAGTCAGAGCACGCGCCAGTCGCGGCCCAGACTCGCGGGGGAGCAGCGGGCTGAGCGCGGGCTCCCGAGCTGACCTCCGGGACCTCGTGCCGACAGCCCACATTTAGAAGGCGTGGGCTTCCTTTGAAGAAGAAAACACCTTGGCCGTGACTCACCCCAGGAGAGGGCCGCCCTGTCCTGCCTCGGCCGCCGGCGAGCGTGGAGGAGCAGCACTGGCCCAGGCCTCCCTCCCTTGCCGCAGCTCCTGCCTGCCGTCTAGGGTCTGCATTTGCTTTGCTTTTTCCAATTTCCAAAGCTCTCACAAGAAGTAAACTGGTTGCAAAATAGTTCTTCCCTTAAGCAAGCACTGCGAGCGGAAGCTCTCTGGAGAAAGTGCATGGAGTGGATTAAAAGTCCCGCCGACCGCTTGGCTTGCCCTCGGCGAAGTAGATCAGCTCCTCCTTAGGCCCTTTCCCCTCGGGCGCAGTTGACTGTCTTTCTCCTAATCCAGAGAAGCTGAGCGTCCTCCGCCGACCCTGAGGGCTGCAGCGGTTTCCTCGGTTAGAGTGGCCGCTGACCCGATGCTCCGCCCGAGTAATGGGCAGCTGTACTGATTTCCGGCTTTCCTTCCTTCCAAGGCTGTGCACCTTTGTGGAACTTAGCATTCAGGGTAACTTGAATCTGAATTTCAATTTAGTTTGAAATGGTCAATCTAAAGCGACTTGGTCGCTCGTTTGACTCAGAATAAACTACTCTCATTTCTTTCAGAGCAGAGTTGTTATCTTAAGATCACATAAGAGGAGTCGTGCACGTTTTGAACCCTACAAAATGTTTCCAAGGCTAAAAAGGTAAACTTAAAATGAGTGGGTAGGAGCACAACCCTCCCTCCACTCCCTTTGCTTTCTTTAGTTCTCCTGCATACTCGCTCTCCAAGGAGCACAGGGCCTTGGGGTCCCCAGCATCTCGGATACAGCACACCCTGTTTGGAGGTCTCCCATGTCCCAGGTGCGGGTCTGTGATACAGGGGAAATAATAAAGCTCCCAGCTTGCTAGATGTCAGATGCATGCAGTTCATTTTCCCCAAAATCCAAGAAGGAATTCTAAGGAAAAATGGAGGTTAAGAGTGGGAAGACTTTATTGAGCGAAAGAGCTCCTAAGAGACAGGAAGGGACCCAAAAATGGGTTGCCAACGAGCCTACTTCTCAGAGGGAGTTTTCTAGAGCAAAATCACAGGGTGGCCACAAAATCACGAGGTGAGTTCAACGTGGATCAAAACTATGACCAACCAGCAAGGTTACAAGTAGAGTCATTTAGCTAATATTGATCCTGTGGGGAAGCAAGTCGAGTAGCAGGTGTACATGGAAAGAACCAGACCTTTTTAGGAAAGGCTGGGTCAGGAGGTCCTGGTCTCCTGCCTGGTGACTGATGTCTGCCTAGACTGTGGGACCAGGTGATGCCAATTATAGTATACGCTTCAATTTACTGTGTATCCCTTGGGGAGTATGTGGGCCTGGTCATTATCTTGAGGCCTGGCCGTCAGATGTAATGTATTCTCGTCCTCTGCACGGAGTCCCTTGAGGGCCTCCCCCTGTCTGACTGCCTGTATGTCTACCTAACTTAGCAGTCTACAATACTGGGGGAGAGAAAACATGTAAGATGAAGGCAGAAGACTTCTGTGGACTTATTGTCAGTGGCCCATGACTGCCTTTTGCAAAATAGCTTTTAGCCTAGTTTGTATCTCTCAAGCCTCAGAATTTCAGAAATGCTCTTGCCAGACCCATTGTTCAAATTGCTTTGGTCTCAGCTATTTTCCCTTTCCTTTAACTGCTGGGGGAGGTGATGTACAGAAACAGGAGAAGTCATTATGACAGGCTTCCAAGGGACACGGAACTTGGAGGAAAATGATTGACAACTATGCTCTAAAAATTTAGGAAGCAGAAATGTGAGTCATCTTTCTGGAAGTATGCATGCAGTCTGTCGCTCCACCCTTGATCTTCAGCCCACAGTGACATTGCTTCCTGATAGGTCACCCAAGTCTGGAAGACCTGTCTGTTCTTTACTCTGTCGGAAATTCTTATCAACAGGGAGTGACTTGGCCTCGGGGCAGGGCTGAGGAGAGATCCCTCTAGTGATAAGCCAGGCTCCGAGCCTCTAGAGCATGGGCTAAAACCGAGCAGAGTTACAGCTCAGCTCTCCTGGGAAGCAGAGGGTGGGCTCTCTTCTCAGTCTCGCCGTGGGTTCCGCACTTTAAGATCATCTGTGGACTCTGCAGGACCACCACCCTCCGCTGTGTGACCTGATCTTGGCAGGGATCATTTCGTGTTCAAATGATACAGCCTACAGGTGCACTTCAGCCTTTTCTGCCCTACATTATAGTAAAGTACGTGTTGAGCATTCCTAACCCTAAATTCCGGAATTCAGAAGTGCAAACTTTCTGAGCACTGGAGTGACACTGCAGGTGGAAAATGCCACACCTGACCTCATGTGACAGAGCCCAGGCAAACATGGACCTAAAAAGATTGCAGCAAGTTGCCTTCAGCCTATACGGGAAAGCTGTAATAACCTGGGCGTAGTGGCACATGCCATAAACCCAGCTCTCTGAGAGCCTGAGCAGAGGATGCAGGTCCCACCCCAACCTGGAAAACTTGGTGACTTCATGAGACCCTGTCTCAAAATAAAAAATGCAAAAGGCCTCGGGACATAGCTGAGTGCTAAGGCCCTGGGTTCAGTCCCCATACTGCTTGTCCTAAAAGAAGTATGTGAAATAGAAGTGAATTTCGTATTAGGCTTGGGTCTCATCCCTAGAATACCTCGTTATGTGTATGCAAATATTCTGAAATCAAAACACTGAAAAATCCAAACCAGTTCTGCTTTCAAGCATTTCAGATAAGGGATAATCAGTGTGTCCTCCAGCAGTCAGGTAAGAGCATCATTACAGTGAATTTGCAAGTTAAAGGAACTTCCCCTCTATTTTGTATCTGTAAGTTACTTGGACCTTGCATTAACCTATAAAAGTTGACTGAAATCACTAGGTCGCTGAATGATTATTGAAGTATTTGCCATGAAAAATATTTACCTTCCCCCTCTCCCCAGAGGCTAACAAAGGAATTGTTTCCTAAGGAATAATCAGAGAAAATAAAATCTTGCACCAGAAGAAAAGTTGCATTTCTCGGTATTCTTTACTAGTCATGAGAACTTGGATGTGCCATTTCCTCATCGGTAAAATAAAAATATGAACACCTGTCTTACTTGCTTAACATTGTGGCACTGAAAAAGTGTGTATAAAGCTTTTTGTAAATCATAAAATACAAAAAAGTACTTATTTGCTTGTACTTTACAAATTGGAACTCAGAGCTGGTCACAAACATATTATTTGGTTTGGTCAACTCAGTTCCAAGGACCCACTTCCTCCTATTGCCCCCAGAAAAGAACTGGACTGATGTCATGCATGCGCTAGGTACTGTGTTAGCACTTCTGTTCGTCCATTTCAATAGCTGCCTGGAGACTCGTTGTAATAAACCAGGATCAAATCCATTTCTTTTCCTGTTTACCTTTCAGAAAGAATCTTTGATGAATTACTTATCAATTACATGACATTTTGATTCTTTGACAGCCAATAAAATGTCAATAAGACATTTTGAAGCATATCATTCTATTTCTTCAGATCATCTGTTTCTAGCAGCAAAAAGCCCAACCCACCACCGACAAGACTTCCTTAGCTTCTGGACAAATAAATTTAATCATCACAAATTCTTCGTGAACATCTCAAATAAAAATAAACCATCTCTGCATTTCCTGAGGCTTTTTAAATGAGATTTTATACGAGGTGCCAACTTGGCTGTCTGACTTGCTGCTCTCCAAATGGTTATTTAAAACTCTCTGGTACAATCCCTACACAGCTTTATGACTTTAAAAATAACAACATTTTATGAGTGTGTAAGATTTTTTATTCCAATTTGATTTGTATTTTGAAGGAAGTTATAAAATTTATGTTTTATATAAAAAATTGTGATAAAACTTTAATGGAAATCATAATGCATGATAAATTTGCATATCAAAATTAGGCTAGCTATTTGGAGTAGCACGTTTTTCAGTCACTGTTCTCTGCCTCCCCCTCAGGAGTGACCTTCGTTCCAGTCAGTGACGGGCTCAGCTGCAGCTGAGAGAACAGAATCATTGGAGAGCTGATCCGGCCCCACCCGGGACGGCTCTACATCTTCTCATAGTGGCGAACACAGACAATGTCACCAAAAGTGAGAGTCTGAAAGAATCCAAAGAGAAGCCATTTTACACGGGAATATTTGTAGCTGAACCATGAAAACTTTTCATATATATATATATATATATATATATATATATATATATATATGATTTAACTATTAGGCAAAGAATACTGTCATCTACAAGCATCAGATACTGCATCGGCTCTTCACTTCTGAAGGTGAACTAAAGAAAACCCTCTGTCTAATGAGTGAATG
Source organism: Heterocephalus glaber (assembly GCF_000247695.1). The sequence goes on from NW_004624798.1 coordinate 8,427,373, forward strand.
GCTTGTATACACTGCTCATGTCTCTAACATGAAGATGAAGAAAACCTGAGATCACAATCTAAAGCATTCCTTTGGTTTTTCAGTTATTAGGCCCACTGAGCAAAGCAGGTATGAGGAATGGGGCATCCATGCTCTTGTCTCAGCTCTGCTTCAAAAGTGAATGTGATTTGTAACAGACTTTTCATAACCATTTTCCTTCAGTAATCTAGACTGATTTCTTTAGGAAAGCCAGTCATTTGAGCTAATGGTGTTGGAAATTACTTGTTTGAAAATCAGCAGAAAATGTGACCCTCCGCAGGCTCTCAGCACTTCCACTGCTATGCTTTGGCCTGGGTGGACCGCCAGGTAAGGGGTGCAGGGTGAGGAGCATTGGCCACGTGCCTGTGATGTCATGTCCAACCGGAAGACGTGCCATAGAATCACCTAACAAAACTGAGGGCTGGATGTACCGGATTCCAGTACTGTGGTGATTTCCATGGGTGTAGTGTACCTTTGTCATCCATGGCTTACTCTACTTCTCTGAGCACAATCACACATGCCAAAGTTGAGCTCTACTTCTCTGAACTTCAGATTGAATCTTCTAAAAGCACATCCTTTCCTTTGCTGATCATTGCAGAGAAATGTGGCCAAATATTCTTTTTTTTTTTTTCTTGGTACTGGGGATTTAACTCAGGACCTTGCACTTGCGAGGCAGGCAGCGGAACCACTGAGCTAAATCCCCAGCCCCAAATGTTCTTTTAGACAAAAGTAAAACTATCACTCTACTCAGCACCCTTACTTCCACGTGTGAAAAGTAGTATGGGAACTCCAGTCTAGGAGTATTCAAAGCGAGAATAGTCAGTGTTCTTACACAACAAAAAACCCTTCCTTAGCAAGAGTATGTAAAGCACCACCCCAAAAGAATAGATCAACTTGATAGTGTCAGTACCATCCGAATACCATTAGTTTACAGCAAAGGGCTCTATCACAGCCTTCTCCCAGTTTGTGATGCTACTCCATTATTTGAAAAGTTATTTGTAAATTCTTTTCTTTTTTTTTTTTTTGTGCCAGGGATCGAACTCAGGTCCTTGCACTTGCTCAGCAGGTGGCAAAACCACTGAGCTAAATCCCTGGCCCTTATTTTCTATTTTATAATTTCCACATGCCTACCTAGTTTTAAACATGTATGTTTTAAAAGCACATAATCCATTTTGAAAAAAAAAACTGGAAGGAAATTAAAGAGGTTTTTTTTTTAACTTTTTGTTATTCTTTTCAGTTACTTATATAACCTTAATAAGCTAAAATATAAAATGTTTAAATATCCCATATTTATTATAGGAAACATTAAGTAACTTTTCTGAGATTCAGTAAGTCTGATGTTACTATCATATAATTGTTATGGCTGTGTCTAGCTGTCTCCCCAAGCCTCACGCGGTCACAGGTGGGGTTTTTCAGAGGTGGCCGGGTTAGCATGTGTGACACTGGAATTGATTCATGGTGCATGGTAGGATCAAGATCGCTGGGGTTACAGGTGTGAGTGCTGCCCGCCCTAAGCAGCCTGGATAAGATACAAAGGACAGAAAGAGCTGAGACCACCCCTCATGGCTTTTGCTGTCTTTGCCTGCAATGAACTGTTTCTCCTCTGTGGTCCCCTCTGCCATGTGTCTCTCTGCCTTAGTGCCAGTGGCCTGCGAACTGAATCCTCCACAAACTGTAAGCCAAATGAAACTTTGCTCCCTTAACTTGTGGGTGTCAGGTATTTTGTCTCGGCAATGAGAAAAGGAACTAAGACGATCTTCTTTATATATTTTTTGTGGTTATTGGTTTTACATTTAAGTTTCACTGGAAGGTTAGATACTCACAGTATTGCAAAAATTGTTGTTTTGACACAGTTTTGAGTAAACCAATGGCACATTAAAAAACCCTAAACAGGCCTTTTTCTATAATCAAAGCGTCTCAGCTAAGATAACAACTAGGTCTTTTGATTTCTCCCATTTATATATTGTTAAAGAACCTTGCTAGTGACATGGTATTATTTTAAAGGAAAAGAGAGAAGAAAGGGAGAGAAAAGAAGGGAGGAAGAGAGAATGGGGCCGAAAATACGGTCATTTGTCACTTACCAGAACCATTTTGCCATCCTTAATTTCTCTCACAAATTTTGTCTCCTTGCCATCCCATTTCTGTGTGTGAATGAGTTTGTCTCCCTCCAGGCTGACAACAGACTGAGACCAACACAGAATATTACAGTAGGAACAAGTCAGACTTCTGATAGGGAAGTCAGATGACATACGCTGTGGAAGGACTTCGTAGTTGAGTGAACTGTCACCAGCTACATCCTCCTAGTTCTTTACCTTCTGCTCCTCCTAGGTTATCAGGTAAACTCCACTCCTAATCTGACTGAAATACGTCCATGTAGATGCAAACTTACACAGTGGAAATTAAAACTGAACCAGGCCTTTCCCCTTCGTCACCCTTTGGCTCTTAAGCAAAGTCTGAGGAAGAAAACTCGTCAGAAAACCGGAGGTAATCGGGGAGGTAAACAAGGCGCAGTATTTCTATTGCAAGGACACCGTTTAACACCTCCTGGAAGATAAGCTTGATGTAAGATATCAAAAGTGTGTGACAAGAGACAAACGGGTCAGAGATTTGGGTCTCAGAACAGAGAGGCCCCAAGGGCGGTAGCTCAGGGTCTTTCTTCCTTCTCCCCAAATGGAAATACTGAAAACATTCTGTACAGCCAACTTTGAAGAAAAGAGACAAAGTCAAGGATCAGGGATCTCTGTTCTTCCCCTCCCCATCCTCACTCCAAGAAGAAGTAGCTTACCTTACACTTCCTGTCATCTACACTGATCTCGTCAAACTCCTCCCCCAGATGGAAGCTGATCTCCGTGTTCTTGAACGTGCACTGGGTCCTGATGACCACCTTGCCCGCTTCCTGGCTGATAATCACTGTTGGCTTGGTCACATTCCCCACCTGCCTAGTGGCAAAGCCCACACCTACAACAGCGAAAGGAACTGGTAAAATCAGCAGCCACTTCCACAGTGGCTCACAACACGCATCCGCTGCCCATTCCAGGAGCCCAAGTTCGCAGGTGTAAGTCCCGTTAGACAGGGATCACGATTAACGACTAGTCCATGAGTCCTGCCACTACTGAGCACGAATAGTGAATGCCGGGAGAGACTGGCAAAGGCACACTGCTTCACGTGCGCTGCAGAATAGCAAACGCCCCGTCCATGTGGCCCCGGCCAAGAAACTAGGCTGCTGCCACATTAAAATCCGAGTCTGGCCCAGCATAGGACAATGTGATCTCTTGTTGACCTGATGGGTGGAGACGGGAACCTGCAAGGTTGGAAACGGGACAGAGAGAGCCCAGCCTGTCTCAGTCTTACCCACCTAGGGCCTTCATGTACTCGTCAAAGTTCTGACTGTCTGTCAGCTTCCAGGTAGCACAGAAAGCCTCCACCATCCTTGCCTTTCTTCCCTCTAGCTTGGAAGACAGATGAGGCCAGAAACCCACGTTCCTGTTCCTTGCCTCTGAGACCCACAGGACCCACACCTCAGTGGCTGCTCCGCCTTCTTATTTGGAAAAGCAGCTGGCCCCACGCCCTGCCCGGGATTGCATTGCAGACTCCCCCTGCAGAGTCCCTCTCTCCAGTAGGCTGTCGCGGGGGGAGGGGATGGAAGGCGAGCGTCTGTGCGCTCTGTGATTGGCTCAGGCCACTGGGTTAGCAGAGCAGGTCAGCTCTACCCAGTCCACGCTGCAGCCCCGGGCCTGAGAATGCTCTGCAGGAGTCCGGAGGGGCTGGGGCCAGGGAACAGGGAAATGAGAGAGGGTCTTTCAGGCTCCGTGAAAAAACTTGGCAGAGGCCTTCTCCAACTGTGGAGCAAAAGGAGAGGCACAATAGCACATTGAAATTGATTTCCGTTCATGGCAGAGCTGGTTTCAGATGAGGACCCTCTTACAGAAAGCCATTGAAGCGCCAGACTTCGCACACAAGAAAGTCTGAACAGTGTGCTTTGTTTTCTCTTTTATTGGCAGGGAGCACACAGGCAGGCTAGACTCTGCCGAAGTGAGAAAGAGGCCTTTGCTGATGGACTGCCTGAAAGCCTCCAGGGTGTCAGGGGACGCTGGCTGACGTGGCCCTTTCTGCCAGCAGGAGTGAATGGAACGCTGTCGTTGTTCTCTCTAAGCACGTGAGAACCAGACAGGACGGAAAGGGGCCCTAAGGAAGAGTGAAACCAGGATTCCCTGATGAGGTGCCAAGATGAAGAAGAGCATGTTCTTCCCCCCTTTAGCAGACTATAGAGTCCACGTGGAAAGGCTGGACAGAGGGTCATTTAGTAAGACTGTAAGCAAATGCCCTGCGCCGTAGCAACTTTTGATTTCCTGAGGCCTCAACTACACAAATACAATCTGTGTACATGTTGGGAGCTGCTGATGGGGAGGAAGGAACTGGAGGAGCCGTGGGAATGGAGAGAGCTTTGTCTTCATTTGTCCTAGCTGAAGGCACCCGAAGAATGGCCAAATTCCTTGAAGGTTCTGATAGAATAATCAAAGAAGGTCTCTGAAACTCCCTTCCACGCAGACATTCTCTCTACTTTGCCAGTGTAGACCACCAACGAAAAGCAGCTTCCCAGGAGGCAGCAATCTGTTGGACCCTTGATGCCTCTGCTCTTCTCTCTCCTTCCCACTTAGAACTCTCTGCTTCTGTCCTCAACAAATACAGCAGACAGGGCTGGCTATGTGATTGCACTTTAACATCAACTCATGGACTTCTCCACGCCTGCTCTTGCAATTCGCATTATATTTAGGAATGGTACCAACATCCACCCCGCCAAGCCACAAATCACTTCTAATGCTTTACACTCCAAAATCAAGTTCAAAGTCAAGGCATCTCATTTTGCCTTTTTAAATTTGGGGGGTAAAATTCAAATGACTAATTTATGCAAACCAATTGACATTATTGTCAGAAAGTATTCTTATATGTTTTATCTAATAAGATATGTTTAAAGTGGTTCAGTCTTGAAGTGCTTTTCTAAAATATCCTGAGTCATTTCTTTTTTAAATTACGAGAAGGTAAGACAAATGAGGACAAGGAACTTGTGCTCAGCATCTTCATCTTAGCTTTTATAGATCACGGTGCTAAAATGTTTGCCTATACCCATTTATTTCTTCCATTCCTTGATAAAAATATGAGATTATGATATATTTAGTCCAGTGGTGGTGAAGCTATGGCATGCTTCTTATTTGTTTTTCAAGACAAAAGATGTCGATGTATGCATTTTTTTTCTATACTAAAACCTCGGTATTCAGGTTTAATTGCAGTGTTGGCACTTCACAATGAATAAGTGGGCTTTCAGTTGCGGTTTGGGCACTCATCTCTAAAAGGTTCACCATCACTGATATAGTCCAACTTAGAGTGCATATTCCTATGAGTCTTTTATATTTCCTATAATATAAAACACAAAAGTCCCACAATTCATAAGCAGTTTTTCCACTGCACATAAATAAGCAGAAGAGAATATTGCTGCAAAGATGCCAATAGTAGAAATTCTAGGAAAAGCCACTTGACTTCTTCATGACTCCCTAAACTCACACATTTAATCTAAGTTATTCAGAATGAAATGTATTTATACCTAAGAGTGATTGCTCTCAAACCGAGCTTATTTGCTCTGATTACTGGGGTTTTTTGTTTTCATTAAGTTTATTGGTACATTTTAGGTATACAATTCAGTTACATTCATCACTGGGAACTTGTACCTTTACATGATATATCTTGGTTTTTATTTTTTCCCCATTCCCCTTACTGAGGGTTTTAATAGAAGAAAAAGTAAAAAAAAATAGAGACTGTGTGGTCCTAAGAAGGATTAAAAAAATAATTATTTTTTCCAAGTTTCCTAAACCTGGGAGCAGAATATGATCCTGCTGAGGCTTTTATAATACACATGCACCCCAGGTTTAGAAACAGTGGTTATAACAAATCAAACACTTTCCAAGAGAGATTGCCTTGTGCATTAGCTAATAGCAAGAAGGAGCTAAAGAATCTATTCTAAAGACTTATTTTTCCAAAAACAAGAGAAAAAGATTTATTTTTTAAGTAGTGAAATAAAAGGAACAGGGGGAGAGAAGATGCTTTGAAAGATCTTGGCAAAATCTCCACATGAGGCTGAATCTCCTGGCACCTGCTTTGTTAGTTTGTCTCTTCTTAAGAAAATAATCTTATAAAGTTTAACATTATTCTTAATCTAAGTAAGCCAACCAAGATCACGACACTTTCTTGCAAGATACCCAAGTGTGCACATCAAGAGAAATCAAATAACATTCAAAGAACTTGCTTCAGGTTCTTTTGCTATCAGATTATACAAAATAAAATAGTAGTGGGATAATGCTGTAGTTGAAAATGAAATGTGATTATGCAGTGAAGCCACTGTTGACCCACCCTGTCTCCCATGATAGGTAATGTGCTGTAGACATCCCCAGAGGCACACCTGTCTTCTGTCATGGGTAGATCTCTCATTGTACCCACCCCACAATCAACCAACTGCACAAGCTCGTGGCCAGGAGAGATGGAAGACCCTTCCGGTTCTCAAGCAGAGATGAATGTAATACTGGAGATAGAATTTGATGGGGTGAGGGGGTGAGGAACTAGAGGAAAACCAGTGGCTTATCAGTCTGTCCCTTGGTGATGTGAGATTCTACCTGACTGTTCTTTGAAGAATATCGTCGAGATCAGAAAGGAAATGGATTCCCAGGTGTGTCACAGGTGGAAAAGACTTTCTAGGGAAATATTCTTCTCATTTACTTCCTATTTCATACAGTTTTCCCTCCATGTTTCCCTCCTTTTACTTCTATTAACTAAGTGTTCCATTCCCCATGTTCTCTGAAACATGAAGTCTATATTCTGCTTCTGATCTGATAAAGTGACTCAAGAAAGAACTTTTCCTATTACAAGCTCATTGTTAACAGAGTACCAGGAACTGCTCTCCTCTGCCATCTAGATGCCACAGCTTTGCCAAGGAAACTCTCCTCTCTGCCTCCTTCACACATTCCCACTTGTCTTTCAGAGTTTAGCTCAAATATTTCCTGAAGCAAGATGGGTATGTAATCCCATGATCGTGTCATCTCATGGCTTCATTTATGTCTTTCACACATATGATAATTTCAGTTAAACACTTCTGCGATCAACTTGGTGTCTTCCTCCCTCATAAGAAAACAAATACCTTGATTCGTCCTTTTTATTCTCCAAAGTGCCTCACACCTCGTGACCAGCCCAGTTTCAAGTCCACAGGGTCTGCTCGACAAGTGTTCAAAGTATGAACAAATACAGAGGGAAATCAGAGAAACAAATTTAAAATGCAGGAATCCATAGCCTACTTGTTCTTGTCCGGTGTTTATCCAAGCTTTTGCTCTGTGCCAGCTGCCTGGTCTCCAGTGTGGGCTCTCTACGCCTTGTCCTCATCTCTGCTGTGTTAGTGCTGGGAAAAAACAAAGACTCATTGTCTTTTTAGCTTTTGTTCCCTTTGAGGTAAAAGCACGTAGACTAGTCCAGGAGAGCATTAAAATGTGCTGTGGCTTTATTAATTTGACAGTAGGCGAGTGTTGTGCCTGTCACTATGGAAGCCTGATGCCAAAAATGTGTAGGGGAATTGTCTCTTTCAGTGGATTCTCTGCTCTGTTTATTATGGGCTATTTCCTTTTTGGGGGGAGGGGGTTCCTCTTGTCCTTGAAGAGTTCTCTTGTTTACTCTGTACATGAAATACCAAAGTAAAGTTTGAACAGTGATCACCAGACAGGTAGCTCTTAAAAAATATCAATCTAGGATCAGCTGAAGACCAAAGAACCCACTTAGCCAATTTTAACATAAAAAGGACAAAATACAGGGGGAAACATGCTTACAAAAGTCTTGGAAATGTTAAAAGAATGGGTTTTAGCTGAGCTGAGTTTCCAGGAATAAGCACAGAATACCACCCGAGAGACCAGCCTGCTAGGGCAACAGTGATCTCTACTGTTACCAGGAAGCCAGAGAATCGGGAGGCTGCTTTCCAACTGCAGCCCAGGAATCCCTGCCTTCGGAACTGTCATCCATCGGGGGACGAGGGAGCTTCGTTCAGAAATTCGGAGTCCAGGTCACAGCCGCGGGACAGATCTCAGCAGCAGGCGGGCATCTCGCGCACCTTCTCTCCCCTACTTGCTTCGGCTCTCTTCTTACACAGGCACGTGGGTAGCAGAACTGCATCCAGGACGGCACCGTGTGGGGTTGGGGCGGACGTGCTGCGCTGTCTTCTGCTGCTTCTGCAGGGCCCAGAGGACAAAAGAGCGCAAGGGCGCGGGTCAGACAGGCCCATCTCCCGCCTCGTCCGTGGCACGGAGACCGTTGGGCGGGCTCCAAGAGTGTTTGTTCCGAGAGAAGAGCCAGCCACGCTGGTCCGGGCTGCACTCCGCACCCCTGTGTCCCCCTCCTCCTCAGCTGGGGCAGCGAAGGCCGCCGTGAAGACCCTGAACCCCAAGGCCGACGTGGCCCGCGCACAGGAGGCCCTGGCGGTAAACATCCGATCGGCGCGGGCCCTGTGGGATGTGCCCAGAACCGGCTTGGGGGTGCTGGTTTCTGGCGCTGGAGACATCACGCTTACTAAAGGTGGCAATGTGCTGCTTCACGAAATGCAAACTCAACACTCCTAGCCTCCTGAATAGCGAGAGGAGCAACAGCCCTGGATGATATAACTGGCGATGGTACTCCTTCCAGCGTCCTCATCATTGGAGAGCTGCTGAAACAGGCAGATCTCTACACTTTGGAGGGTCTTCATGCCAGAATAATTACTGAAGGTTTTGAAGCTGCAAAGGAAAAGGCCCTGCAGTGTTTGGAACAAGTCAAAGTAAGCAGAGAGATGGACAGGGAGATGCTTAATCCATGTGGCCAGAACATCCCTGTGTACTAAAGTGCATGCTGAACTCGCAGATGTCCTAACAGGGCCTGTAGTAGATTCCCTTTTGGCCATTAGAAAAAAAGATGAACCAATTGACCTGTTCGTGGCTGAAATCATGGAGATGAAATGTAAGTCTGAAACTGATACAAGCTTAATCACAGGACTTATTTTGGACCATGGGCTGGGCACCCTGATATGAAAAAAAGAGTGGAAAATGTGTGCATCCTTCAGGAAACATTAGTTAAAATTCAAGCGGAACATGCAGAGTGAGGTCAACGTGTGGGTATGGACCTGAACACCGGACAGTGGATGGCAGCAGCAGAGCAGGAGTGGGGATAACTGTTGTGTGAAGAAGCAGCTGCTTCACTCCTGCCCTGAGAGCTACCAGACCCATTCAGTCCTCCGAAAGGCAAACAGAAGCCTTCCTGGTGCCATCAGAATCCCAAAGACCACAGAATGATCCTGAGGGGTAGAGTTGTGGCATTTTGTCCAAGCTTCAAATGATTTTCAAAGGAATTCTCTTTTCCACATGAATAGAAGGAGACAACTCTTGGCCTCTATTCCGATTATGATGTTGTGGAATTCTAATTACAGTATTTTTTAGTTGCATTGAGTGTACACACATAAAGCAGGTCCTTTTTACCCAGAAAACAGGCGGTTTTCTTTTAGCCGCATTAATATAAAGTTATATGTTCTACTTTGTTTATTAAATAGCCACTGAAAAACAGAAAAGAGAAGAATAAAGGAAAGGTGGAGATCTGATATGACTAGAAATACTGCAGAGTAATGATGGTTAAAATCATTAGAAATACCTGTGGAGAAGTACAATCAAGCAGACTCCAAATTTCCCCAGAGAGGTTTCAGTGTAGGCGCTCTGGGAGTAAGGCTACACTTTATATTAAAAACAAAATCTTAGGTTGAAATTCTATGTATGTAATGGATTGAATGACTTATGATTTATAAACTAGTCCATTCCTAGGAAAATAACACTTCCAAGTCTGAATTCTAATATTTCTTCAATTTAAGTATGAAGGAGGACCACAGACCAGTCCCTATTAGTCCCTTGATCTTCAATGACTGCAGAAATGGTGATTGCAGGACCTATACCAAGGTTGCCTCTGTATGAGACACCGTCATGTGATATTCAGCAAGGGAGAAGCATGACCCGTGACTATCCCAAAGATGAAATGTGTTAAACAAATGTTAACCTACGAAGCTCAGTGTTGCAGTGGAGATTATCCGCAAATATAATACAGATTTCCAGGATCGCAAAGTGTAATCCACCCTCTGTTAATTCTGATAGACACATTTTTTAGGACATTTAGAAGTCTTGTCCCAAGAGAAGATCTGGTCCACTTGGGCCTTCAGATGAGTATTTTCATACTTAATTTACAAAAGAAATAGAAGGCTTATAGAAATACTTTCTGACAGAATATTAAGTCTCATGATACATTATTTTCAAGACAACTTATTAGAGCAGCTAGCAATATAGTTTGCTCAGTAGCATTATTGTAAATTGTAGGTGGGTCATTGAAATGTGGGATTTTTTCATCCACTAGTTGATTGGAAAGCATAATATTACTGGATATCTTTAAATATTAGTGACATAAAGTTAAAATAAAATAAAGTTGGGACATTAACTTACATTTTTTCATTTCAAAAGCAACTTTTTAAACTAAAAAGATCAACTGGAGACATTTATTTTTGTTGTTGTTTTTAAGCACATAGAAATATCTTTACAAATATTTATACCCAGAAAGTTAGTGAAAGGTTAGCCTCCTTTTGGGGTTGTTAAGGGAATAATAACATTTCATCAGTTTTCTGCTCATACTATTAATTTTTATCCATTTAGAAATATTTAATATCTTGAAAATGACATTTGACATAGATAAATATGAATAAGTTTACAGAGAAATATAGTATATCAAGGAATTCCTAGAACTCAAATGATTCACTAAACATACTTTTCTGCCTCTCTGGTAGAGAAAAGAAGGAACATGCTATTCACAGAAGAAAATAATTTTTGGTATAAAATATTCACGAGATACAATCAAAACATAGAGTGAGTGTTTACGTTTTTTTTAATTATTACAATAAAAGGCACATTACCTTTAATCCCTCTCAAAATACTTTCCCTTGCTTCAAACACACTTATCCCACTGTTCTTGCCACTTTCTGAAGCAGTTCTGGAGTCCTCTTTCGTGAGTGTTTTAGTTGTGCTGTCAGGACTGCCTCAGTGTTGTGGATCCATTCAAAATGTTTTCCTTTCAAGGTTTCCCTTTTGACTTTGGAAAAGAATCAGAAATCACATGGTTGCCAGGTCCAGCGAATAAGGTAAATGAGGACATACTGTCACGTTTTACAAGCCTGCCTTTCCACTGCATGGCACTTGGCAAAGCACTATCTGTTTTACCACACGTTGTAAAGGCACTCTCGAAAAAGGACTCCAGAACTGCTTCAGAAAGTGGCGAGGAAGATGGGATATTTTGAGGGGATATTAATGGTAGTGTGTCTTTTACTGTAATAAAAATTTTTTATTTAACTATTCACCGTATATTTTCATCATACCTCATGTATAAATGTTTTGTGTTTTACATGCAGTGAGCTTGCAATGATATGTTTCCATAACTAATGACAATAGTTTATATTTTAAAATACGTAGTTGATGTATTATAAATAAGCAGTGATCTGGCAAGACGACTGAGTCTCGAAGAGGAACTGTCATTTGGAAATCCTTTCCGTGTCTCTTGGAAGCCCTATGATCACCATGATGTCTTTAAATCCCTGGAGGTGAGTTTTCAAGAGTCACCCAGATTCCTGCTGCTGCCCACACCAGTGCAAAATGTGAGGCCATAGTTTTCCTTGCTATCCTCATGAGCAGCCTGTTTTGGATCCTGTCAGACAGATGTGGAACTCTCTTTCCTTCATTTTCACAGAGAAACCAACTGACAAAAGGCATTTGTGCATCTGTCACATTTTTGTGATGTTTTAGGAAGACAAAGCTTATATCACAAAACCCTGTGTTTGAATAGTGACAGCTTCTGTCTTTTCCATAGGTTTTCTTCCTGCTAGATTCATTTTCACTGCTCAGCCAGGGCAATTTAGTCATCTCTTTGTTTCCATGACACATGTTAATCTATGACTTCAGCATCGATAACTTACTAAAGTATTTCCAAATAAAACATAGCCCCTTCCCCAAGAGAGAATTCTGATACAGTCTGACTATTACATGGAGTAAAAAGTTAGATTTGCCATGCTGCTTGGTTGGTATAACCTTATTTGTCCACACAGGATCAGTTTTCACTTTCTCGATTAAATACATAATTAATTGTTTTCACTGATATATCGAAACACGTGAACTCTCCATCTGAAAACAAAGCCTGCCCCTATTGTCCTGCTTCCTCCAGCCCAAAGTAAATGTCTTATTCAATCTAATGTTCATCATTTTCTTAATTTTACCTAGTTTTAGTGCATCTATACATTTTCCTAAAATATAGGTATGAGTGTAGTTTTGTGGTTTTAAGATATGTTACACAGGTCCTTAACCTTCTGGGAATTAACTGTTACAATGTGCAGTAAGTAGCTCCTTTTGTGTTCTTAGCTTGAATTGCAATTAGTGAGTCACAGGTCAATCTTCAGTTTTAGAACGCAATGCCAAATTGTTTTCCAAAGTGGATCTACCAATTTAAACCCTACCAGCCGATCCATATCTTACCAGATACTTGGTATTGGTAGTTTTCTGACATTGGCCAATCAAACACACATAAAATGACATCTAATGTGTCCTTGATTTGCCTATTCCTTGTCACCTATGAGGTGAGTGCCTTTTCACGTGTCCATTGATCTATGCCTTCCTCCTCATTGGCATTTCTGCTCATCTGCCCAATTTTTCTATGGGTTGGTTGTGTTTTTCTTATTTTTCCTTCTTGATCCTAATCCTTATAGAACATGGATGTCAGGAATGCCTTCCAGTTTACAATGTCCTTTCCTTTTCTTTACTGTAGTTTTGATAACCCAAAGCTCTTTTAATATTATCGAACGTGTTACTATTTTTACATTGTGGTCAATGTATTTTGTGTTTCCTTTAAGGAAATCACCTACTCTAAGTCCAAAGGCTAGCCACTTATATTTCTATGAAGAGTTTCAAAGTTTCAATATTTGAGCCCTTAGCTATCTGGAACAGATCTTGTATGTCACAAAAAGTAGAGATCAAGTTCATTTTTTAACATGTAGATAATCATATTTTCCTTTCCATTTGCGGAACAATGGCAACTTTCCCTACTGAAATGGAATGCCACCCCTGGGATGTACTAAAATTCCATATATACAGTACATTGATCTGATTCTCTGTACTTTTAGGCTAATTGATCAATTTTACAATCCCTTTACTGTTACTAACATGTCTAAATTTTTACAGCTTCATGACAATCCTAGTGATAATTAGAAGACAATCCTAATGATAATTAGAATAATTCTCCCAACCTGGTATTCTTCTTCAGGAAATATACTGGCCATCTGTGGTCCTGTGTTCTAAAAATATATAGAAAATTCTATTATCCATGACATTCTGCTTTTTAAAATTAAAATTACATCTACATCATAGGTAAATTTAGACCGGTGTGGTGCTGGACATCTGTAATCTCAGCACTCAGGAAGCTGAGGCAGGAGGATCACCGAGAGTTGGAGGCCAGCCTGGGCTACCTACTGAGTTCAAGGCCAGGCTGAATTACAGTGACCCCTTTCTCAAAAAAAAAAAAAAATTGAAAGAATTGACACCTTCAGAATATTATCTTCCTATCATGAAAATGATATTCTATTTATATTGTCTTTAATCTTGTCTAATAATGTTTTATAATTTCCCTTGCAGGGCTTTTGTACATATTTTGTAGGTTTATTCCTAGACTGAGCCAACTAAAAATAGGGCTTGTGCCTTAAATATATTTTGTAGTAGTTTGCTAGTGGTAGCTTAGTAAACATATAGAGACTGCTTGCTACACTGCCCTATTACTTTTAACAATCCATAGAATGTTTTTCAACATAAGTGATCATAACATATGCAATCAGTGGTATTTTAATTCCCTCCTTTCTAACTTAATTTTCCTTATATTATTGCACTAAACACTTCATCTCAAGGTCAAATATTAGTTATATTAGCCATTGTCTCAGAATTGATTTTTAATGGACTGTTTTTAATGTTCACTTACTTACGTTACCTACAGGTATTTTGTAGTTCATATTTTTATATTAACAGCTTACCTCGAATCCCTAATTCCCTAATCGTTTTTAGCATGCATGGACTTGCTGACAAGATACAGGCCCTCGGCCATCTAGCACTGCGTGGACTTTGAAGGATCAAAGCATGGGAGTGTTTGCCCTGCCTCGCCATCTGTCTCCTGGCTGTGGGGTGGTGGTCAGGCCAACCTGAAACCACGCAAGACATCTCTCCTCCAATACAGCACGTGGGATCACTGCACCTCGGGTCTTTCCTCTTTCCCTAATGCCCTGTACATTCTGTCTTCTCGAATTATGCTACTGGCTGTAGCATATTGCATAAGTGTTACCATCTTGAGCGAATACTTATAAATCACTTTAAATTGTAAACAATAAGTGCATGTAATGGTATGTCCAAAAACCTCAGAGAATTCGGCATTGAGGCCAGAAGACCATTATCAGTTTATTTCACAGTTGATTCCTGTTTTCTGATCCCGTTAATATTAATCTACACTCTTAACTATTTAAAAGAAAAGTTATGCAATTACCATTTCAGCAGCAATTTAAATAAATGAGAAAAGGGTGTGGGAAAGTCGCCCCATTGTTTGTAGTAAATTCCAGACATAGATGAATATTTCTCTTTATTTAAAGAGGCAAAAAGGAAAAATTCAAGTCCAGCATGAAATCATGGAGTATATATTCCAAAAAAGAAGAGTAGAGTACACACTACCTTGAAAACAGAATAAAATGACTCCCTTGAAAAATGATTTTATCAAAGCAAATAGAAAAAGGAAACAAATCTCTTTGGTGTCTCAATGGGTACAAGTGTCTCCCATGAAACAGGAGCAAGAATCTGTCAGAAGAGAACAGATGGAAACAAAGATGAGCCTGGTGAAAAGGGCAGGAAGGCTGAGGTTAGGAAGGAAGCAGACGTGCCCAGGACTCGGAAGAATTCATAATTAAGTAGGAAGAATCAGATGAACATAGACAATAATGACTAGAATATTGTTGGAGGAGAATGTCCCAAATGCAGAGAATTTATGAGTGGCAAAAATATTAGGTATGAGAGAAAGAAGGAAGACTTAGTGAGCTCAAATGGTACCAAGAAGTATAACGAAACAATTGGAATAATATAAAAATTAAAATTGAGAAAACCTTCTATACTGAAAGTAGGTATTACTCTATAGACCAAAATGCCATACATTGAGAAAATAAATGAGCAGAAAGCCCAAATTTGCTACTCTAGAAATATTTTGAACTAAATATAATTCAAACCAATAAGTGCAAAATTAGATAAAAGCCCATTAAACATTAACTTAGAGGAAAATGCATAAAAATTATTGAACTGGCCATAGTCTTTTCTAGTGTGGCTTTTAGACTCCGGTAAACATCGAGCAATGTTGCAGAGGTTTTGAGGAACCTGTGACTCATTTTTTATTGCATGTAAATGTAAAAGAGACTTTGCTGTTTGACAATCAGTCGATTGTCCCTCTCTTCATAATGTTGGACGTGTGACACCTCCCTGCATCCGGAGACGGACCTGATAAGCCAACTCACTCCACAGTTGCATCTCTGGGCATTTATAAAGTTCCATTGCTTGACAACCTCATCTGAGTCTGCTCTGAGCTAAGATCTAGGTTTACAATCAAGTCGTGTTTCAAAACGCTCAGGACCAAGTCCAGAATCTGAACAATGGCAAAGGCTCTCGGGCAATGATTTTCACCTCGCAGGAAAGACGCAGCTACTTACATCCCGTCCCGAAGGGCGGGCCTTGGGTTCTGGCAGGGAGCGTGGGCTCAGTTTAAGAGAAACTTTGCTCAGAACTGTGCTTGGTGTGACTTAAAGCACCAAGAGAAAGCATGAAGTTTTTATCAGAGTAGGTAGGGCATAAACAATGGAGCATGCCTTAGGTCAAGGTTGCCTTTGAAGATCTTTTCAAAACTTTAGGAGATCACAGCTGAGTTAAAATTTACACATTCTCCCAGAATCATTGTGTTATTTACATATACTATTCCAATGTAGCAAGCATGAGGTTGTGACTCCATTTATTTGTGGGACTGCATGATTCCAAAATCAATTATTCCCCTAGCCTCTATTGTACTTGTAAATTAATGGTTAAAAATGTGCTTGTTAGTTCTGGGATAATAGAATCTGTAACGAAACAGAGTTCCTAAGTAAAATTGCTCAACCCCTTGTTTGTCCGGAGAACGAATGTTCCCGGGCCCACTACCTGTAGAACAATCCATCAGTGTGTCTGCTGACCATCAGTACGTGATGGTCATGAGCATTAGTGTTTGTGTCTGCTGACCATCAGTACGTGACAGTCGACCACTAACCTTTGTTCCTTTTTTTCGTAAATCTACATGTTAACCTCCCCCTCAACCCCCTATAAAACAGCCTTGGACTCTGAGCCAGTTGCCTCTCTTAGCTACTTTGCTTTGGGAGTGCCGTCTGGCCAGACTAATAAAGGTCTGTTTTACTTTCCAACTTGTCCGGTGTGTTCCTTCCCGGGTGTTCGTCGCTGCAGTGTCGCTGCAGTCAGCTCCTTGGAGCGTTTGGTAAGGCCCTTGGTCTTACATATTCAAAAGCTTAATAGTTTTTCAGTAACACATTTATTCTCTACATGTAAGTCAATGTTCTCAGTCTCTTTATTCTCTTCAAGATAGCTTTGGGTTGCAAAAACAGTGACAACAAAAACAACCCTAAGCAAAACTCCACAACCCAGAGATTAGCATTTTTAATCTTAAATCTGTTCAAAGCCAGTGTTTCCATTAACTAGTATAATAATCTCTGACTGCCCCCTATTAAACTCCTATTATGAGCCAAGTCTCTTGTTTTGACTTGGAAAGATTACTAGCCAGGTCCGAGCAGGGGATACACCCTTCCACAACGTGACACTGTGGCTGATGACTCCCAGCTGGAGAGTGATAGGGTTACCCTGGGTCATCTTTTGGTTTCTCCTTTCTCTAATGTCCTAAAATTCTTTGGTATTCTGCGGTATTGAGCCCACTTTCAAATTTAATTTCATGGAAATCCTACTGGACACGTTAAGAGACCTTTGACCTGTGTGTATGCTAACAGTGTCCTTGTAGGAAAACATTGCCTAACCTTTCATGAAGCAATCCCCAGGTCCTCCATGATTCTAACTCAAGGCAAACAGAACAGTTCTACCGAGGTAATACAGTCAAATAGAAAATACCTGTAATCTTTTAAAAGACAGGATTGCGGAAGGGAGACAGAACTAGGCAGCTATGTTTGAATTGAAGCTCAGGTAAACCCAAGCTACCTTTAGCCTGGAATCTCATCAGTTTGATCAATTCAGTGTATGTTGCAAAAGATTTGCTGTTTCCACCAAAAAGCCTGACTGATTGACACAAGATACAAGACTGATTGCTCAACTGTCCAACTGAACGATGAATGTAAGGTCTTCTTCACCTTTATTTTTGGAGGATAAATGAAATAAAATATAGCCAATAGGTCAAATGTGCCTATAAAACAAAGTGTTGAAAAATCCAATTAATCCAAAAGATGGGACAAAGAGCAAACCAAGAGAAGGATGTCAGATTAAAACACACCCAAGTTCCAAGTATATGTTGTCCATGAGAGGTTTACTTTAAATATACAGTAAAATTTCTTAGAAGTGGCAGGGTAGAAACATAGCATGCCAATGCTGATGATCAGAAAGGTAAAGTGGCTGTGATACTAGGAGACAAGGTGGGCTTCAGAACAATGAGGCTTCCCAGAGACAGAGAAGAACATCTGAAAATGTTGGGATGACACTTACTCAAGTGTTATTTCTTGAAAGGCCCTGAAATGGGAATTTCCAGGGGTCATGAAAATATTCTCCATCTCGATTGATTTTTAGATATCTTTGTCTCCATTTGTCAGAACCATCACACTGCACTCTCTAGGGTATGTTTGTCAACTGTGTTATGGAAACCCAGTGCTGGGGTGTAAGGAGCAGCCTTGAGGTGTCGTGAGACTGAAGAAAGTGGCAGACAGATCTAGGATTGCAGAGTGGAGATGATCGGAGGACTTACTGATGTAAGGATGCTCCTGAGATGCAGCCGAAGCAGTCAAATCTTTGGTCAAATCAAAGAGGGGTGAATTTATGGGTTAGAACAAAAATGACTTCATTCTGGCTGAAATGTACCCAGTTTGCCCTAAGATCATATTGAAGAGCCAGGCAGATCTCTGACACTGTGCCCTGGCTGTAAAGCCCCACTTCAACTGTATGGTTGTATCTTTTATGATTTGCTGGGAAACTATACAGGAAAAACCAGCTTGAGTTCCCTAGGCCCAGTCATGGTGATTATGACTCACAGTCTCGAGGCTTATTGAGCCAAATCCATACAGTACATAAAGGGTATCTTAATAAAGCATTTTAATAGTATTTCCAGTGAACTCTAAATAGTCTAGAGAAGTATTATACCATAGAGACTCAGAACATGGTCTCTGACCAAACTGCCAAGAGCTGAGGGCCTCTGTACATTGTTTACCAAACACACAATTCACTGAGTAGTTACATTCTCTGTACCTTAACGCTCTCTCTTGCCCTTTTATTGTTTGTGGTACTGGGGATTGAACTCAGGACCTCAAGCCTGCTAGGCAAGCGCTTTGAGGCAGGGCTTCACTCAGGCTGGCATCAAATCCCCAATCTTCCTACCTAAGCCTCCCAAGCAGACAGAGCCATAGACGCTGTGAGCTTCCACAGGCACTCAGCACCTTAGGGTCTTTTATAAAAGGGGCATGGCTGTCACAAACAATCACATTAAAGAGGAGATGGGTCACTGCACCCGAAGCGCCCAGAAGAGTGTCACACCAAGTACCCAGTAGACACTGGCTATTATCATATTCCACGTTCCTTCCTTAGCCCTGATGAACACTGGATGCTTGTGACAACCTGTGACATTGATTTAATTCATCAAAATAAGAAAAGCAGGAGGAAAAAATTGAAAGAAAAATAGCCTTTATTGGAAATTGATTCTTAACCCAGAAGCGAACTAGAACTGCTTTGCATGTCTGGGTTTTTGGCTTGAGCAATGACCAGCCTCTTCCAGTAATCTGACTGCACGGCTGGCACACACCCTGCCGGCTGACCTGGCGGGATCCTGAGGACGATGCAGAACTGGTGCCCAGAATTCTTCCTGTTGTGTGGACTCCTGGGAGGAGCTGCAGTGCTCTGCACTCACTTTCTGCGAAGACAGTGTGTTCCTCAGTGTGTCTGTGAATTAATGGATGGGAGGGTGTGGCCTGCTTCTGAGTCCAAGAGACTGGTGGCCCTGCTCTGGGACTGCACAGGAAACCACAAAGAGAACAGAAGTAATGCTGGTCCCACCTGGCTTTGTTCTTGGAATAACTCCGCAAAGCTTGGCTAGCTCGCTGCGTTCTACTGGAAGATGCAGAAGCAGAGCTGGGATGGACTCGGGTACAGTCCTGGCCCCGCTTCTGTGAGGCCCTGGGTTCGATCCTCCAGCTCTGAAAACTAAAGGATTTAGAACACAGCCCGCTAATTGCTGTCTTATTGAACAGTGGTCTCTAAATACATTTTGTGCTTTACGTGATCAATATAAAATGTCTATTTATCATAATTTATGTGCATAACATTGTATGGATGTCATAAAACATATAAAATATAGACTGACGAAAACATGATGAAGAAAGATTAAATAAATGATGTTTTAATATACTGTCCTGATAATTATAGGGGGCCTATTATGTACTATCTCAAAGCCCAGAATTCACTTAGAGTGAAAGTTAGCTTCACTAACAATGGATGTACTGTAATTCACATTTCAAGTCATCTTACATTGTGAGTTTCCTAGACATTTTAGTTGAAATTTATAACTTAGATGTGGCTGGCAAAAATGTGCACTGAAAGAAGAGCACTATCAACACCTTGTTCTTTATTGTCACGTTGTGTGCACCTTATTAGCATTGTTTTATAGCCTATTTAAACAGCCTTTTCAATCTTCTTGTCTTATGCTATTTAGTTAAACCAGAAACATTACTTATGAATTCACTTACCTGAAATGGGAAGAAAGGTGAGATTAACCCTTTGCATCCCGCACTGCACCCTAAGGCTGTTCCATCACGAGGGACGGTCTGTCTGACACAGGCCTCTGCCCAGGGACAAGCATCGGCCACACGCAAAGTGTATGAAGGATTTACCGTGATTAACCTTAACCTCGAACTTGACTGGTGTGAGAGAAGTCAAGGAGATTAGTAAAGTGCACTTGTGAGTGTGTCCGGGTGGGTCTTGAAGGCACGACTTTGGGGGCTATGTCTGGCCTCTGTCCCTTTTTCTCTGGCTCTACCCCTGCTCTCTGCTTCTCGTATGCCTGGAGTTGAGCAGCTCTCCTCTGCCACGCCCTTCTGCCATGATGCTTCTACCTTGGGTCCAGCTTACCATGGACTGCACTGTACGTCAGAATAAACCCTTTCTCCTTTAAGTTCTGTGTCGGGTATTCCAACATTGGAAGGTAGACTAATGCAAGACTGCATCTCATTTTAACAACATTGAATACTAATGACAGCACTTGTACTATCGGATGATACCTCATTAACCATTTGCTGACTCACTGGAATTGGCAGACACGAGCCCCTCCGTCTCCGTACAAGGGGCCAATCATGAGTGAAAACTCACATGCCAAACAAGGGAGGAAACGTGAAGACACTGGGTATGAATCTTCAGTCCAGACCTACATACAATAATATATTTCCTTGTTTTTCTATAACTGAGCTTGATTACGAGCTCATCTTTCTATTTCTAGTTAGGCAATGTTCTGCAAACTCAGCACAATTTGTGATTGTTAAGTGACTTAAAGGTTTCAATAAGTGAAGGCTTTCCTCTTCCTCCTCCTCCTCCTGACATTGCATTTAATACCTGAACCCGGGCAATGAGTTTGAAGACCACGGCCTGGGGGCCAGAAGGGAATGTAACTCAGCATGATCGGAAAATAGGTGAAGGGTTAAAGCTCTATAAATGATTGCAGTAAAAAGCACATTGTCATTAATCCCAATCAAAATCCTCCCCCTTGCTTCAAAAGCGCTTCTCCCGTCATTCTCAGCACTGTCTGCAGCCCTGGAGCCCTCTTGCCTCAGTGTCTTCCGCTGTGCTGTCGTGGCTGCCTTGATGTCCTGAGTTGATCCAAAACATTTCCCTTCATGGCTGTTTTGACTTGGGGAGGAGCTGGAAGTCGCACACTGTCCGACCTGGTGAAGGAGGTGGATGAGGACGCACTGCCTTTCTACCGGATGGCATTGGCCGCAATTCTCACTGTATTTCTATCACATCATGTAAAGACACTCATGAAAGAGGGCCTCCAGAACTGCTCCAGAAAGTGGCAAGAACAATGAGATAAGCGGGTTCAAAATGAGGCAGAGTATTTTGAGGGAAATTGATGCCACTGTGTCTTTTGCAAAGAGAAACTTTTAAAATTTAAACAGCCACTGTAAATTCTGGACACCCCTCGTGTAGTCTTCATGTTAGTATCCTCATGTCTGTTCCTGTCCATGTCCTCTGGGGTTGGCTCTCAGCTCCTGTGTGTCTGATGCTGATACGCCCATCCCATGGAAGGAAAGTACAAGGCTTTTGACTGGAACACCCAATTGCATTGCCATTCCACTTAGTGTACTAAAAAAAGTAAGTAAGGGAAGCTGAGTTGGAATGGGAAAATCAGTATTTCTCTTTTGGAGACTAGTTTGAGATGTCAATTATACATTGAAGACATATTGAAATGCAGACTTTTGAACATAGAAGTCTGGCATTCATAGGAGAAGTAGACGATTAATGTATACATTTAGGAGCAATCAGAAGCATGTAACTGGATTTCAAAGCCATAGGACTGAATTAGGTTATCTGTCCCTCACGTTCCCATGAGTGAATGTAGACAGTACTGAGAAAGGATTCAAAGATGGAACTTCTGAAGTTGTCCAGAGTTAATAGAGGAGAAAGAGTAGAAGTTTCCAGACATTGAAAACTGAAAAAAATCAAAGAGGCCAGTGAGGTGGGAGGAAAATGATGATAGGGTCATAGCAGAAACAAAGGGGCGCGCTTCCAGGAGAGGTTGGCTATCAGGTTCGCAGGAGAGCTGGAGAGGAACAAGCCAGAGTCGGTCTTCAGGTTGAATAATTTGGAGGTCACTGATGCCTTTATTACAGTCACTGCCATGGGCTGGAGGAGAGGGTTTAAGAAAAGAAAGCCGACAGCCCGAATACTGACACGTACTTTGGAGAGTTTTGTCATAAAGAAGGACCCAGAAGTTGGCTCAGGGGTTGGATGGACCTGTGGACTCATGGAGCTCTTGTTGGTTTTTAAGGCGGGTGATGTGGCAGCGTGTTAATATGCTAATGAGCATCGTGCCGTAGACAGAAATGAAGAAAAAAGAAAAAGAATAAAGTGCAGTGGGCTAACATATCTTGCACCGTTTAGCAGCGTGTTTTCATCAGGGAAATTCTTTTTTATCACTACTTCTTGACTTGGGGAGAAGTCAGCTGTAGACACAGAAACCGGGACTCAGTGGGTTTGGTGGCAGCAAAGGGAACAATTGTCTGATTTTCATATGAAATATGACACATTCGTCAGCTAAAGACAACCTTAAATGAACTGAGAGTTCCTTGAATTGAATAGAGATTTTCTAGACTGCTTTGTGGATCTCATATTTGCAACTAAGGCCAAGTTTAGAAAAATAAATTTAAGTTTCTTACAGAACCGAGTAGCATGTAATAGTAGTACCCCCAGATGCAGGAGCCTGTCCGTGACAAACACCAAGTCATCCTGCAAGGCTAGAGGAAAGAGGACTCCAAAGTCAACGCTGATTTCGGGTAAACCGGTGGACAGTGGTGAGACAGTCAGCAAGTTGCCGAGAGCTTTGCTGTCGGGAGCAATGCCACATAATTTTAGGGAAAAATCATTTGGTTAGCCTAGTTCTCCTGCCTACAGCCCAGCTATGGAATTCCCAGACATAATTCCAGTTTGGCCTCCGCTCACAACTGACACCTCAATGATCCAGTGATGCTGTGATTCTCCAGGACAAGAAACATCCTGGGAGCTGAAAACATACTGGGAGGAACAAACATTTACTCAGTTCCTCCTTGTTCTTGGATTGTTACATCTTGTTTACACGGATGTACTGAACTCTCTGCAAGTCATCTGATGTATTTGTTTCTCCCGATGTACTGAATAAGAGGTGCAGTAAGGTGAGGGTTTTCGTCTTTGCCGCCCAGAGCAGCACTGATCAGACCCAAAGCTCAGCTTCTTCTCAGTCTCATTTTTCTACCTTTCCTGTAATTCGCCGTGTGCTGCCATGGCTCGCAGGAGACCAGGACTCACTGCAGAGGTTCTAGTAACGTCCCCTTTCCCTGTTCCCTATACTTTGCTGTTCTGGAATCCGTGTAAGGAAGGAAATTTGAGCCAGCAGAGCCCTGTGAGCTGCTACCCAGGTTCAGCTCCCTAAGTCAATGGTGACAGCTTAGGAAAGGTGAAAATTATATGCAGAGCCCATTCTTTAGGTTCTGAATTTAAAAAAAGAAAAAAGCTTGAGAGAACCAAGTAACCCCAGAGAGACTTTTTAGACAGTTGCTGAGCACTTAGTCTGAAGTCAGCATTGAATTTTTTTAAAATGCACCTAGAAATTTTGTTGGCATTGCCAATTTTTAAAAGTAATTAATATCCTGCCAGAAAACATACAGTAGTACCTCGGTTCATGAGCTTGATTCTTTCTACAATTCTGATGGCAAATTGAGTTGGACAAGAACTGAATCAAATTCAATGCTTAGGTCCGGTGTTGACTTTATGGGGAAATTTGATTCGGTTCCACAAATGTTGTATAAGACCTATAAATGCTTCTATTAGAAAATAAAAGAAAGACAAACACTAGGGAAGATATTTGCAATTAAATTATAGCCTGAAAGAACAAGAGTCAAAAACAAAGTGAGAAGAGCGTTAGTATTCAAACTGAGGAATACATAAGGGGCAGTGCCGGAAACAGGTCTCAAAGAAGGAAAAGCAAGTGTTTGAAAGATGCTAAAGACGGGAGTGGAGCCCAGGCTGGGTGGCTGCTTGTCTTCTGACCGTCACACAGGATGAAGCGCAGGGCGAAGTGCAAGGGCTCCAGAGCAGCTAGACCTGCCAAGCCCTTGTTCAGTCTCCAGGGTCACAGCGGCATCGCTGACCTCTGAGTACAAGTTCACAGGCAGAGCAGGCAAGAAAATAGTATCTTATTATTGCAACTCCCCAAATTACTTGACTTATCACAATCATTATTCTCAAATCAGATTTGGATCTGCTTTTTTGTGTGTGCTGTGGGGTTTTTTTGTTCATGTTTTTGGGTTTTTTTGGTACTGGGGATTGAACTCAGGTCCTTGTGCTTGCGAGGCAGGCGCTGGAACCACTGAGCTAAATCCCTGGCCTTTGATTTGCTTTTTGTGAGGTTACTTAGAATTAAAATATGTAGCTGTCCTGATCTGTACGGAACAGGGGAAGGGGACGTTATCAGAACCTCTGCAGTGAGTCCTGGTCTCCTGCGAGCCCTGGCAGCACACGGCGAATTACAGGAAAGGTAGAAAAATGAGACTGAGAAGAAGCTGAGCTTTGGGTCTGATCAGTGCTGCTCTGGGCGGCAAAGACGAAAGCTCCCAGCTTACCGCACCTTTTATTCAGTACTCAGTACATCGGGAGAAACAGATGTAACAAATGACTTGCAGAGAGTTCAGTACATCCATGTAAACAAGATGGTAGCGGTCCAAGAACAATGAGGAACTGAGTAAATGTTTGTTCTCCCAGGATGTTTTTGGCTCCCAGGATGTTTCTTGTCCTGGAGAATCACAGCATCACCGGATCATTGAGGTCTCAGCTGTGACCAGAGGCCAAACTGGAATTACGTCTCAGAATTCCACAGCTGGGGTGTAGGCAGGAGAACTAGGCTAACCAAATGATTTTTCCCTAAAATTATGTAGCATTGCTCCTGACACTGATCATTGAAACATAAGACCCAGGAAAAAGTATATGTACGTAATCAACGATGCCTCAGTGGTAGAAAGTGGGTAGCTATGTGAAACATGTCCCTGACTTTTTTCTTTTAGTTATACAGAGATCCAGGAAAATTAAAATATTCAAGCACAGGTGAAACTCACCACGATTTGCTTGGCTGGCCCCCATCCATTCCTGTCGTAAAAACAATCTTGTCCCAAATCCAGGCAGATGGCTGAGAACTGAGTATCACACTTGCTTTGTGACTGGTTTTATTCTGAACCTTTAGGATTTTACCCCTTTTCCATGACAGTTGAAAGGAACAAGTCTGTCAATGTAAGGCTGAGTAAATCTGTCAATCTGTGGCAACCTGACTCCTGAGGAGGAAATTCACATGTTTGCCAAAAGCCAAAATACATTTTGATGTTACCCTATGCCTTTCGCATTTGTTTACAACTGTAAATATTTGCCACCTAGAATTCATTCTACCTCAGGGAATAAGATGTGGCTTAGAAGTTTTCCTTACAGAAAACGTCTGTGTCAGAAGAAGAACCCATGGATGGTATAAGCAAAGCTTGGCTGCAACCCACAGCAAAAATGCTTATGTCCGTAACGCTAAGCTAAGCAGATGCATTTAGAGAACAGAGTGGTGTGAGTCCTTATGGAAACAGCCCTTACCGCTGCTGTGCTCTTGTCTCTTCGTGCACACACACACACGCACGCACGCACGTGCACACACACAACACAAACACACCCCGAGAATTCATTCAAGAACTACAAGGACACTTGTGGAGATCGGTCTACTCATAACAATGTAATGTAATCGTTTTCTGCAGAATAGGAAAGAGAGATTCACATGACAGCAGTGAGTGCATTTTGATGCATTTTGTTCTTTGTAATTCTGCACTGGAGAAGGAGCAGTGACCAGGGCAGCTGCGGGGCTGCCCCATGGTGGAAGACGAAGCGCTGTCTTGCTGCAGAGCTGTTTTCTTGGGCTGTGGACCTCCAGTGGCCATGCTGTGCGCGTAGGGGAAGAGGTCTACGGGGCAGGTCGGACGGCAGCATCAGGCAGGCAGCTGCAGGGCTCTGAGGACAGGCACGTGGGCGCAGCAGCTGGCACTGTTTCCAGTGGTGAGCAAGGTCGGGGGAACTTCTGGCTCGCACTGGAGTGGGAGGGAAGGCTCCTCACCAAGGCCAGGGCCGGGCAGGGCCGGGCAGGGCCGGGCACCTGGGTCGGGGTACTGCCCGCTTCCACTCGGGGTCTTGGATAGCAGCGCTGGGAGAGGAAAACTGAGCAGGCAGAAGGGGGACCCAGCGGCACTTCCTGCGGGGCCTAACAGTGCGTCCACGGCCCCTCTGTCCCCTTCCAGCTGGAACCCGAGCTAAGTAGTACAGAAAGACAGAAACAAAGCCAGAGAAAATGCACATTTGCTTGCAACCTGAGTGCATACGCTAATGATCATCATTCTCATTCTCTCAGAAATAGCTTTAAAAATGGGTTCGAACATCAGAGACTATCGCAATCCAGTTAGATTGAAGATGTTTTTCAGTAACTCTAATGCACATATAAGAGAAGTGAAGCTCGGAGCAAAAGGAACGCTTGTATGAAAGGAGCCTGTGAATGGAAGGGAACTGCCCTTCCCTCTCTGCTTGGGTCCTGCAGCCCCGGGCCTGGGCTTCCGCTCACAGGCACCGCGCCGACAAGGTGACTCCTGTCCGAGCCTCCCCGTGTCCCGGCCTCTCGCGGGACCCCAACATTCCCCTCGTGAAAGCAGTAACCAGTGGGGGCACAAACCCTGAGCAGGAGACGCAAGGCCACGTCGGCCCTGATGGCCCAAGGGAAGCTTGGCAGGAACGTGGGGCCCAGGAGGCCAGGCTGGCAGGAGCAGGAGGCACCAGTGCACAGCCCTGGGATCCGCAACTGGGGAGGGAAGGGCCCAGGGCGCCTTCCTCCTGCATGTAGGAAGTGCGCTGTGCGTGAAAACCACAGCTGTGACAACGGCACCGAGGGTGGCAGCTCATCCCAGGCTGACACCAGTCCCTCGGGTGAACCTATGTGGGGGCAGCCGGGAGGGGAGGCAGAAGAGGGACCGGGTCAGGGCTGTGGCCTGCACGCGCACACCGGCTCCAAGGGCCTTGTTTTAATCAGAGGCCGTCTCGCCCACGCGCACACCCTCCACCTCGGTCATAGGCTTAACCTTTCACCGCCCGTGCCTCAGTTTCCAACGACGGCACCACGCTGTGGGGTTGTCCTGACAGTGAGAGGCCCACCGGCTTCACAGCTTCGCCACTCCCTGGGGTGACCTTGGACAAGCACTTTTCCGGGCCTGCGCAGGGCTCCGTGGGGACGAAACCAGCGACTGCGCCTGAAGCACAGGAGGAAGCGTGGGGCGTCTCGCGTCAGCGGTGCTTTCCGCCCCAACCCCGAGCCCCTGCATGCGGCCTGTCACGGCTCAGGGACGGCCGTGCCCGGGAAAGGGACTCCAGGGCGCCAGGCGCCGCTCGGGTCCGAGCCCCACGGCCCTCTGCCGAGCCTCCTCGGCCAGTGTCCCTCCCGGTCCTACGGGATCGGGTGGGGGGCTCTCCCTCGGCCCTCTCTGCCCTGGAAGGCCGGGCCTCGCCCCTCACTCAGCTGCACCCAGTTCTCCCAGCCCGGTCCCTGCCCCGCCCTGTGCAGCGGCCCAGATGACCTGACCCGGCCGTTCCCCTGGGTCAAGCTGCCGGGGGCTTTTCCACGTCCGAAAGTCACAACGGAAAGCAATGCTTTCAACTTGAAAGACATCAAAGATCTGTTTACATCTTAAGCTTTTAGCGAATTCAGAATTATTTGTAATTTGATTTTAATGAATAAAGCATTTGTGCATAGCTGTCTTTGAAATAATCCAGCTGACCCTGTTATATGGAAAAAGAAAGTCTTTGTTCCAGAGAAAAAGTAGTCGCGCCTCTATTCCCAAGGAGAGTATTTTAGGGTGGATTACAGCACCCTCTTCCGGTACGTAGGACATGTGGTACCCTAAAATAAATCGATAGCCAGGGATTACAGCACTTTTATCATGTCCTTTCTCAACTGTCTCTTGGGGAAAAATGCTTTGGAATACTAAACTTTGGGTGATTGTTTTAAAATAATCTTGACCAACAACTCATGTAGCAGAGTTGGTAAAACGCAAACTGGAAGCTGGTTTGATGGCGTGTGATTTTGAGAGGTGTGGGGAGGACGCCACCTAGTGTCGATTTGGGGAATTCTTACACTTGAGTGTCAAAGACTGCATTCCCCAAAGTAAATTAATTCACCCAAAGGCAAGTCAGACCTTGACATTCACATCAAATATTGACACAAAACTTCTGTCCCGGTACCCGTGGTCTGTCTGGGACTCAGCATGCTAACTAAAACCTGTGGCTGTCGCTTGCCTGGTAAGTCGCTACCTTTCCAGCCAAAGCAATTGACTGGTTCTCACCTGGTTCTCACCGCTTCGGGTACTTGTCAGGCCCCTGAGCCAACGAAGAACCAGCACCTAGGTTGCACTGCGTTGCTGATTTAGGCCAAGTTTAAATCAAAACCCTGATGCCAAGTCCACATGTCCTGACTGACAGCCCTGTGGTGTTTCTTCTGTAGTTCTCCACAAGGTTAGGATATCAAAGAAAGGAAAGATTTAAAAGCAAAAGCAAATCCTTTCCACTACTGGAAATCCAATGTAGATGAAACTTTACTAAAATCACGAATGTTTGAATGTCTGATGTCTGAAGTGCTGTGAGGGGTTTTCACCGAGCTGCCAGAGCAAGCCCAAGGCGCTGCGGTGGAGCGACGTCCAACTCTCGTGTCCTTCCCTCAGAGAAGGGCTCCCTCGGGCCTCTGCAGCCCTCCAGCCCAGCCCTTCGGAAGCTTCTGCTTTTCCTGCCAGTCCTGCCGAGCAGTAAACAGACTGCAAAAGTGCCCGGAATCAGTTCTTGCAGGTGACGCTTGTGTCCCCTCTGCTGTCGTTTGGATCCGGAGTGTCCTCAGAAGGCCCAGGTATCCAAGGCTGAGTTCCCACCCCAGGGCACCACCGTGCAATGATGCAACCTCAGGAGATGGGGCAGAGAAGCAAGGAGTCCATCCCTCGGGCCATCTCCCTGAAGGGGACACTGAGACCCCAGCCCCTTCCTGTCTGCCCTGAGGTGAGCACCTTTGGCCCATCACGCACTGCCCAGCTGCCCACCACGATGCCTCTCCTTGCCACAGCCCCAGAGCCTTGGTGGCCAGGAAGTGACCGTGGATTGAGGCCCTGAGGCTGTGGGCCAAGATCACTCTTTCCTCCTCTTGAGCCATCACCTCCAGCTTTGTGTCAGTCGGGGAAGGTCAAGTCACACAGCTTCTGAATGCCAGTGTGCGGCTCTTCCAACCACGGGCCACCCCAGGGCTAGGCCAGGGAGCGGCATCGAGTTGGCTGTGCTGCTCCTCTTCCTTTCCGCCCAGACTTTCTCTCTTTCCTCTTCCAGGTTCTCTCTCCCGCCCACAAGAGCCATGGGTTATTCGCCAGCGTGAAAGCAAGCCAAGCAAGGAAATGAGATTGCATGTACGATGACGCTGGTGCCCCTCGGTGGCTCATGTGCTGTTCCTCCATATACATGGGGCTGAATCTTGAAAATCCCTTGTCAGGTTTTCCAGGATTCCTGAAAGAAATCCAGGCAAATGTGATGAGACTCATGGACGGGGTGTGTGAACACAGGGCCCCGGAGCCCCGTTCGGGGTCCTTGGGTGAATCTCAAGAGCCCCCTGCATCTGTTGTCTTGCTCTATAAAATGAGAAGCAGGAGCAACATTTTTGTACGATTATCTTTATAAAGTCTTGAAAGGATCTGCCATGTGCTTAGGAATCACAAATCATTCAAAGTACAAGTATGATAATTTGTATTGATAAATGCTTGATAAGGAATCCATTCTATGATTTTCATAGGTACTAACAATACCTACTTCAACCCTGGTAGGCAATGTTTCTGTCTTTAAATAACAGCGGCTTTTTGATGTGGACAGTTGTCATCAATAATAGAAATAAGGGACTGACCGGTTCACCAGACCCGGACTTCCCTAAGGAATTGCTCCTCATGGACAGAGAGTAATGGAAAAGGGAGCAAATCTGGTAAGACAAATAATACGGGAAAAATCATGGACCCAGGATATTCTCCCTTTGTTCTCTAGTGAATAATAATACTGATTGTTTGGGCTTTGTGTCACACATTATCCTTTGCAGTTACCCGTGTTCCATGTGTAATGCTCACTATTTCCGTTACACATTGAGGAAACTGAGGCACAGAGGACCGGAGTCATGAGGGCCAATGGCAGAGCTGCACTTTGCACTGCGAGGCTGAGCACACCGCACACCACGAGGGCTGTGGGAAGCCTGCCTGCTGTCCATCCTCGCCTGCCCTTCCCTTTCCAGGCTCCTCCCCCATGGCCTTCTCTTCTCCTTTCTCTCCCCCTCCCAGGACTCCCAGCCTGCCACCACACCACTCACTTCCAGCCCTTTCCCATGCAGATCACAAAAACACCCCTGGGCACGTGACACAGAGTGAATTCTTTTTGTTCTTTTTCTTCCTTTGCACAGAGCTGAATTCCCATACAGCTGCTTTATAGCATTTGCCCCTTTCAGCCCAGCTACCTGGCAAAATCAATGAAGACTTCACAGCTACTGACAAAAGCAGTACAAAGCGTGTACAAAGGGGATGGGGAAACTGGGCATGACAACTTTCTCTCAGGAGCCCTGGCTAGGCAGCTTTTTGACAGGATCTAGGTTCCCCCCAAATAGCCCGGCTTTTTAACAATAAAAGTTGATAGGTGAACTTAGTTTTGTCTCAAAGCTGCTACTGATCTCTCACTCTCCGTCATCTGGGCCCCTTGGGAAGGATCCTTCTCTTGGCAAATGCTCCTGTAAATATGAAGAACTTACAGACAGATGTGGAGGGACACTGTGTACACTGTGCTGAACTCGTGATTTAGCATGCAGAGCACTCAGAGTGCATACAGCACCACTAGTAATACTGAGGGAGGACACTGCGTTAGCTTTCATCCTCTATGTGAGAGAAAAACTGTATACTATGCAAGAGTGATGTTACTTTTTCCTTTTTTGTGGGAAAAGTTATTTAAAAACTGACTTGAAATTCTTTTCTTGCTTTAAACAGTAGTGAGAATACTCGTTATTGAAAGGTAACGATTCTCATCACCAGTCAGCACTACCTACTGTATTGAATTGGCACTGATGGGGTAATTACCATGGACTGTCCATTCCCAACACGGTATCGTCTCTCAGCACTGGGACCTGGGGGTGGTTGTGAGATACCAGAGGGAGGCAGAAGGGAGCCACACAAACGCCCCCTTTACCAGAGAATAACAGCAAAACCCTTGGGATGGACCATGACAGTCGTGATCCTGATAGTTGATATTCATCGAGTAATTCTCCATTCCCAGGCACGACTCAAGTGAGACACCGCCCCATTCACTATTCCCACCCGCCCTCAGTGTGTTCCATTATTAACACCACTCCACAGAGGATAACCTGAGGCTGCAGAGACTCGATGTGTAAACTGTCCGAGATCGACCACTAGTGACTAGGGTTCAGCCAAGACGATGACTCCCGCGCCTACATGCTTGAAGCTTACTCAGGGTTTCCAGCACCCGGCCCCCTGAGGCACAGGCGGGCTCCTCACCTGCGGGGTGCAGGGTGCTCAGCCCCCCCCCCCGGCCCCTCAGACGTCAGCAGCACCCCCTCCCCGGCTGTGGCCCCCAAACTCTGCCAAATATCCCCAGGGGCAAAGCCTCCCCTGCCAGGGCCGGCCAAAGGCAGGGCTCTCCTTCCGCCCCATACTGACTGCTCAGCTTACGTCCGGAGCAGCTGCAGAAGCAGAATTCCAGTGCCCGCAAAGCATTTTGTTGGATGTTAAGGTAATGCTAGGCCAAAATACTTTTATTTCACACAGGAAAATTTATATTTGAGAACTTAAAACAATCAAGTTATTTGAAATCTGTTCCTCTGGGATGTATAAGATATAAGGGGAGTCTTTGTCAATAAAATAATGAGCCGGAGGTGATTTAGATTGCAGACTATTAATGCCATCCTTTTAAAACGGTCACCGTTTTTCACCTGGCATACTTCAGAAGATAAAATGAAGATCTGTAACAGTAAACAATTTCTCTAGTGAAAGAGTTTATTTGGTCAGTGTATACAGATGTGGCCTAAGCCAACAATCAAATTTTTTAAAACCACATGCACATATGTGTGAAAGTGAAAATACATTAATTATTCAAATTTTTTAAAATTCAGAATTCTAGTATTTTTCTAAAATTTCTAATAAACCCAAATTCTCTAAAGCCTTGGTTTATTTTTGTTCCTTTCAAAATATATACTTAAACATATATTAAAAGTGTGTATTTTTCTCCTTGGGCCTACATTATTGACCAAATTTTAAAGTGTTTACTGCTATGTTAGCTACTCTAGGAAAGATATAAAAATTAAGGTATGTATTCCTGAGGATATCACTTTAGATATACCTCGTACATATACAAAACATGAGAAAAAGCAATGTGAAGCAATTAAAAATTGTTTTGTATATTTCACATTACAATAAGACACATGCGCACACACAGTGAAGGGAGGTCGTGAAATCCGTTTGAAAGGCATGTTCCACAGAAATAGTTTGTCACAAAGGTTACATTCCAAGGGTCCACATCAAAAATCACAGTATACACAGATTAGAAGCAAAATATATCAGACAAAAATATCCCAGAGATGTTTATGTTGTTAAACTTTTACAATATTTTAAAATCTTTTTTGTGGTTTGGAAAAACTCTGGCGCAATACTGATTAAAAATAAAGACACTGTACCCATGTAATTCTGACTATTCTATTATTATTCCTCCTTTTCATCAAAAATATATTTCCTACAAATTCTACAAAGTTTAAATGAATGTATACTTGACAAGAAACACAAAAATCACCCTAAAAGTGGAATTAAACACACAGCTGGCTAAATAAATCCAAAAGAGAACAGCAGATTTTGCGGGGCTTACAGACAATACTATGTATTAGTGATCCTGCATTCTTAACATTTTTCTTGGATGCAGTGGGGCGTACTTTGCCTTTTAATGGCCTACTTTCGACATCATACTTGCGGTCCAAGTGAACAGTCACGGCGAGTCACGGGAGTCACGCACGTTTCCATGGTTACCGCCACGCCACACATCATGGGAAACACAGCCCCTCCGCCTCTCCACGCGCCTGAGTGCGCCTCTGACAAACGAGGCGGCTTCATTTCTCTTCCTCTCTGGGATTTCCCAACCGGTCTCGTGCTGCTGCTTCGCTCTTCTGTTGCACATCTGGTACAAAACAAGATTCCATCACATGGGAAATGTTTCTGTTCTGCCCTCTTCATTGTTCACTGTCCAGGACACACCTCGCCATCAGAGACGCGAGCAGGCTGGGCTCTCTCCGCCGCCCCTCGCTCCCTCCTCTCCTGCGGTTACAGCAGCCGCCCTCTAACTCTGGACCCGGCCTCCACTTACAGACGCAGGCTCAGGGGCGCCGACCCTCGGGACAGAGCCACAGCTGGCGCTCCACGCCCATCGGACCGGACCGGCTAGAGGCTTCACCCTCCCTCCACCTTCGCCTTTCAGACTTGACCTCACCTCCTACTCCACAGGAAAAACAAAGCCAAAGCCCTCAGACAAGGCCTCCGACTCTGCCTCTCAGTGCGACCTGGGCCTGTGCTCTGTCCCCTTCCGGGCTACTGGAAGGCGCGCTGCTCAGCACCCGGTGAAAATAAAACACAGCGGCCCTGTTCTTAAGCTAGGGGAAGGGCCAAGCCCGACACCAGCACGGTCTGTCCGTCCAGGGCCCGGGCTCTGTGCATGGCCCGGCCGGACGCCGCTGAGCCCTGGCGCTGCTCGCCCGCCAAAGTCATGGAAGGCATCTTGATGGTAACTCTGGTGGACTCTACGAAGTCTTCCCCTCTCCTTGTCCAAATATTCACCAAGCACGTGCTGTGAATGAAGTGTGACGAACAGAACGTCCTTGTTCTCAGGGACTGTCAGGTAAGGGATATGGGAAATGCAGGTAAAGTGAGTTTTTAGCAGGTAAGAGGTTAAAAGTGCTAATGTGGACACTGAAACGGACAGAAAATAAGAACGGTGCAGAAGTCATGATGGGCCCACTTGGGAAGCAGAGCTGAGAGCCTGCTGGAGAATGAGACACGGAGACTGGACATGGACCACAGGCACCTTACGGGACGCCTGGCACCCACCCGGCCGGAGGGGGGGCGGCAGCTCTTGGGCCCCAGCACTTTCTTGTGGGGAAGCGGGCCCGGGCTGGTACCGAGCACTGGTTACAGAGCTCGAGCTCCTGTGGGCCGGCTTCACTGCAGGAGCAGAGCCCCGCAGGGCTGGCTGAGGGCTGCCCCATGAATGACACCGTGCGGGGTAGACAGGTGCCAAGTGTGTTTGGGGAGCCTGAGTGTGTAATGTGGCCCTGAAGGATCTGCGAGTCGCACCTCCAAATCCTACCACAGCACCCCATTTTAATTCTATGACATTGCTTAGGGCTGTTAATCATATATTTATCTGAATGCCTAGCATTCAGCAGGCACAACTTAACAGTGGATCAAACTGTAATGGTGGAAGGAGGATCCCTGTGTGGCTTTTCTAGCTCCCTGGCATGCCCCTCTGTCACCTCCTGCAGGGGACGTCTCTGTCCCCGTTAGGTATCAACTGGAAGGCACAGATGAGATAGCGTGAAACCTCACATTAACTTCATGCAGTGTGAGAGGCATTCGAGATCCCAGATTCCCTCTACACCTCAGCATACTGATTTAAAAACTAACAAACTAATAAAAACAAAACAGGACAGCCCTGAAGGAAGCCTGCAGACGTTCCTCAGAATTTGTACTTTTAAAGGACTAGTATCAGAGACGGTTTTCATTAACTTGGAAACTATTCATCTTAAAATCCTTAATATTTTTGCTTAGCTGATGAGAAAGAAGATGGGCATAGAAACTTCTTTACAGCTCTGCTAAGCAAGTGTTATCTCTACCATACACCTAGGTAAGCCCGTGCCTTTCATTTGTTTTCAGATCTGTGGTGACATCTGGATTTGCTTTTAAGACTGTGAGTTTCTTAGTTGATATCTTTGACTTTATTTCAAAATAACTTAAAGAAAAATATAGACAGAATCATATTCTTGCAGATGATGGGCTCTCTAGTGACCAAAATAAAATGGAGAGCACTACTGACTCTTGCAGTGTAGTTTGCTCCCTCTGTTCACCTAAGCAAGGTCAGTGAACATGAGGATGTGTGTGTGTAAGTTACACAAACTCTAGTTAGGCTTCTCGTGTGGACAAGGAATTACCTTCTCCACCTAGCTTAGGGTGCGCCTCATGAGCAGCCACCTCTTCTGAGTCACATCACTTTCAGATTTAAAAGGACAAAGAAGGTGCACGTATTTTCACGGCTTGTCTTCCCTTCCTCTCTCCTGCCCTTTCTTTTTCTTACAGTCCTTAATCGTACGTGTGCACTGCTTTACTGGCATACAGAGAAGAGCATCCCGCTGAGGTCAGCCGCCTCCTGGAAAAGTGAGACCGCCGAGCGGGAGGCCGTCTGCATCCTCAGCGGGTGGGAAGCGACGTCCTGAGGCCCAGCCCCAAGTCTGCTCCTCGGCCTCCCGTGAGGAGCAGCTTCTAGCCCCTCTGTCCCTCACGGTCCCTGGGGACAGCACTCCACACACACACACACACACACACACACACACACACGTACACACACCTACACATACACTTACACACACAGGCGCACACACACAGGTGCACACCAGTACACCCTGGACTAAAATGGCACAGGGCACCGGGCTCCTGTGAAGCCTCAGAGCCGAAATCCCCCGGAACCCCCGCGTCCCAACGCCTTAGCAGAGCGCCCGTCCGTTTATCTTCACACTGCTCTGAGCCGTGAGCCGTGAGCCGTGAGCCGTGAGCGCGGAGCAGGACCGCGATTTTCTCCTGCGGCTCAGCGGACCGCTTTTTCTGACCGTGCTCTTTCCCCTGGCTAAATGATCACCTTTCATCCGGAGCCGCACTTAACAGGGTCACCCTGCGCGAGGGCGCGCGGCCCTGGCAGGGAGGCTTCTGGGTTCCGGCGCGGAGGGGGGCCCGTCCCGGGACAGGAGGGCGTCGGAGCTGGGGCGACGCGGGCCTCCCCTCCCCCTCCGTCCCCCTCCCCTCTCTCCCCTCCCCCCTCACCTTCCTTCACCGAGAGGCTCCGCGGCGGCGGCAGCTCCTCGCAGGCGCTGGCGTCCGCGCCCAGGATGTCGGGCAGGGCGTTGCGCCGGCCGCTGCGCGAGGAGGCGGCGAAGCTGGAGAGCGCGGGCTCCGGGTCGGGCCGGGTGGGGGAGCGCGTCCTCATGGCCGGGTCTGCGGGGCAGGGCGTGCGCGTGAGCGGGCGGGGCGGGGTGCGTCCTCGGGGGAGGGGGCCTCACCTCCCACCCGGCTCAGCACCCACTCCGGCCGACCCAGGAGCCGCCCGCCCTTTTTTCTCTGGAAAATCCTGCCCACTCTGCACCCTCCACGGTTACAGGGACTCGCCTGCTCTGAGCTTCCTAACGCTTGCAGCTCTCTAGAAGGAACGCTGTTGCTCCCGCTATGGTGGGGACTGAAATTGGACAGCGCCAGGCCAGAGGGTGCACGCCTGTAACCCCAGACACAAGAGGCCGAGGAAGGAGGATCTCGGACACTGGGAGGCCCGACTGGACTACAGGCCAGCTTGGGAAACACGGTGAGACCCTGGGCCCTAATCCAGCCCTCAGGCATTCTGAAAGGATGGGACAGCGGGGTCGGTGCGACCCGGCCCGGGGACGCACGCCAGGAAGGACCCGCGCGCAGAGGGCGACCCAACGGGCAGGCCCCACGGGGAGGCGCCCCAGGGCTCAGACGGCAGAGCAGCAGCTTCAGGGGCAGCTGCCCGCGGAAGACGCTGCTCATCGTCCTTCCCACCGCTGCGGACACAAACCTTCCTGGGTTTCCCGCACCTCATCCCAGCACCGGGAGGCAGGGGTGGAAGATGGAGAGTTCAAGGCCAGCCTGGTCTCCAGAGTGAAATCCTGCCTCCAAAAAGAAGGGAGGGAAGCAGAAAAGAGGGGGAGAGAAAGCATGAAGAAGACCCAGAAACGCATTTGCACTAGGAAGTGCAAGAAATCTGGAAAGCACTAGAACCCTGGCTCAAACCCAGGCTGGGCAGGCGCGTGCGCTCCCGATGGGCGGCTTCAGGCCTGACAGGGTGGACAGCAGGGGGAGAAAGAGGAAGTGGACTCTGACGGCGGTCGCAGGAGAAAGGCCCTGTGCCTCTGCCCAGTAAAGGTCTGGGCACGGAGCTTAAGCAGTCCGGGAGTGGGTGTCTAGCGGGTGACAACGTGGTGTCGCGGGCAGAGCCTTGACCAAGGCAGACACTGGACAGCAGCCGGGCCCTCCCGCATCGAGAGCCCTGCCCAGCCACAGCGCTGACTCCCAGGGGCGCTGCCGGCTGTCCCTCCTGCAGGCACGCACGCACACGTGACCAGGCTGGGCTCAGCTGGAGCAGATCCCCCTTCACCATTTGTATCTCAACAGGGGGAACTGCGGCCCTTCATCCTCTAGCCCGATTGTCCTTGCCTAGGAGTAGCAGTGAGAGGCACACGTGTATGGCAAAGATGGCACTGTAGTTGTTCTTCCAATACAGTACAAAGGTAACTTAATGGTCTAAACACGGACACTCTAAATGGCATGCTTTAATTTCAGAATGCCTTTATAACTGATAGATACAGCGTCTGTCTTTGAAAGAAGAAATGCCTACATCCATCAACAGAACAGTAGATAAGAAAATGTGGTCTTTACACACGGCAGAGCACTACTCTGCCATAAGCGTGACAAACGAGTCTTTTGTAGGGAAATGGATGCACCTTGAGACCATAGTGTGAAGTGAAATAAGTCAGAAGCACAGGCTTAAATCCTGCCTGGTTTCTCCAACATGAGAAACCCAAAGGACAAATAAAGAGCAAAGTAGGAGAGAGATAATAGGAAGCAGGGAGGCAGAACTTCCTCAAATGGGAAGAGGACCCAGAGAGGAGGGAAGGGAGAAGGGAAAGCAAACAGCACTAAGATGTGTTACGTGCATCCACCAACTCCCTACAATGAGTGTAATCACGATGCACTGCAACTTGTACTAATAAAAACAAAACTTGGAAAAAAGAACAGAACCATTTTGAATATCACACCAGCATTTATACATGTAAATGTCCACATCCTTCAAAGCAATTACTTGAACAAGCCACATATCGCTTCGTATCACTTACACCACTTTTGTGAGCCTACAGTACCAATCATTTTATACTCACGCATCATAATGATAGCATATTATATTTTAAATATGCTATTACAGCAAACTTTTTAATTAAAGACCATGCCTCATTTGATCATCTTTTTTGGGAGGACGGGGTCTCTGTACTTCAGGCTGCCTCCATCTTAGAATATAGCCTGGGCTGACCTTCAGCATGCAGCCCTCCTGCCTCAGCTTCCCCAGTGGTAGGGTTCCAGCCTGTACCACCCAGCCAGCCGCAATTGCCCATCTCTTTGTGCTAACGGTGACTCCAAGCTCTTCAAAGCCTCCTGAAGTCTCTCATCTTTGCACATATTCAGAGAAGCCTGTTTCCAGTGAGGACGAAAGCACAGCTCTGACTGCTGGCAGCCTGTGGCACCACTTGAGCATGCATCACGGGGTCCAGGGACTGCCGGGCACCCTTCCGTTCGTCCCCTGGTTTGAGAACCACTCCATGTGGAGACTGCGCACGTTCATTGCCTGAAAGTTCCGGAATCGAACCCTTCATTGCCTTCTCAAAGACCTGACTTCCAGCAAGACAGTACACTTCTCTGCTAGTTAAGTTTCTACATCTGTGACAGGTGTGAATAATATTAACTATTTCATGACCTTGGCCCCAAAGAAATAATGGCTATCAGTGCGCTCGGCTGGTAACCACACAAATGAGACTCGCCCAGCTGTCTCACCCCGACTGACTGGCAGGCCTGAGGCCCGTTACCCGCAGTGCTGATGTGGCCCCAGCTCCCTGGTGGGCACCCAGGCTCGCGAGCCATAGCCGGCCATGCCGTGTCATTAAAAGCTGTAAAAGGCTCGCTGTCTTGGTTTAGAGGCAGCCTCTGACCTTGTGTCATAAAGACAGGAAGGGACAATTCATGGTGTCTGTCTCCCTGGTACTCCACGCCCCCCACACACACACGCACACGCACACACGCACAGACACACGTCTCCTCCTCATCACCAGCAGCGCTGTCTCAAACTTGCTCCACCTGAATCAGGCTACTTGTCAAGCACCTCACGCCCCTCACTCCGCCCATAGGAAATTTCTCCCTGAACACAGAATTTTCATCAGCGAGCCCCGTGTGTCCAGCAAGCAGCAGCCCGAACATTCCCAGGGTCCTGCACAGTAGCTAAAATGGGTCTGAATTCTCCGCCCTTCCCGACGCTCGAGAAAGCCTCCCAGTGTGAGTAACATCCAGGGCCTGATTCCGGCCAGGGGCTCACACATCACAGTGCCCTGCACCCAGAGGAGCCCCCAGCAGCCCAATCCTCGCA
This sequence comes from Heterocephalus glaber, assembly GCF_000247695.1. Next base: position 8,467,092 of record NW_004624798.1, read on the forward strand.
GGAGAGACAGTGGCTTCCCCGCTCTGCCTTAGGCAGGGGATCGAGGGCGCCCCCTGTCCCGGCCAGGTACAGGGCAGCGATGCAGATGCAGCAACCGGAGGCCGAGCCAGCGTCACCTCCCCCCACTGGACTGGACCCAGGAGACAGGGACGCAGGGGCCCGCAGCTCCTCAGAGCCGCTTTCCTGGGCACCTGACCCCTTCCCCTTCCTGCACGGTGCCCGCCAGTGCTGGTCCCGCTCCTCCTCTACCTGACCGAGTGCACCCGGTGCGCCCCCCCCCCGTCCCCCTCTGCACGGCACACGGCACCACGAAGAGGCTTCCACAGCCGCTCCACCCCCGCTCTCGCGGCACCGAAACCAGGCTGCTGCTTGCTTAGAGCAAGTCCTCTGTGCAAATTTAGTAAACACATAAATCTCTTTCCAGTTTTCGTTTTCAAAATGAATCCCGTCCTCTCTGGGTAGGAAATGTACATGTGCTCACTGCTGGAGAGAGGGCGATTCTGAAAGTCACAAAGAAGCAAAAACAAATCACCTCCTACTCCGCTAGGCAGTGACAGGGCTCTTGTCACTCTGGTGTGTATCCTTGCAGGGTTTTCTCGGTGGTGGCTCACGCAAGCATACCACAGACTTATCTGACACGCCTCTTGTCTTACATTTACTTGATATCATTTTATTACACCTGAAATGTAACCTTGTTAGGATGACATAATTTTTAAATTTTAATGGAAGTTCTGAGAAAATAAAATTTTCTTGGATGTTAACATTTCAGGGCATATACCCACTACGTCAAAGAGGCAGAGCCAAAAGGTACAGCAAAAGTAAAGGCTATGGCTGAGGACAGAAAGCATTCATAATCCTTTCCTTAATTAAACCGAATAAATAAAGTTGATATATAAGGAACTCACTTTTTAAATGTATACAATTTTTAAAGTTCTAGTAATGCCCCTATTTTGTCAATTTAAAGAAAGATTCTTCAGTATGTTTCCAAGTCCCTCTCTGAATATCATTTTCAACTTTTCTCTTTCCAACTGAGAAAAGCAGAAAAATGATTGAACTTTTCCAAGATCTGATTTCTTTTCTAAACTCTCTTTAGTATTTTTTTTTTACAGGAGAGGAAATCAATTTAGTGTTTCATCAAGCAAGAAATTTAATCAAAATCACAGTAGCAAAACTTTAAGAGTTGTTTTGGGGGTTTTCTACGTCACAGAGGAGAAAAAATTCCCAAAAAAACAGCAAATAATTTCAGAAAGAAAAAATATACCATCAAAATGTTATTGCTTATCAAATTATGCATGGCTGGGGCTGGGGATTTAGCTCAGTGGTTCCACTGCCTGCTTTGCAAGCACAAGGTCCCAAGTTCAATCCCCTGTACCAAAAAAAACAAACAAAAATTATGCATGTCTGTATTAATCTACAATTACATTAATAGACGTAAAGTTATTTAAATGGATCCAATTAACTTGTACAAAAACCTTTTGTAAGAATTAAATCTGTCACTGCATTTATTATATAAGTGAAATAGAAAAAAATGAGTTCCTAAAAATGATATCTAACATATATGTAAAATGAAAATGTTCAAAATTTGTGTACATAAATTTTAACTTTTAAAATACGCACATAGTAAAATATTATCAGGGAAATATACTAAAATGAACTGTGACAGTAGTTCTTTCTGGGTAGTCTTATTTTTTCTATCTTCCTCTTTGAATTTTATTGCTTTCCCAGTTTTCTATGACGTGGATTTTTATAAAATAAAATTTTGGGAGGGGGGGAACAGGGTCTCACTGTGTAGTCCAGGCTCACCTTGAACTCACTATGTCACCCAGGCTGTCTTTGACCTTGCTGCAGTTTCCTGCCTCAGCCTCCTGAGCGGCAGGGTTACAGGTGTGCACCCCCACGCCTGGCTAAGTGCACAGTTCCTGAGCACTTTAATAAGGGCTGCTTGGCAGGACCCTGTGCTGCGGAGTCAGCACTGCTATCTGTTAACCGCCACTTAGGGCCAGCTGAGTCCATCTGCTCACACTAACTAAATCACAGAAGCCGTTTACTTTGGGGGAAAGAATAAAGGTTCCATTCAAAGCTAGTTGTGAGAAGGTGGAGACCACCAGTCCTGTAGTCATTGAGGGGCACTTCATGGAGGTGGGAAAGCACATGTTGGGCTTAAAATGCAGGGGCGATCCCTGTAGGTGTAAAGGAAATGAAAGGGCTCACTGAGTTAGGGGAGGCAAAAGGCCAATCCTCGGTAAAGAAAAAGGAAACATTTGCCAGATACGGAACATTATGAAGACAGAACGTAGTTATCACTGGAACTCAAATTGCAAACCAAATGGGCGTCATTAAAATATATGCACGTATTTCTTCCTCTGAGCACTTGAATCATAAAAACTCCCCAGTCACTTGGGGATGGTGAGGTGCATGTCTGAAATTAGAGACCAGTTTCAAGGAGAGCTTGGAAAGGCCACCAGGGAAGTTCTGCAAGCAACTCTCCTCTAGGAGTGAGGCGCTGCTTCCCAAATTCCTGTGTGCATACAAAAGACCAAGAATAGTTTCTTATTAAAATAGGAGGACAGAAGTGAAGGACTTACACACCCAGACCTGACGAGGTGACAAAAGGGTGCTTATTAAAATTGTGTGTTCACACAAGAGGACAGAGACTCCAGAAAAAGCAAATGCACATATCATCCCTTGATTGCACAAAAATGCTTTTAACTACTGACCCATTGCTGGTGATCTTGGAGAAGTCACGAAGAGAAAACAACAGAAAACTCGATATTGATGGAAAAATCGTTGCTCATGGAAACAACAGATGGTGTTTATAATATAGTTCATGACAAAATTCTAGGAGAATTAAACACACTCAGATTATAGCAAGCATCTGTCTGTGCTTCCTAGAGAAACGGATATAACACAAGATATACAAAAACACAGGTATTTACAAGACTGGCTTACAGTGGCCGCCCACAGGGTTGGGTGTAGAAGAGCATGAAAGGGCTGCCTGGGCCCTGGAGATCTGGAGGATCCAGTCAAGGCCTGGAGCTCCCTGTGGTGTCCCGTGTGAGTCCGTATCAGAAGGCCAGAGGGTCTGAGCTGGAAGCCAGGAGAGCACGTCCAAGGTGAAGGACAAGACGGGAGCTCCCCCTCCGAGGAAACAGCACTGAGCCTTCCTGCTTCTTTGCCCTTTTAGTCCCTGCAGGCAGCCAGCCCATTGGTTGCTGTCACTCACGCCAGGGAGATCTTCTGTCTTCAGTGAATCCCTTCACCTGATCCATTACTTGGGCATTTCTTACTCAAGTTGATACAATTGGTTAACTTTCACATAGTGTTTTCCAGTGTTTTGCATTTTCGTTCAGGCAAGTTTAATGAACAGTGTACACCTCCACCTGATTAAAAGTTTGCCATTTGTATCTCTGAAGAAGTCCCAAAAGAGCTGATGGTTTGGTTCCAGTCAGAGTCCAGGTCTAAGAATCAGGAATACTCAATCTTGCAAGTTCCAGTCCAAGTCTAAACCCTAAAGAAGGAAACTGTTGGCATCGCTCAAAGACAGGCAGGCAGGCAGCAAATTCTCCCTGTGCATCTTCTTGTTCTACACAGGCCTTCGATGGGCTGGATGAGGCCAGAGACTAACACATTTGTGTTACTGTCTTTCTTGGGGAAAACCTTGGGATTTGTTGAGATTCTTGAATTTGAGGCATTCATCGATACTGGATAATTACTAGGTACACTGTCTTTCAATGGTGGCTTTCATCTTTTCTCTGCTTTCTTGGGAAGTTTAATTAGATGCACGGAATACAGTCCTATTCTGTTGACCGTGGCTTTCAAACCTTTTCTTCATATTTTCTTCCTTTGTTTCTCTGTGATTCATTCTGTGTAGACCCTTCAGATCTATCTTCCGGTTCACTACTTCTCTCTTCAGCTGTTTCTGATCTGCTACATGACCCATATACTAAGTTTTTTCCAATTATTACATTTTTTCATTTTTAGAAAGCTACATAGCTTTTATTCAAGTTTGCTTCACTGTATTATACTATTTTATTTCCTAGTCATTTATATTTACATTTTGTTTGCTTTGTTTTTTCTCACAGTAAAAAATATTAGCACACACCTCTAATCTCAGCTATTGGGAGGCTGAGCCAAGAGAACACTCAAGCCCAGGAGTTTGAGAACAGTGTGGGCAACACATGGACACCCTGTCTCAAAGAAAAAAGAATACTTCAAAAATTAAAATAAAAATTATAATCTCATCATACAAAGGCATCATGCTATTTACTTCTAGTCTTTTTGTGCATAATTTTAAATGTCATCTGTTATTTTATACTGTGACATGAATATCTTCCCATTAAAATAAAAGAATTAAAATAAGCACCTCCACTTATTCCTTTCAAATCTATTAAAACTACTTTAAAATTCTCTGTGAACAATCCGGTCTAATTCTGCTTGTTGTTTCCGTAGTATCTACCTCAGGGTAGCTAATTCCTTGTGTGGTTTTTAGTTGTAAGGTACTTTTTAAAAACTTTTCACTTCAAGTGACCTGAAACTTGGGTTAAAGTGTCTTCTACTACACAGACTCTAAATTTTCGTCTGCTGAGTGAGGAAGCGCTTCTAAATTGTTTGGTTTTATAGTCTCAGCATGGCTTTTTCAAACCACAGAGCTGCAAACTGGCCAACCTGTGTGAGATTCCACTCTGGCACAGAAATTATCAAGGCAGCCTTGCTTTTGCCCTAGGCAAAGCCAACACTTGGAAAAGGTATTTGAACACTGCCTCAAGACGTAGATCAGAGAGCAGACATCACCAGGAAAATCCTGACAGCTGTGGTGATAAGAGCACCAGCAAGTCTCCCTGGGGTCTTTCTTTGGAGGTCAGGGCTTTGTCAAGTTCCCCATGTCCTGGGCAGAGCCCCTTCAGCAATGCAAGCCCTAGTCTGGGGTCCCCATCTACCTTCCCACCTCAGCTGGCTCTTACGTTTCTTCCCTTCTCTTCAAACTGGCCCTTCCTCGCTATCATGAAGATGCCCATCTGGAAAGCCAGGAAGAGAGCTGAGTCCTCTGGCACCTTATTCTCGGACCTCTTGGACTCCAGAACTCTGAGAAACTCTGTTCAAGTTAAAAAAAATTGTAAGTAAAAATAAAAGTTATGAGTTACGAAGGAGCCCGGGTCAGCCTGAGCAGCAGCACTCGCTAGCCGCTCCTGATTTCTGATTTCTCATTGTGCCGGGCTTGTGAAGAATTCTGACTCACTTGCCAACATGGACATCATTTAATGAATTCTGAAAATATCATATCCTACATTTCAAAGAGCTGCGCATTTGGTTTGGTTACTATCTTTGTTTGTTTGGACATCACACCATCCATAATGCCAGAAAAGTAAGTTTTGGCCTTAAGTTTCAGTTTCTTCTCATGCAAGCGATAGCAGACTGTCGATCTCACTGGGTCCCCACCCCTCCAAATGTGCAGTGATGTCACCACACCGTTCCTTGCCAGCGTGAGGTTCAGCTCTCGGGTTTTCCTTCTCCATAGAAAACAATCCCATGAGTCAAAGCAAACTCGAGTCTTTCCACATTAAATTGACTCTCTCCGGGGCGAGCTGTCACACGGCTCCTCCCCCGTGACGCCCAGCAGTAAGGCCCCACAGGGCGCTACGCCGACCTCCGGAAGGAAGAGGGCCGAGCAGTGGGTCAGCTTCCCCCCTCTGCCCCACGGCGAGGTCCCCGCCTCCTTCGTCCAAGGGACCCGGCGCATCCGGCTTCTCCCCAGCAATGGTTTCGGTGGCCTCCAGAAGCAGCTGCCCACGGGCTCCTGTGCGGCCCGGGCCCCAGGACGCCCTTCACACCTCCCCGGCAGAGCCCACCCCGCCAGCCAGCGCCGCCCGCGGCAGAGTCCGTGTCGCGTGTCCGGCGCAGGTGTTCCAGCTTAGCCTCTCCGGCCCCGGGCAGGAATCTTTCCTGCACTGCACCGACCAACCGACGGGGCGAAGAAGAAAGACCAGAGGCCAGTGGCGTCCGAAGCGCGAGTACTCGCCCCAGCTCCCACGAACTGCCCTGGCCAGCTGGCTCCGGGCCTGCAGAAGCTGCCTGAGAGCGGACTGCCAATCGCCGGGCCCTGGCATGGCCTGGCCTGGGCGGCTCTGGGCTGTGTCGTCAGCCTTTGCCCGCTCTCCTCTCCGAGATGAGAAGCGTGCCTCTGCGCTGGGACGTGGTCAGGTGGAGCAGTCCCTGTAAGGGCAGCAGAGCGCCCGTCCTGACTCAGCAGCATTCGGCCTCTGGCCACTGTCTCGCCTGGTGATTGTCGCCAGCTGCTTGGGTGAGGGTGGAGTCTGTGGGACAGAAGGCGACCACCCTGTGCAGGGTGCGGCCCACAGCTGGCGTTCATGGTCACGGGGCGTGACCGTGTCGCTCTCCGTGTTCTCTCCTCCTGTGCGGCCCCTGGCTCAGGCGCTGATGGAGAAACAAAAGGGCAGGGAGGAAAGGAGCATCTGGTACCCAGCGGGTCTCCCACAGCTGAGCCCACAGCCAGTGTGCCGGGCTCAGCACTATGCTACCAGCACAGCAGGGAGCTCTTGGTTCCTGGCCCAACAGCTCGAGGCCCAGTAACAGGTGAATGGCTTTGCTGGGTGCAGACCTCCCCCAGGGAGACCACCAGTGTCCCCACTGACGGCTGGGGAGCCAAGCACAGACCGGAAGGCACTTCGGGGGACCCTACAGGGACTGCAACTGGCAGCTGCAGTGTCACCTGGCTAGAAACCCAGATATTCTCAGGGGATCCAAGCAGAGAAGAAAGGAAAGTGGTGGGGGAGGGAAAGGAAAGGGAAGGGAGGAAGAGGAGGGAAGGGAAGACAAGGAGAAGAGGAAGTGAAAGAAAAATGAATGGGAAGCACAAGGAGGAAAAAGAAAAACAAAGTACGACAAATAGAATGGGGCTGTGGTGGACAGTGGTTTGATCCATCACAGCTGAGTCGCAGGCCAGCACTGCTCCCTCACTGTCCCCAGCTCTGTGGGCCTCATCGCTGTGGGACAGGGATGCTAATGCATAGAGTTGGAGGAAACACCCTTGGCACCCTTGCGGGACACCTGGAGAGGGGGTGGATTCAACCTCAACCTAAGCTCGGCATATTTAAACCACGGAAGTCAACCGTCACCAGGAATGAGACCCCTATGCTTGATGACACTGGTTTCAGGGTCTGGAGAGGAAGAGACTCAGAAATACAATCAGGGTGGAAAGAACCCCACACACCCACCCTGCAAATATGTCTGGGGAACCACTAACAGCAAAAGTGTAAATGGAAAGGTAAAAACCTGGACACAGGGAGAGGAACACGACAACAACAATAACAAATTTCCACAATTTGACAATGGAAATCCAAAACATTAGAAGACTTTATACAGCAAAGATAAAAGGCACTGACTGGCTTTTGCATCTCTGCAATACAGGTTCTGAACTAAATATATTTTCTGTTGGAATACCCCAATTGGCAAACCATCAAAGCTTTAACCAGCACAAGGGTTCACTCCCTAGTTATACCTAGGAATCTACTAAATTTAAGCATGCTACCCCACATAATCATGAGGGAATAACTAAATATAAAATAAAGGGGAAATTGTTATCACTTTAACCATCAGAGATATTGTCGTGTTAATTGCTTGTGGTGATACAGCACTTTTGCCCTAAAATATCCCTTAGCCCAGATATTCTGACTCAATAAAAATAAATGCAAATTAAATTAGTCTAGAATTCATAACTCCTCCTCCCCTACCCCAAGTTAAAATAATGAGCAAGGCTCAATATAATTCAAACCAGTACCCTCAGAGCTTGAAGCCCAATATGTAACAGCTATGAGTGAAAAGGTGATTTATCCCCTCTGCTTCTCCACTTTGTACCCAGGGCTGATCAGACCCTCAGCCACCTGTTGGGGGGATGATGGGAAACAAAGATACAATTTTTGGGAAGAGACCTGCCTCTAGCAGACAGACTCCACGAACTCCACAATTGGCCCACCTTTTGTTACCCAGTGAGAAGCACGGGGGAGGGTAGCATGGAGCAGCAACTATAGAGAATGGGTGGATAAGGATTCAGTTAATGAGGAACTAGATTTTTCTCTACACCCAAATGCCTGTATATGGGTAATTGTCCTCAGCAGATGTTGTCTTGCCTCAGGAGTACCGGGTTATCAGCATTCTCCCCATAGCCAGGGCCATGCGGCTTTCCACATACCTCCCTGTTCCCTAACACTGACCTCGAGACTGTGAGATCTGAATTATGTAGCCTAGTCCTCAACAACTTTGCCCAACGTGGCCTATTTGCAAAGAAAGTAATGGTGCTTCCCGGTGAAACGCTGCAACCTTAGCTCAATCCACTACGGCTCCTCTACCTAACCACCTGACTATCCAAATTGCTGTTGCTAGCCAATCAGCAACTTGTAAATATTTTGCTCCTACCACTTGGACTACTACGATCTGTTCAGTGACTACTTTGACAGCCTCAGCTTTTACCTCCAGTGAGACATCATCTACCTTTAGCAAGCTACCCACTGGATGCCTGAGCAGCCACGCCAAGCCTTGCCAACACACACCATCCTTGCAGCCAAGATCTGCACGGCTTCCGTTTCCCTCCAGAGGCACAGGTATAATATTTCATGGATCTTTCCTTGATATATTCATCCAGGATACAGAAACAGTCCCAAGGGAACTTGCAACAAGCACATAGGTCACAACCTCACACAAGGCCCTGGCACTGTATCAAGAAACAGGTGCCGATTCTCTCAGAAGCCAGAGGGTTAATAACAAGCTCAGGGTCCTTTAGCCTCCTTTGGATTCAAAAGGAACACAATCACATGCAAATTTTACTTAATCTCACTAATGTTGTCACTGACAAAGCAGCCATTTTTGAGGGGAAATCGCTCCAAGCAAAGGTGCGCAGTCTGTCTCACTGTAGCAACAGGCAGCTCAGAGATCTCAGCATCTTCATTGTGTGCTTCCTGTAGACTCTGAACCCCTCATGGTCACAGATTACCCATGGGCTGGCTTTGAGCTATAACCACTAGAGTGGCCACACACTGGGCTTCTCTGGGAATAGAGAGACTCATAGGCCTTGATCCCATAGCCCTTTATGCCCAGCTATCCACCCACTTCGAGTCTTTGCAGCAGGCCCCCCATGAGCTTCAGATGTCTACTGAGACCTCCTTGCTATAGGATGGGGCCCAAGCTGGGCCTTCCAGCATATTCTACCTGCAGGAAGAAGTAGCCTTTTCTATTCTCAGTCCTTTTCCACATACCATGATGCAGAAGAAAGTTATCTTCCTCAGAGCCGAAGAACAATGGTGACTTTCCCCTGTCATGCATAACAGAGCTCAATGGAGAGCTAATGTTTTCTGTTCCTTAGCCAGGAAGTCTCTCATAAAGGACAGAATCCAAAGCTGCATAACTGGTGCACTTCATCCATCTTAGTGCATGGTGCCCTAGCCAACTGGTCCTATCTGTATGCTTTTAAACTGCTAGGCCATTGCCAAAGAGAGACTTGTTCCTTAAGGTAAAGAACTCCGGGTATCTCTGGCTTCACAGGTATGTAAAGCTAAGTCCATAGATTTCTCTACATATGCTAAAGCCAGCTTCAAGGCCTCCCAGGATACTCACTTCCTTGGAGTTCTCTCTGCTGTAGATAGTGACCAGCCACTCCCTTCACTGCTTGGTCTGGCAATGGGGTCTCCAAGGAGGCATCCGATGGGAATTCAACCTCTCCCAATGGCCTCAGGCAATCAGCCCCTGAGGTGGCCAGTTTAATTGAGAAGCCCAAAGAGCTTTCTCAAAGAGCTCCTATTTAAATCCCAAAGTGGAAAATGTCTCCTTTCCCTGTCTCCCACAGGCATTGTTCCCATCTCCTGGAAATCCCATCTTTACAGGAGTAAAGGTGCTCCAAGGACACCTCTATAGGTCCTGTCTTTGATGCCCACCTGAAGATGCTTCCCTCTCCTTCCTGGACAGGTGGCTGCTTTGCTCTTTGTAGTAATAGTTCTGAAAATCCTTAGGAATCTCAGTTATCAAGATTTAAACTGATGTCAAGGCACCAAGTGGTCCATTGAGGCCTAAGGACAAGACTTAGAGGCTGCACCCGCTGAGGTCTGCCCTTCCACTCTGTTCCCATGGATGAGGCTCCCTAGCCAGATCACCTTCCTTATCGCAGGAACCAGGCACAGTTCTGCTCACCTCGGTCATGTGCCTGCAGAGTTGTTCAAACAAGCCAACGCCATCCTTTCCTCGGGCTCCAGGGGCACCTCACCCTATTAATATTACGAAGTGCACCTCCTCCTGCCCTGGTTGTCCCTTTCCCGAATGCAACTCCTATGTGACCCTAATGACAAAAGGTCTCCTCCTCCAGGCTCCCATCTATGTGAGTAATAAACTGATATCAGTATCATCTCTTCAGTGTTGGGTCTTGTTCAGTTCTCTCCAACAGCATGGCGAAGAGATTATTAAAATATCCCAAAACTAGGCCCGGGGATTTAGCTCAGTGGTTCTGCCACCTGCCTCAAAAGCGCAAAGTCCCGAGTTCAATCCCCGGTACCAAAAAAAAAAAGAAAAGAAAAGAAAGAAAGAAAGTTAAAATATCCTGAAACCAAAACCAATACTCTGTTGAAAATGAGTCTCAAGTGCGGAGGGAGATGAGGCATGGCATTCACGTGCGTCCTGTGTCCACCCTGACCCTCACGGGGTTGAGACCCGTTCTCGTTCCTCAGTGTACCCTGGGACCACAGCTATTGGATCAGGAACCTCGATTCCAGGCAGAAATCTATGCAGATGACAGCAGGTGGCCATTCGCTCAGGTAGAAGGGCATGCACTGCACCCTCTGTTCCAGCCTAGAACACGTGGGGTCTAAAGTCCACTTAAACCACGCTGTGCCCTTCTTGGGCTCCACAAAACCACTTCAGTCCCACTTCTGCATACCCCAAGGGCCTGGGGACTCTGCGAGGCACCATCAGGCCCACTTCCCAGGTGTTTCTCCTCACCACTGCTTCTCTGCCTTCCCAGGGTCATTCTGCAGCTGGAGGCTCTTGGGAATGAGAGTCGCATTTCCCTGGGAACGAAGGCAGCGTCTTCTCCACACCTAGAAATGCTTTAGTCTCGTTACAATTTCTCCTGCTGGCCCCTGGCTGCTCAATCCAGTGAGCCAGAGCCATGGGGACCTCCACAGAGACTTCTCCGCCTTTACTGTCCCTAGCTAGCAGACGATTCAGTTCCCTTCCCAGACACATAAAATCTGACACCTGTGTCATCATTTACTTTTTTCCCACTCTGAAGTTTTTTCTCAGTTCTCCAATCATAGCTCAAAAGGTCTTTTCTTCCAAAAAGTCAGGCTATTGTGTGACACAGTGCTGACTTTCAAGATCTGGGCTCTTCTCATTTTAAAGGAAAAAATTAGACACTTAAATTAACTTCTGTTGTAGATTATGTGTATCTTTTTTTTTGGCAGAGTGTGGGTAGAAAGGGTTAAAGGAAATGTAAAGGAGTAAAAAGCTCAGTTAGCGATTTAAAATGTCATTCACTATACAAATTTCAACATCTACTCTTAATTGAGCTTTTAGTTCTGCAGTTGTTCTATTACATATATGTGTAAATTTTACATTGCTTTATTACATTATTTTGTTTCATCATTACCAGAGAGAGAGAGAGAGAGAGAGAGAGAGAGAGAAAGAGAGAGCGCCCATGATTTAAATGAGAGCTAAGATTGAGTTTTCTGGACAGTAGGAGTCTTACCCAAAGTTAAGATTTAAACCTCCTCTGTGTGATTCTAAAACTTGGACTTTCAATCATGTCATCACATTGCCTTTTCCTACAGTCATACACCCCTTGCAATTTAGGAAAGATCAGAATAACACAGAAATGGCTCGGGTTAAAAAGAAGCCACCTACAATTCACCCAGAGCAGCCACGTGCCATGGCACAAATCACTTCAACAACATTTTCCTGCTCTAAACCACATATTCACCTTAGGGTTTCAAACCCAAAATCCTGTTCAGACCATTCACCTGATATGGAAACTTTTACTCACTTAAATCATAGGTCATCTGATTGAAGTATATGTATAACTTTAAATAAAATTTAGTTTTTGCTTTTTATATTTCTCATTAACTATTAGATAATCTACTCATTAGAACACATGCTTACATGCACTGAAAATTCTTTCACAGAATAACATAGAAGCAAATTCTGTGGCTGATGGCATAATCTTAATTATGCCATAATTATTATGTTATTTCTAGGTGTGTTGGTTTTGCATTCCAATTTTTCTTCCATGTCACAATAACTGAAAGAACTCTTCAAAAATAGTAAAGACATTAGTATAAACATTAGTTCATGATTCTAAGACTGTGAAATTTTAGACAATTTTTTTTTGATACTGGGGATCTAATAGACAACTTTTTGATGCACTTCATCTTTGTAGATTTTTGTTAAAATATGGAAATATCTTTGCACCTATAGAAAGATACTTCTGGGCTGGGGATTTAGCTCAGTGGTTCTGGCGCCTACCTTGCAAGTGCAAGGTCCTGAGTTCAATCCCCGGTACAAAAAGAATAGAAAGATGCTTCTTGGGCACCATGAACTGAGCAGCTCTGCTCCACCCATGACCTTCCACCATGATGCTCCTGCCTTGGAGTCAGCTGACCATGGACTAAAGCTTCTGAAACCTTGAGCCAAATCAACCTCTTTTTCTTTAAGTTGTGTATGTCAGGCACTTTGTCCTAGCAATGGAAAAGCTGACAAATACAGGGGTAACTGACAGCTGACTGAATTCTACTTACTAATCCTTTTAGTCATTTTATACAAACCAACCAGTGAGATCTTACTGTAAAATTCTGACTTTTGTCCTTGAAAACCATAATTAGGATTTGATGACGTTCTCTTGGCGATGTACACTCTGGCCTGATGTCCTCTTAGCTGGGCAGCTGGTAAGTGATCAGACATTCTATTCCATCCATCTGCTCTAACACTGGATTCTTTCAAAGCTTTTTGGGTATTTTTTTGGTACCAGGGATCGAACTCTGGTCCTTGTGCTTGCACAGCAGGCGGTGAAACCACTGAGCTAAATCCCCGGCCCGATTCTTTCAAACTTTTAAAATAAGCTTTGGATATTTTCCCTTTAGAGCTTTGCCAATATAATCATATTACATCCTGACACCAGGCAGTGTAAATTAACTCCTCTTCGTAGGTGCTACTCCACAAAGAACCAGATTTTGCACCTTAACCCTTGATTAAACTGTGGAAAGGAGAAGTCAGAAATTGAGTTCTGGAAAAAGTGCGTCTCAGACTGGAGACTGACAGACTCCAGTAAACCAAATTAGCTGTTCTTAACATTAAAAAAAAAAATCCTAATGGGAGACAGAAATACAGGAGGAGAAAAGAGCGAAGGTAGATACAACGCTTATTTACTGAAAATTAATCTTGTGCTAGGTGAACTAAAGCAATGTTTTCCACTGTTTTGTTTCTAAACCCCAGCTGGTGATAGTCAGGGACCACCACAAGGACAGGGACAAACTCACTCTTGGATCCGGAATCTGTCACTCGTTAAAAGCATGACTTGTGTTTTCTTCTGAGGCAGTTGAGGACTTAAAAGCTGTTTTTGCTTTAAAAAAAAAAAAGCAAAAAGAAAATGCATGGCCTACAGATGCCCATAGATAACTACCAGCAGAACAAAGCTTGGCCTTCACTTTGTGTCTGTCTCATTTATTACCTAAAAACTCTGGGTCAGATCCCTGCTTAGCTCTGCATATACAGGCATGGTCATCTTTTAGGGGGTGTCTGTCTAAAATTTGGCAATATGGACTGCTAAGCCATAAATTTACTTAACCTTTGTCATCCCCCGTCAAGACTGAGGACACAAGCGACTTACAGGGACGTCTATTTGCACATGAGTGGCCGGACTTCTCTAGCCACTGCGTTAAACCCTTGGTCTCCTTGGATTCCAGCAGCGCCTCCATGACCCGAGATGGCCCAAGCAGACAAACCTCCCATGGAGACCACGTTAAGCAACAAGGACTTCCCTGGGCCATCCTGCCAAAGAGAACTGAGCTGCTGCTCACCCAGGTCCTAACCCACCCACAAATCCACAGAAGCTCATCTCGCCCCTTACCAATGGGCCAGCCGGTCCTCCCAACAGAGCCATTTTCTCCCTTCCCTATTTTCTCTTACTTCTAAATCTGCCTAACACCTGCCTGCGCCTCACACTGATGTGTCCTGAAGTGCTTTTCTACGACAGTGACCAAGAGTACTACCCACTGCGCTCTCTTTGGGTCTCACAGAGAGGTGTAAAGCATGGACTGCGGAAAAGACATCAGAGAAGATCTCATTTGGCACAACTAAGATTCGAGGGTCATCCCATAGGGAAGTTCACTGTCAGCTTTTTGAGAAGCAATCTTTGGAAATGTGGCAATGTCACCAACTTTTTATAACAGAAGGACTGTTATAACAGAAGGATGGGTATGTGAAGCACTGAGGGTCCATCTTAAGACACATGGGAGCACATCCGCACTGCGGCTGCAGGTCCGGCCTCTGGGCAGTTGGGGTTTCCCACTCCAACTACCCTGCATCCCTTCATGCTCTTCCTTCACCGATTTCTTCTTTCTCCCCTCCCCAGACCCTGCCTCTGCCAACGTCCTTTTGTCAATCCAGCCTGGAAAACCATTCATTCACTCGTTGACAAGCTCATGCCCCCACTTGGCTCCCTATAAGGAGAAGCCCACACAAAACCTCAGACCAAAGACCCGGGTCATTAATGGCACCACAATTAACCAATGGAAAAGAGGTGTTATTTGGGGAAAAGTGGGGGAAAGAACTTCCCTAGTTATAAGAGTTTTGCCATCTACCTATTTTGAATGCTGATGAGAGTGTGTTGGACTCACATCTGTGTTCTGAGCACCATCAACTGTGTCACATGGGCAGATGCCTTCCTTTCTTTGGACTTCAGTTTCCATGCTCCCTTTCATGTCATGTTCCCTCGTTAACCAAAGTATGCTCTCATTTGCTGTTGCAACATAAGCAGGAGGACCTGGAGTTCTTTCTTTGTTTTCTGGGAGTGAAACAGCCACCACTCATCATCTCCTTGAGTCCTCTTATCTTACACACAGTCCTACTTGAATCAAACCAACCTGAACTTTCTAAGCACTCATCAGAAATAGCAGGAAGCTAAGGAGAGAAGTAGCGATTAAAGTACATTCCAAGGAAGCCAATTGGTTTTTAGACCTATGAGCTAGTAATCACTGCAAAACTTAGAATTTTTGAGATAGATAAGAAAAATTTACTGAAGACATTTAGCTGCACTGAAAAGTGTAGGTCTAAAGACAAACCTGGTTAACATGTCTGTGATAGCTCTCGGTTCACTCGTTTGCAGAATGTCCTGGTCCGAGGTACCACATCATCAGTCAATTGACCCTGGGTCTTTTGGTCTCAAGAGCAGTTGGCTTTCAAATTCCAAGCTGCACACTGCACTTCAGAGTATTGAGGTTTTAGAGGACCAAAGCCTTGAGATTGGCTTCCGCTGGACTCTGAAAATGACCAGCATCACAGGTTGCAAAGAGAGGGTTCTGCGTGACTACAAGGTGTGGAGATACTGAAGCCCAGGGCACACGTTCAGGGTTGTCTGTTCTCTCTTTACAACCTGCATGTGCACTTTCTCCACCAAATGCTCCATGGTACATGAGAGAAAGAGGGGTACAGAAGGGCTCACCTGGTGTTGACCTGTGCAGTCTCTGTCACCTTAAGTATTGTTAATTGCCATGATTCAAATTCAGAACCTGCTTCACAGTAAATTACAAATCAGAAGGCTCTGTGGATACATTATAATGTATTTCTAATCTACCATAAGCTACCCCAGTCATAGAAGAAACATGTATTAAATATTTCTTTATTCAGAGGCATTGGTTCCTCTAAGGCCCAGTAAGTTAGGCATTTTGGTGCCATTTTAGTGCCTGGGGTAAATTCTTTTGAGCCTAAGATTCTTCTCTTATGGTTAATCCTTTCTGAATCTTTCCTCCAGATTCATCTGGCAAACATAAATCCAGTCATTCTCATCTCTATTTCTCATATACTCCTAATAATTATCACTGTAAATAGAATTTTAGGTATTTAAAAATTGCATTTTTTACCCAATCTCTTCCTTAATTTTAGTGCTGACTTCTATTTCTTAGATTAAGAATTGGAGGGCTGGGGATTTAGCTCAGTGGTTTCACTGCCTGCTGTGCAAACGCAAGGACTCAAGTTCTATCCCTAGTACCAAAAAAAAAAGAATTGGAAACATAGGCAGTTGGTCCTAATGCTATCTGTGTCTATTACTGGGACAAGTGATGAACTTTTCATTAGACATTTTTAATGACCCGTGAAGTTAAACATCTGGGGGAAAATAAGTCTATTGAAATATGTATAGAAATATTTCAATAGACTTATTTTCAGGACTGAGATGTACGTTCTTCACAAAAGACTTGTGTGTATATCTGATCTTGACCATCACACATCTAATCCCAATTCTTTTTCCTGTTTTACAATTTAATGGAATTGATGCAAAGTCAAACTAATGCTAATTAGGGCAAGAGGAAAAACAAGAGACAATGCAGGAATCGCTTGTGGGCATCTGAGAATTTTGAAGTTAGAAAGAACTTTAGTTATCACATAGTTAATAAACAACAAACAAAGCAAAATCCTGATTTCAAAGATTCGAAAAGGAGACGAATTTGACAGAACATCTGGGTAATTTCAAAATCCAATCTAGACATTCTGTCAGCAGACCTGTGGGCCAGACTTATTCCACAAGATAACTACAGTGCGCAGTGTTTTCGGGAATAAAGCCCATTTTATAACATCAGATCACTTGTGAATGTGTTAGGGTTCCAGGTAGGCAGGGCATAACTGACGCCGCCACCTGGGAGATGTACTGCACAAGGCAACAAGATCAACAAAAAGCCAACCAAGTCTGGGGCCCCTGTGAGTGGGTCCAACTAAGGAATAGTAGCATGACACTGAATATTCAATTCTAATTCTCTCATGGTGTCCTCAAGGCCTTAGTAAAGTTATCCATGTTCAAAGTTGAACCATCCTGGTAATATCTCTGCTTTGTGCAATAAAGGGAGAGCCCTGGGCATGATCTTGAGATAAAGGACGCCACAGCATGAAGGGGCCACAGGACACAGCAGGAAGTGGTGGAAGGAAATCACAAGGTAGCACTCAGGACAGAGTCACAGGACCTGAGAGTTCTCAGAAACCCTGAGTGTGTGTAACACAGAAGGTGAGTGTCCTGCGGAATAGGAGTGACAGCTATGTTCACTGAGGGTTAACGGTAAGACGACCTCTCAAGTGTGATGCATCTCAATTTTTTACATAATCTGTTGATTGACAAAATGTGTGACTGATGAAAAGTGCTTTTATGAAATAAATACTTTAAAACAATTCCTATTTTTATAACAATAAACTACATACATTGGAAAATGACAGTATGCACGCCTATGTGACCATGGTTTTTGTAGACACGGATACATGGCTTTGTGGACCTCTCTAGTAATTGTGGGAAATTTTAGGAGACCAAGACAGTAATGTGGGGAACATGGATCTGTATCATGAATCCTGGCCACAGTGGCCAGCACCGTCCCTATGGCAACCATAACTTCATTCTCTAACTCTTAAACCTCCTTCCACTGAAGTTAATTGCCTTCTACTCAAGAAGAGACTCAAGACTACTCAAGCTAAATATGCTTTCTTTGTTTGTTTGGTGCGTATCTACTCTGTTCTTCTCACTTGGATCTTACACACTGAAAGGTTTGGTGGTCCACAATCAGCAGACAATCCCAATGGCCTCAGTGGCTCGTCCAGAGACAAGAATGCAGAAACCCCTCATGCCAGACAGAGTCCATCCCATTGTCCCACCAAGAGTTTGAGGAGAAAATTTTGAGCACTGAAAGCTGCCCACCACTTGTGGCCACTTTGAGGCCTTATCCAAGCTTCATTTTCCACGTTATGCATAGTCATAGGGTTGAAATCAATCTTGAGGAAAAAGTAAAATACTGCTTGTGATGGTTAATGTTATACATCAATGCAACTGGATCACAGAATACCTAGAAACCTGTCAAGCATTATACTGTGGTGTGGGAGTGAGAGTTTCCAGAAGGGATTAGTGTGTGTCTGCCCTGACCATGGACAGGAACGTCTAATCATCCAGGAGTCCTGGAGAGAACAAAACACAGAGGAAAGGCAGCCGGACACACTCCTCCCCCTCCTGTCCATGGACATCAGGACCCCAGGCTCCTTGGCCTGGGGGTGCAGGACTTATCTCAGCAGCCCCCTGGGTTTTCAGAGCTTTGGTTCCAAGCAGAACTATGCTATTGGATACCCTGGATTTGAGGCTTCGGACTTGGACAGAGCCATGCTACCTGCATCCCAGGATCCCAGCATACAGACCCCTGCTGTGGGATCCCTCAGCCCCCCAACTGCATGAGCCGATTACTCTAACAAGTCCCTTCTTGTCACCTGTCTACCAACCTAACGACCTACTTATCTCCCATCCAGTTGGCTGCTCTGGAGAACCCCAAATAATGCGTTGCTCCTGAAAATTAGTCTCCTTTAATTAGCAAGTGCAATAAAGATATGACATTTAGAAACAAATTATGATACATTTCCATCTTTCACTGGCACACTAAATGGGGATATATTGTTCTTTTATAGCTGCCATTTTCAAGTCTTAACTGCTTTAGGGTAACTGGCTTAATACAAGAAATGTCAGTTTGATCATTAACCCTCAGCCCCATTAATTGAAAAATATTGACTTCAGAAAGGGAAAGGCAGTTATAATATCAAGGGAAATCATACATTTAGGTATTAAAACTATATATAACTTGTTTTACAAAAGTAAAAGAAAATTTTTAAAATTCTAAATAGTTATTAACAAAACTAATTACCAAATATAAATTAGCTAATCCAGAATCATCTTCATTTGTTTATGAATTCATTAACTTTCTTGGATGTGTGCCAATTATATCCCTGACAAAAGTTTCATTACTTTTATGGAATCAAATGGGAGAAAAAATAAAAATAACACAAATTCATATATGATTACAAACTATAAGCCTTCAAGCAAAAATTACAAAATTTGATTGATCTCATTTGTTAATTCTTTGTAACATTTCCTGTGCAGCTGGGCATTTTGTGGTGTGTATATCATGATCTGACTCACTGACAGTATAATCTGAGATATGATGGAATAAAACCAGTCAGAGCTGGAGTAAAGGCGGAAAAGTAGCATTTCATACAGAAAGGAAACCACAACACGTTTCAGGAACTGATTAAAACCAAGTGTGGCCAGAGCCCAGAGAAGGGAGAGAAAAGCACATGATAAAGCGGGTAAGTCAGCAGGGGCCCATCACCCAGCCTCGTTAAGGACCTGCTCTATCCTAGTAGGAACAGGATGGGCCGGGGATTTAGTTCAGTGGTTCTGGCGCCTGCCTTGCAAGTGCAAGGTCCCAAGTTCGATTCCTGGTACCCCCCCCCCCAAAAAAGAAAAGAAACAGGAAGTCCCTAACATTTTGAGGAAATAACATGACCACTGACCTGAATTTTAGAACAATCACTCTGGTGGAAGCAATCAGAATAGACTGGGAAAGAGAAAAAGTAAATTCCAGAGATGACTTGGAAGGCAACTGCAAAATTCCAAGTGAGACATATGGTAACCCTCCACAAAGTCTCAAGCTATTTGTGTCCTATGATTGACCTATTTTCACAGAATTATGTGTGGCAGAGCTAAAAAAAAAAAAAAAAAAGTGTTAAAATAGAAGGTACAAGTGCTCTGGAAGGGAACGCACCCGTTTCAAAACTCTGGTCTCAACTTTCTGGGCCCAGCTACTTATGAGCTAAGGAACTTCTGCCAGGGATCTGAGCTCCTGGAGCTTCAGCAGCCCCGGCTTCAGGGCTCACAGAATAATACTCCCGCAGCTGGAAGGTTACAGGCGGCAGCATATGTGACGTGCTTGGCCCTCGGACAGCCAGTTAATATGGAGGAGACCCGGACTCCTCAGCAGGTCTCACCCCTTAATCTCGGAGAGTCTCACCTTCCTTTAGGAACCTGTCTCCTGGATTTTCTTTCTCAGTGGACAGCACAGACATGGAGCTTGGAAAGGCTCAGCTTTTCCTACGGTAAAGAGGCAGAAGCAAACAGAAAATGGAGACAGTGAGTGCCCAGTCTCCCGTGCCCTTCCTCCCTCGGCCTGAGCTGGGGTGGAAGTGCTCTTGCTCACAGCTGGGCTGTTAGGCAGGAAGCTCACCAAGGGCCTTCTAATCCTGCTCTCCTGCTCCCAGCACACCCAGCTGAGAAACTGGTTTCATGGGTGTTACCAGTTCCCGGAATGGCAGCATCAGAGTTGGCCAGTCCTGACGGAGACCAGGCTGGGTTTGGAGCTGAAATGAAGTTGCTAGTCCAGGTCCTGTCCTGTGGCCTTGGGCAAATCTCTAAATTACTTTCCTTCTCTGTAAAATTAGAGGCCTGAACTAGAAGCTCTCCAGTAGTCCCTGGCTGAGACTGACTGTCGTCTCCAGGCTGGACCCCTAGGTTTACTTGAACCAGCTAAACAGCACAGCCCGAGGACAGCGGCAATGGTAATGCACACATGTGACATCCACACCTGCCCTCTCCACTCCTGTGACCTGACTGCCTCCCTGGACCACAGATGGCAAGCAGAGCCAGAAGCGTCATCATCAAAAATGAAAGGCCCAATGAGGCTGTGAAGCAGTGGTGTGCAGATTTCAAAATCAGTGAGACAATTTTGTGGAAATAAAATCTCTCCTATCAGGCTAATTCATGTTTCTCAACAGCTACCCTGTAGATCTCTTTCAAGTAAATTATATAAGATGCTAGCTGAAAACAGCAAAGAGGGTGCCCGTGAATCTGCATTGTGATGGTTCTTTTGGTGATTTTACTAACTTATCTATGCTCATCAATGAAATCATTACATGGATAAAACTTCAAGGTCTTCAAAATAATAAAGACAAATTGTGATTATAGTAAAGATTTATTTCGCTATTTATATAGCATTGTGTCATATTTCATTTAATCCCCTTACTATATAAGCTTTGCTATCCTCATTTTACTGACAAACTAAAGCATTAGAGAATTGAAGCAACTTGCCCCAGACCACAGGATTAATAAATGGATGGATAAAACCAAAACTAAGGCCACATAGCTAGGCAACAGCTATATGGATACAAAATGTGTGATTAAAAGTTGATATACCTTTTAATTAAACATTTTTCTAAGAACTAAGCTGAGGAAGCAAGTTAGAACTATATGTATCAGTTCCTCTTGGTTGGTTTGATTAGGTACTACACAAATATTTCTGTCATTAGAACCACCATAGATTCACCAAGATAAAATGACTATTGACTGCTAAACAACATTTCTAGGATTTCTTCCAATCATGAAATGATCTAAGGTAGTCATTATTTTGAGTCAACAACCTTCCAACACAGATATATATATATAGCTGCAAACTCAGAAATGTGCTGTAGAAGTTCTCACACAGCCTATGAGTGGTCACTGGCTGGACTCTGACCTGACTTTGGCCACATGACCTGCCTGACCTTGGTCACATGAGGTTGCTTTCCTTACTGTCTCTCCACCTCGGGCCCTGGACCTGCTCTCTTAACTCAATTTGCTGATCATGTGCATGACTGCAATAATGTGACAACTTCATTAGACTTGAAGTTTCCTTTCAGGGAATAAAATATAAAATGCTGTCACTACAGATACATTTTTGGGCCAAGGATTTCATTAGTTTTTCTCCCAATGTTTTCTCTAAATTCATCTGATAGGGAAAGTGTGTGCTTGTCTTGAACTCTTGGCAACTGAAAAAGGAAAGATCTTTCAGATTTCCCATTTCTGCACTGACCAGTTAGGCCAGAATTATTATTACGGCACAGTATTGACAGTTCATAAATCTGGTGAAACTGAACAAACCTTAGTTATGTGAAAACTAGTTTTGATTTTCAAACAATTCACTAGACATTTTAATGAAAAATACAAAGTTGTTCAAAATCATATAATTTTTCAAAAATATATAAATTCTTCCCCCTGCTTTGTTCATTCCCTAAACTCCCATTCCACTGATGTGACCAAGTTTCTAAAATACGCGGACACATGTTTTTATGAATGGAAAAAAGACATCAAGAAAGACAACTTAACCAAAGAATAAATAAAATATTTACTACCTGTAAATAGATTTGGTGAAGATTTTCTAATTGAGGTTTTTGGTGTCCTTTGCTTTCTGAGCAGTGGGAGATTTTACAAATGTTGCATGCCAACATAGACTGCATAGCTATGTATTTTTTTTCAGGGTGCTGACAATGTTCTATTTCTTTTTTTATTTTTATTAGTACATATTTGCAGTACATAATGATTACATTCATGCATAGTTATATTTTGTCAAGTTTTACTAATGAGGCCATTTCTTTCCAGATAATCAATATCTAATTTCCTACAGAGAGAAGAAAAAGGGTACTTACAAGTCTCCAGTAGAAACGTGCTGCTATTTAAGACAGGCTTACGAAGAAACTCTGATTGACTCTCTTTCCTACAAAAGAAAAAAAACCCTAAGAACCAGAAAAGATAACCCAGTCAAATAAGCAAATTTTAAATATTTTGGCTGTCTTCTGTTTTAACTGAGTTAACACTAGTAAGTACCATGGCTTGAATGGAAAAAAAGCAGAATCTTAAATTTGGTGGTAAAATTTCCTATTACAACTTGAAATGGCTTCATCACTGACATCAGATGTTAGAACCTGGAGTCATCAGCTACAAAATCCAGTGACTAATTTGTGCATCAGTGCCATTAAGGGCTGATGCTAAATTAAGTAAATCATCCCGTTAAAAAAAACTTATTACAGCACACATTTGAGTAAGCATGCGCAGAAAGATCACTGAAAGAAAATATCACGATGACACCTGCTAGAAGTTGGAGAAACACATCCCTTCTGCACGTTTTATAAGAGTCCCGAGCCACTATACCTACCTTCCCAGCACCCACATGGAACCATGGAGGAGGAGTTTAGCTATCTTGCTCCTAAAAATTGAAATAAACTGCACACATATAATTTTTGTTCACAGAATGGGCTCTGTGTCTCCAGGTTTAGCACCTGAGGTAAGAAGGATGGAACAGAATAAGCCCTGCCCACCGGGCACAATGCCCCTCCCTCACGCTCCTACTGCTGCTCTGGTCTGCCATGCCCTCTTCCTGGGCCACGGCAGCAATGTCCTGAGTGAACTTCCTGTATCCATACTTGCTCCCTGCAAATCCACTCGTGTGTGTGTGTGTGTGTGTGTGTGTGTGTGTGTGTGAGACACATGCATGTATCAGGGATTATACCCAAGGCCTTCACATTAAGCTCCCCCTCACCTCTTTGTTTAATTTTAAATTTTGATCCAACTCTGTTGGGCTCCAACTCTGAATCCTCTTGCATCAGGGTTACAGGTATTTTCCATCATGCCTGGCTAAATCCACTCTTTACATAGATGTTAGGTGGAATTATTTCAAAATAAGCCTGCTCTTGATGATTCCATGATGAATCCTTCTCAGCCTTCCTATCTCCGCAGGATGCAGCACCGGGCGCCCATGAGGAGCTGGCTCCTTCTGCCTCTCCCTTTACCCCATTCCTGGCAGGCACAACCCTGAAGCTCAGAGGTTGCACCCAACCAATGGAGCCCTCGTTTCTACCACACTGGGCTGAAGTTCTTGTCCACAATCTCCTCTCCACCCCTGGCTCACTTCTGTCCATCCAAGCTGGGTCACTGGGCCACCCTTTCCCCAAGGCCTCTCTGCCATCCTCTGGCTGCTCAGGTGACCCTTCTGCACTCTGCAATGCTCTGGAACCTCTCTCTGCTCACATTTAACACAAGCATTTTAAAATCTCTGATTCATGTCTGCCTTCCTGCCTCACAAAAGGATTTTCAAGGCTTTTGAGGGCATAGACTATGAGTCACTAGTCTTATCCCCAGCAGTGTTTCACAGGTGGCAGGAGAAGTGTGACAGATAAATAATTTGTTGATGTCAAGGTGCATGAGGTGTTTCTTAAATGTGCCGCTGGCTGACTGCACACTTTGGCACTTTTCAAATCAAAAGTGGATCTTTCACCCTTGTTCCCACACCAGCTTCCCCACCACTTCTTGCTGTTCACCCCTCACTCTGAGACTGTTTCCCTTCAACTGAGTCTTCTATCTGCAGACCATTCATAGGAAACTAAGAACAGGAGGAGAAGAATCAGTGAAGAAACGATCTTATAGGAAACACTAATAAAGCAGAGATCTCGAAGATCATCAGTCCACTGATAGTCTTGTCCTGGACCCTTCCTTTCTGGCAATGCTGTTCCTCTGCTCTGCTTCCAGACTGCCATGAACTGAGCAGCTGTGCTCCACCACACCCTTCTGCCATGATGTCTCTGCCTTGGAGCCAGCTGACCATGGACTGAATCCCCTTAAAACGTGAGCTAAATTACACCTTTAAGTTGTGATTGTTGGGTAGCGTGTCTCAGGACAATAAAGCTGACTAGTGCAGTTTGATAACTACATGGTCATGCTGTCATTTTAGAGATGTGGCTATTAGGCTGGAGTTGGAATGAGAGAAGTCAGTTTAAGACAAAATGCAAGGAGGTCACTTAAAGTTTGAATCTGGGGTCCTTTTTCATCTTCCCTTTTGGTGCTTTTGCCTTGTTTTCAAGGACTGGCTTTTCTCTGTATGTGATCTGAGTCAACTGTAGATATGTAAACCATGTACAGATAGGATTTAAAGTATTTTTTGCTTCTAGAGTTTGACAAAATAATGAATATTTGTCTTCCAAATACATGCTTTCTAGTTTGGAAGTTTTAATTACTCAAGCACCCAGCCATATCAGTATGCAAATAATATGCATAAAAAGGAAAATCCATCAGGCCTTCAACAAAAAATTTCAGGAGGTGCCCAAGAATTCAGAAACCATGATAAATAATATCCGAATGTAATATATTTTAAAAATCAAAATGTATGCAAAAAAATCCATGATGAATAAAATATCAAAATTTCAAATGCATATTTGGCCCTGAATTTGTATAACAGATTCACATATCTCACCTTGTCCTGCAAACTCCCTGAAAATCTAAGTTCAAATATAAAAATCATGACAGGTTAGTTATGTAAACTTTCATTCCTAACACCTCAGACTGTAGAAGAAGGAAATGTTGCTTAGAAGTCAAACCTAGTCAGAGGTGTGTTTTGCTATAAAGATGTTTACACACTGGTGTTGTAGGACTGGGGATTAGGTTAAGTTGTTTGAGAACACATAAACAACAAGACAATTGCAGTGTATGAGTTAAGATTTAGGCTCAGCTTGCATCCAATCATCTTCCATTTTCAGAGAGGTACTGAATCTAGCTAGCTGGTTCAATGGGCATTCTTTTCCATTTTTGTTTCTTAAAGAAAACTACTGTTATATAAAAACATGAAAATATAAATGTGTCAGGTGGACCACATTGGACTCTAAAGCACATTAAACATTTCAACTGTAAGACCTGGTTTTCAGAGACTGTCCTTAAGAAGAACTAAGCTCTCCAGCATGACAATGGTGAGAACAACCAAAAGGAGGTGATCTGTGGTGATAACTGACTATCCCATTCAAGGGCGCTTTCTAGCCACAGAAGCCACATGAACTGCTTAGGAAATTGACTGACTCTGTGTCCAACATACAACAAACACTCAACCAGTGTTTACTGATTGAATAAACAAATTATTGAAACCACGGAAGTTGAGTAAAGGCTGGAATAGGTAGAGTAGGACCAGGTCATAGAGAGCTCTGAGACAAACTTTATGCTGTGGGTTTAACAAAGTTTCAAACAAAACAAAACAATTCTTGAAAAGAAAGAATGGGTGAATTGACTGGGCAACCAAATCCAGCTAAGTCTGAATAATCTTCGCCATGGGCAATAAAGACCCAATGAAGGGTGAAGACTGTAAAATTCAGGTGAGGAAGTCATGGGAGATAATGCTATTTGGCTGCTGATAGCTCTTCTCTCCTCCTCCACAGACATGAGACATCTACTGGGTACACAACTGCAGACTACATTACCAAGCGCCCCATGGCTGCTAAGTTCAAGCACAGTCATGGAAAAGACTTTGCCACTACGCATGAGTTATGAGCAGGAGCGACATATTCTGCTTCTGGGTCAACCTGAGAGAAAGGAGGGTGGCTTCTCCTTCCTCTCTCTTTCTGCACACTGGTCTGCATCTGTGGCAGTGATTCACCCTCCACACGAGGATACCTCAGGTGACTGGACAAGGACCTGACATCCCTAAAGGTGTCACAGCAATCTGCAGCCCCAGGCTTCCACATCAAATAGCACCAAACTTAGCATGTTTAATCCACTGTTGTTTTTGGACTTTGTGACGTCTGAGAAACTCACACCCTAACTAATACATGTGGATGTAAAAACATAATCGAAATGGAAATATCTGTGGAATGTGGTCCTAGGGACACTGAAGGAAGGAGACAGATGAGATGAATTATTTCCCAGGTTTTATGTCTAGAAAAATAGGACAATAATGAATCAGCAAGGAAACAGCAGGTGAGGAGGAGCTGGTGGAAAAGCCAACCGAACATGCACTGCAAACAACTGGAAATACGGTCTGAAGCTTAGACAGAGGAAAAACTGAAAATGGAAAGTTCAGCAGTTTTGTATGTTTTGTAGGTTGGAAAAGTGAGATGTAATAGAATCTTAGGCTAAAAAAGGACCAGAGAGAGCCCCAAACTACACAATGGGCTGTTCTCTCACAAGGAAGGAGGAAGCAGCAGCAACCAGAGAAGGAAAAAGAATATCTCTTCCCTAGGTGAGGGGTAATGATTAAAAACATGGAATAACAGAATTAACTCTGACTCAAGCTGACAAGCAAATTGAAAGGCAATTTGATGTGGTCTATAAATGTCTTAAATCCATTTAAAGATCTCATGAAAAATTAAAGCAGCCGTTTCTCAAAATAGAAGAGCATTCATCAGCCAGCCTCAATCATGCTTTAGTCTCTATGTAAAATTTCTAGAATTCCAAGAAAGAAAAGTGTAAACAAGTCACTTGTATCCTTCTTAAAAATTCTCACAATAGAGGAAGAAACGCAGTGAGAGGAAAAAGAAGCAGAAGTATTTGGCAACCAACTCTTTCTTTCTAGGAGGCTAATGGTTCCACACAGAAATGACAAGTCAAAAAAAACTTGCTCTTCAATTTTTATTGCTTGGGTAAATCACCAGATTTCACATGTGAGCTTGGAAGTTAATAGAGACAATACAAAGCTGGCTATATGATGTCAGCTGTGCATGTAAGAGGCACAAATCTGGGAATCCGCGTCACTCGGGAGATGGCTTCCTACTGGACGGTCACCAGGTCCCAGAACATTCCTATAATATCACACCATGCCCTGCAACAGCCCTCGGCCTGGCCATGCAACCAGAAGGACATTTCCTAGGCAGCAGCCAGACCCAGGATTTCTGTTCTTCATCCTGCTGTCTACTTCAGATTGAGGAAAGGCACCATATTAGCTTCTCCTCGAAGATAATGTTTTCTCTAGCTGCAGCCTGGAGAATGCACATGAGAGCTGACCAGGCAGAATCAGGGAAGAGTCCAGGATTTTTTCCCGTGGCATTTTCATGGAAGCCAACCATACTTATTCACTTTGTTCAGGAATCCAAGACTCCCTTCATTTTCTTTGAAGAGAAATCTGTTGGTCATCTCCTTTTCCTCTTCACACAGTGACTGCATTATCCATGGTCTTTTTCATTGTTTGGGGATAGTTTTCACTGTGGCGGTTTTTCGTGTTAGACTGGAGTTTCATAATCAGGCTTCTTTGAAGCTCTTCGGACTGGCTCCCATTCGGAGGTCCCACACCCCCTTATTTTTTGCATAATGTTCAGATGTTACTTGCTGTTCTTCCCAGTGGATCAGAGTGGGAAGTGTAGCCCTAAAACGGCCTTTCCTGTACAGATGGCTGCAGATCAAATTACCTTTAACCTCAGCAAGATCAAATTACCTTTCTTCTTATTTTCCATACGTGCAAGGTGAGGAGTGGCAGCCGCAGTGGCGGTGGGCGCCTACATCCCGGAGAA
Source organism: Heterocephalus glaber (assembly GCF_000247695.1). Next base: position 8,495,217 of record NW_004624798.1, read on the forward strand.
TCAGCACCCCACGTGAGCGGGCTCCCTCGCTCCACTCCGTCACCGTGTGTGGCTCAGGAGGTCTGGAGCTGTGGGATGACACCTCTTGGTCACCCGGGAAGCCCTCCTGCCCTCCTTACCCTGGGCACTGAGGCAGCCACGCTCGTTTGCATAAGCAACTCACTGCTTCTTCACACACCTTCATCAAGCATCAATGAGAGCAGCGATTTTTAAATGTTTCCACCAATATTAAACCTCTCAGCCTGTATGGATGTCTTACCTACATCCCAATCCCCGAACACCAGGAATCAGTTTATAAATCTCACATGTGTTCCGCAAGACGGCTCAGTAGGTGCAACTGAGATTAAAAAGGAAGCTTCCAGGTAACGGAGCTAATGAGCTACTTCTGAAGTTAATGATGGAATAAGTTGAAAAACGCTAAGTCTGACCACCCAGGATGGTTGTGTTCACACCAGTGGATTTACATCTGGCATCCAAACAAACATTTCTGCTCTCAAAAGAGGGCAGTGAGAAGTGTGTTGGATGTGAAAACGAACCTCCTGGCTTGCGGGGTGGAAAGGAAGCAAACGGCAGCTAGGTGCCCTTGACTGTCCAGGTGCTTCGAGCATTCTGGCACTGAATCCGCACAAAATGCCTCAGAAATTAAAATGCTGCTGGAGCCCTGGGGAGCCTGAGCTTCTGACAGAGCTTGTGCTAAGCAGAGACAAGATTTGAACCCAGGTCTGTGTGGCACAGAGCCACACCAGTGACACAAAGCCATCCTAACTGAGCAGCAAAGAGTAAGCCAGGGAAGAGAAGGTGGTGGATTCTGCTTTGGAGCCGTGTGGCTGAGGCCCCATATTTCTCAAAGTGATTTTGTTACACACTCTGCTAGCACTGGTAAGACTAAGAGCCTGCTCAAAAAACCTTGGTCTGTTTGTAAAAGCACCGCAATGTGTCCGTGAAGGCAGCTCAAGAATATCAACAACTGTGCTGTTGCCTCCGCATCCACCAGACAGACAAACACCTGAAGCAAGAGAGGTGGAGCTGCAAAGCAGCGAAGCAAAGCACAAAATATAGACCCAGTTTAGAAACTATTTTAAGCAGATATAATTTGATGGCTTTTTGTGTACGTCAAGATGCTCGTATGAAACGGACACAATTTAGGTTAGCTAAGCCACCCTAGTAAGTGCCCAATAAAGCACTTTATTTGCCTTATCTGCCTCGGAGCTACTGGAGTTGGAGGGCTTTTGCAAGGCGAACCTTCTGGAATCTGGTGGAGAAGCTGAGTCCAGGGACAAGAACACTGGGCAAAGGGAGCCAGGTGGGCATGGGACTTTGGTCAGAAAAAGGCTCAGGCTGCAGAAGTGCAAGTGTAAGGACAGTGGGGTCCCATGCACCGGAACTGGGGCCAGACTGGCTCTAGAATGCAACACCCATGGGGCTTGGGCGACTTCAGCTCTGCTCTCCTTAGCCATGTTGCAGAAATAAGACTTGCATTCCATAAGTCGATGGAAGAGCAAATGAGACAGTGTCTGTAAAGCACTAGCATGCTGCCTACCACACAGCAAGTGCTTGTAAATGGAGGTCATTACTGGGATTGTTCTTTGTAAGAAGGTAAAACTACTCCATGAGGTTAAATGACTACCGTGAGGTCACGGGCTCTTTGTCGTTGTAGTGGCCACTGAGTGAGGCAATAGCGCTCCTGTCCCATCACTCACTGTAGTCCAAGGAACACCCAGCTAAATTTTAAAGATGTCAGTGTCACTGAAGCCCAAATTTAGAACTAAAAATGTTTTAACACATTTTTTTTTACTAAGAAGTGTTTCTCCCTAGAGTGGTGTTTACCAGGTACATTAAACTCTTAGCATTCCATTCAATATATTTGTTCTTTTAGAAGATGAATTAATTTATTCAGACAGGTTTCACTGGAAGACATTAAATTACACTATAATTAAAGGCGAAAGAGTCTTAAGACAAAAATGAAAAGAAACAGGAAAGAAACTCAAGGAAATGGTTAACGTCAGCATCCTGTCTCCCTAGACTTAGGATGACGACAAGTCTCCCACTCTGCGCCTGTCACGCCGGTTGAACGCACCACTGCTCTGCACCTCATTCGCATCAAGGTCCATCTGTCTCTGAGGAAATCGGAGGCAGCAGCGGGTGACTCACTAACAGCAATTCTCCAAGCAACTGCTGCTGCTGAAAGCCATGCTCCAAACATTAGTGACTCGCTGATCCTCGCAGCTCCTGCCTGTCTCTTGATTCTGTTGCTGCTGATATTTTCATCCCCTTGCAGTTAGTCCCTGGTGTCACAGCACACTGCACTAGTTGGAGTAACATCATCTCGTGGGCCTTCCAAACCCAGAATAGCACATAATCATGAGAATACTCCCATTTTGTGAATGAAACGCTGAAAAGCACATCCACTCGAAATGCTGAAGGACCAACGGCTCTCAGTGGAATGAGTCTACCCACCTCAGGTTTCCCTGAAGAGCTAGTCTCAATCCCATTCTAGCAACAAGGAAAACATACCAGATTGGAGTTAGGGGTGGGATTGTGCCCCTCAAAATGGTAAAGTCCTGGCCCCAATACCTGTGAATGTGAAGCTATTTGGAAATAGTTTGCACTAATGTAACCAAGTTAAGACAAGGCCACCCTGGAGTGGAGAAGGTCTTCAATCCAAAGTGACTTGTGCATTACGAGCAGAGAGAAGACACTAAAGACAAAGACACATGGGGGAAACGGGATGAGAAGACGCGGAGTGACACATCTGCCAGCCAAGGCGTACATGGAGCTTCCAATAGGAAGGATCCTCCCCGTAGACTGCTGAGAGAATTGGCCCCACTCATATCTTCATTCCAGGCTCTGCTGTCCAGAACCATGAGAAACACATTGCTCTTGTTGTAAGCCACAGCACATATAGCACACCGGGGGCTCCATTAGCGGTTGATGAATGATTAGCAGCTCCTAGAGGACATGGGTACAGACTGTACTGAACCAGTGAACCACAGTGTTTCCATACATACTTGTTTCAGTCCACATTTTCCCAGATTAGAAACTTTTCTCAAAATATGGCATCCCCACGTGTAGTTAATTCTCAGGAAAAGTAAAATCGGGATCAGACTAGCAGATGTCAGATCAAAGGACACATAGAAACGGCTCCAGGGCCAGGGATTTAGCTCAGTGGTTCTGCCATCTGTCTCGTAAGCAGAAGGTCCCAAGTTTGATCCCCAGTACTCCCCCCAAAAAACGGCTTGAGATGAACCAAGTGTGCTATTGCTGTAACGGATGTCAAAGCTTCACCACAGTTACATGACAAGCGATGTGCTGAAATGTAGTATGCTCTCCATGAAATTATTCCAAGCAAATGAAATGCAGCAGGAAGAGTACAATTAGGATAAGGAAAACAACAGAAATAGGCCTAAGAAATGGAGCCATTAAACTAAACCTCCATAATTCTTTTCAAGCATTGCTCTTGGAAAACAGCAAGACAGAGAAAGCTAGAATCCAACACCCTCGAGTCAGGCAAGCTCATGCGAGCTCCACTGGTGTCCTCGGGCATGCTATATACCCTCTCAAACCAGCTTACTCATTAGCAACGTGATGACAGTAATTCCACCGGCCTTGTAAAGACTCCATAACTGTCATCAATGTTATCGCTCATCTCAGTATTGGTCATTTGTAGGAAAATAAATGCACCCAGAGTCCATCATGCTAAATGAAATAAACCAGACACAGAAGGTTAAATATCATATGGTTTCTCCTATATGAGAAACTCAAAATATAAATAATTTAAAAATAAAAAAAGACAGTTGATAAGAAATAGGGAGACAGACTTTGTGGAGAAAGGAAGGGAATCTGGGGGTGCGGAGGCAGGAGAGAAGGGAAGTAAAAAGGAACAAGATAGAATTTGTATATGTTCCACTGTCCCACAGTGAATGTATCCATTATGTTTCACAAATACACACTAATAAAAGAACTTTTTAAAATATTGGTCTAAGTTGTCACTTAACTCATGGAAGAGATACTGTGTTCCTCTAGGCTTCTGCCTTCTGTTTTGTTTTTTTTTTTAACTACAAAATAGATTAACTCTAAAAAATTTCCATCGCACCATAAAATTAATTTCATACCCTCTCTTGAATTTTATGCAATCATACAATCTTACTATTTAAAACTTTGCAAATTCTGTTAAGAATCTTTTGAAAATATCTTAATTCCTTTCTCCTGTTTGATAAATTGAAGATACTTGACAGGGCAGTCTCTTTTAGCCTCTTGTAGTTTTTGATGATCATTATTAGAAACATCAAATATCACTAAAATGATCTTAATCAGACTTTAATAAATATATCAGAATAGACTTTTACATTGTACAAAACAGTTTATAGTGATAAATCTCTCCTCTTATAGTGCCTTACTCTTCTGCTTCAATCTGAATAATCTTCCACAGGTGAGTTTTCCAAATCAACAAAAGCTAACTATCATGCCCAAAGTCTTTTCTTCTAGAGCTAAAATAGATTATTACTGTGTACAATCTGATATTCTTGAAAACTCTTCCAAATAGTTCTTGAACAGTTAAAATTTTGAACCTAAATGAAGTTATTTACTTTTAAGGGTAATAAATGTCCTATTATTGATTTCACTCCATCAATATGAAGTCTACTACATTACCCTTCCCAGCCATGTGCTACCAACCCAGTTTACAGACACGCCATCTAATATTAAAGAGTTCAACAAAAGAGAGTGCTATGGAGAATGCGCGGGAGATTTTCTTCCACCTTGAAACAGGTCTAGTCCATAAAGGAAAATAGGCCTTCTAAACAGATCCTGTAGCCGAAGACTTACTATGATCAAAATGGCAAAACTTCTCAAATTTATATACACAATCAAACATAACCCTGACCAAAATTCAGTTTTCTTCTTCTTGCAGGAATTGACAAAATGATCCTCAAATTCAATTAGAATACAAAACAAACTTGAAAACAGCAGTTAAGGGGCTCAAAGTTTCTGATTTAAAAACTTATTCTAAAGCAATAGTTATCAAAGCAGACTTGTCAATTAATGTAACAGAACTGGAAGTCCAGGAATACCCCACATGTTTATGGTCAATCGATTTTTAACAGGAATGCAATAGTGGAAAGAATAGTCTTTTCAACAACTTGTGCTGGGTGAACTTGATATTCAGATTCATATCCCACACCCTACACACACACAATAGCTCTAAATGTAAAAGCTAACACTGTAAATAAAGCTTCATGACCTTGAGTTAGGTAATTATTTCTTAGATGTGACACCAATGCACAAGTAACAAAAGAAAAATTATAAATTAAGCTTCATCACAGTGAAAAATTTTTCTTCATGAAAAGACCATCCCAGAGCTGTAGAAGTTCTTTGCCAATCATATACCTGACAGGAAAGTTATACCCTGAGTGTATAAATAACTTTTACAACTAACTAATAAAAAGATAAGCATCTGGGCAACAGATATGAATAGACATTTCTCCAAAATGGCCAAAAAGCATTAAAATGATACTCAGTGTCAGTAGCCAATCAAGAATGAGAGTAAGACCCTAGCAAAATATTATTTCACACCCTGGAGGATGGCGACCCCAAGAAAAGACAATGGCAGGTGTTGGCAGCAATGTAAAGGAATTGAAAGCCTCACTCATTGCTGCTTGGAATGGGAGTGGTGCAGCATATTTGGAAAACAGTTTGACAGTTCCTCCAATTGTTGAGCACAGAGTCACAGGTGACTCACCCATTCCTCTCAGGGGTCTATAACCAAGAGAACTGAAAGCTCAAGTCCACAAAACAGCTTGTTCAGGAACGTTCACAGCAATGCTATTCAGATAGCCAGACATGGAAAACATGAACATCCCCTAGCCGATGAATGCTTAAATAAAACGCAGTCTGCACACACAGTGTGCTATTATTTGGTCATAAGAAGAATGAAGCACTGAGACGCGCATCGACATGGATGACCGTGGGAAGCATTATGCTCAGTGAATAACCCACGTGTTGTATGATTCCACTGATAGGAAGCTAAAATATGCAAAGGTATAAAACAGAGAAAGCTCAAGGTAGCCCAGAGCTAATGGTGGAGTAGTTCTGGGAAATGGGAAATTGTGTAAATAATGGTTACAGGAAGATGATGAAAATGACTAAAATTGATTGTGGGGGATGGTGTGTGAATATATTAGAAACTATTGAATTACATGTTTTAAATGGGTGACTTATAGTATGTTAGCTATATGTCAGTATATTTTTAAAGTTAAAAAAAAGTTAAGTAATTTCACTGAAAAACAAGCCCAGAGAGTGTAAATGTTGAGGATGATTTTTTGAGAGAAAACTATAGAGTGCAATAAGCCACCATGGCTCTCTACACAGCTTCTTATTCTTTTAGTATTTTGAGAAACACAGTGATTACAGAGCTCAACTTGAACTGACTTTCCTTTTTCCTACACATGAAATGTAGAATTAAGGTACCAGTTGGTTACATTTACCATGTCTTGTATATGTGCTGCCTTTTGACTATTCTAAAATAGTAAGAAATGTCAACACGTGAATATCTGATCCTAATGTAAGTACCCCGTACATTAAAGGTTTACTGACAGATGAATGGTAACATCGATGGCAGGAGCATATCAGTTAGTGAGATTCTCTTCTATTTACAACTCAGTTTCAATTCTGTTTCCCTGAAGAAACCACACATTTCTGTGTGAGAACATGCTCCTTTTGATTTAATAATAGAGACAATCATCCCTTACTTAGAAGACGGCCTCTTATTCTGATCAGCAATTTGTGCTCAATGGAACAGGGACATTTTCTGTTTTGTTTTGTTTTCTGTTTGTTTTGGCGATGCTATTGATTGAAGCCCGGGGCTCATGCATACTAGGCAAGCACTATACCACTGAGCTATAGCCTTACCCAGAAATAGGAACTTTGGGGGATAAGTAATCATGTTCTTACTCAATTCCATGACATTTGCCACAGTTTGGATCTTAAATGTTCCCGCAAAGACCCTTGTGGTAAAGGCTGGTTCCCAGAGTGCACTTTAAAAGGTGGGGCCTCGGGGAAAGCTCTGAGTCACTGGAGACACATGAGGGGCCATTCCCCTTCTTTCTCTCAGTTTTTACTTCCAGGCCATGAGGTGAGAGCTGGTCCACTGTCCTGAACAGCTGACCAGCCAATCCTGAACTGGAACCTCCCATCTCGAGCCAAAATAAACCCCTTCTCTTTTCCTGTGTTGGTGTTCTCAGGTGTTCGTCGCAGTAACAGAAAGCTAACTCAATATTCATGCCCCACATACTTTTCAGTGAGGATTCTAAACACCTGGCAAAGCTCTCTTAGCCCTGAGGGCTGGGCAAGGAGGACTCGCATCTGTGCTTCCACTAGTAAGAAAAGCATGGGGTCCTGAGGCCACAGAATGCTGGAGTTGAAAGGCCTTCAGGAAAGAATATATTTCACTCTTTACTCTCAGTCATCTAATTCCAAACCTGAGGTTCCGTAAGCTGTGGTTTCTGAGTGAGCTATGGAGATGAATAAAGGCAGAATCAGAGCCTGCAACCCTGAGACCCGGTGCAGTGTTCTTCCCACGACATTATACTGTTTTGCAACACGGAAGGCAACACAGACTTCTTCTTTCTTGACCATGTTGCCCACAACAGAGGAAGTGCGAAAGCTCACACATGACAAGCCACCGGGTTAAAGTTCTCCAGGCTTGGGAGCTGCTCAGAAAAGTTCTGCAGGAGCCTAACCTCACTCATCCAGAAATTTGTTTGACATTTTCCAATTCATTTGCAAAGGGAAAGTAAAGGAGATAATTAATTTTCACACTTCCAGAATATTATGCTGCAAGGGATAAATGTTTCTATTTTTTTCTTTTGTGTCCACCTCTTTATACTGCTGATTGCTATTTTCTGCGTCTTTTTGGACAAATGGTTCTTGCTTTTCACTTTTTTCTTTGTGACCTTTGAAAACAGTTTGAGCAGAAGTCTTTCAGCTAATGGATTCCCAGAGTAATTCACTTTTGCAATTATTTACACATTCTCCTCTTGCTCCTTCCTTGCTTTAACACTACCCACACACATAGACAACTTTGGCCCAGAAGTTTGAGACTGAGAGTATACTTGAATCAGAATTATGATGCTGAATTAAGACTGTGTCCCTTTCAACCAGTGAGACTCAAAACAAACTAAGAATAGTTATTGTTTCTTTTACTTAATTAAACTTACTCATTTCTTGTGTGGAGAGAAAAGAATTGTAGACAAACCATATAAGAAGAGCCAAATGGAATTACAGAATGATTTCACACTTAGTTTGATTGATCGATACATTGATCATTTACAAAGTCCTTAAAAAGCATAAATTTCACATCATCACTGAAACAGTCAGTATGGTAAAGGTCAAATATTCCTAATGCCAATAATTTTGAAAATATCTATGACCTAGGCATACTAACTATATAGAGGAATTTTAAAAAACATTCAAGAGTATTTTACGTGGGTATAAAGCTTTATTATTTTTGCCAAGTTAATTAATAGAGCAAATAAAATGCTCCTTCCTGAGAGATGGAGATCTTCAAAGTTTGTCAAAAAGAAATTATTTTATAGTGTTTAGAAACATCCACTTCTGTACAAATAACGGGAAAATAAAACATCTTTGCTCATTCAGAAAGTCCATATGACTTCTATTGGGCGAAGTCTAGTTTTCCTTCCTCATGAAAAAAAATGTTTTAATTAAAATGTTAAAAATCCAAGGCTACCATTTAATGGAAGCTTTACTAGATCATGATTGTGTTTCATTCAACACTATATCCCCAATATCTACAAGAGTGCCTGGTAGATGGTAGTTAGGTGCTCATATGAATCGGTTAAATCAATGCTTAATAAATAGGTGTTGTTAATATAAATACCTAAAATTGCCAAGTTCTTTGAATGTGCTGGGAACTGTGCTAAAACCTCCATGTGCTCTGATGCTGCTCATTGGAGGCAGCCTTGTTGGGCAGCAGCCACTGTCCTCTCCACTTGGTTCATGAGGACTAAGCTCAGCAGGGGTAAGTAAAATACCCAAGACTGACCTGTTAGGAACTACAGGGACTCAACCCGTCCTCCCTGATTGCAGAGCCTGAGCTTAACTGATCCACAGGCCACAGCCACAGCAACAGTATGAAACATCATCAATGGTGCAAATTAAAATGTGGAACATGGCACATGGTTTTAACCCTTGACATGTTAATTCATCTAATCTTCACAACAAACTTATGAGAAAGATATTATTACCCACAATTTACAGATGAACACATAAAGCATGCTGTTCTGGTTTCCCTCCTTAATTTTAGGTTAGTTTTCATTTTGCCTTCCATGAACAATAAGCCAAGAGGAAATATAAGCTTTATGAACTCCTTAAAAGAAAAACTATTCAAGCTCTGTTTTAAGGGGATCCTGGCTAAGGGATAAAGATGGAGTAAAAACAATTTCTACTCAACAACTAAAACATACTAGGCAATGAATGTGCATTATTATCACAGTCCTCCGAACCTGCTCAAGAGAAATATGATCATTCTCGTTTCATGGATGAGAAGACAGCATGACAGAGGTTGCCCAAGCCACAAGAACAAGATTCAAACTCTGATCTTGAGTCCAGTCCAGTCACACTAACCAAGTACTGCCTGTACTGACTGCCTCGGAAAAATCATAATGTATAGGGGATTCGAACAGTCTCTAGTTTCAGGCACACACCGAAGCCTTGGAGCCCAGCCCTACAATGAGAGGGGACCCTGCACTTCTTCATCAAGGCGATGTAAAGGGCTCAACCCAGTTATTAGGGCAACAGCAGTGAGCAGAATGTCAGTGTTTCCTGAAGGTTACATCTAGGGCACAGCCCCAATTTTCTGTGATGTCCCTTTGATTCCTGGGTCTGTGAAGCGGGGCTGAGAGAACTGTTACTGGTTCTGTGAGGACACTGAGATGTGGCAGAAAGCCAGTGTTGAAGCCGGTACTCCATAATCTTTCAAAGATTAGAAATACGCAGCTGACAAAGCAGCTCGATGAATACAGCCAGAATTTGCTGGAGGAAAAATATCAATATAAGAAAGTTTCTAAGCAACCCTGAGCCACCTGTGGTGGAGAAGGGTGCAGTCCTGCAGGTGTCGCCCAAATCAGAGACAAGCCCAATATGTCTGTGATCACTGGCTCCGAGAATCCCCTCACTATCAAACTCCACCTGTTAGAGTGAAAGGTAAAGCCAAATCAGTGCCAAAATATCATCTTGGCATCAGCCTTTGCTATCAGTATAAAGCAATGAATGACACCAGCATGAATCATAACACTAGGTCAGGCTAAATAGTGCATTTCAGGGATAGACGATCACAAAGATCTACTGCAACCCAACCGAATAGCCATTCTGGGAAGAAAATGACAACCACAAAAGGAAAAATGCCCACAACACATTTCCCAGCATTTTGGTGATACTCACGAGAGTGTCATGTTGAATAAAGGGAATGCCAAGAGCAACCAGTTGAAAGCTCTAGTCTTCAGTCATTCATTTAACAAATATTTATTGAACTAGAAGCTAGCTGGAGTAGCACAGATTATATAAATGTAATCAAATATATATTATTTTGATAAGGGATATGAAGAAAAGCAGGTTGTTAGAGCATAATGAAAATTCAGAAAGGTGTGGACAGGAAAACAAGGACAGCCCTTTGAGAAGGCGAAGGAGATGCACATGTGTATAGAACAGATGCAGGCACTGGCATCCTGGCTTTCAACAGGACGACTTCCTCTTATTTATATTCTACTTCTGCTTTCATGCCTTCAGCGCCACACCTAGAATTTAGGCATGACCTTGTTTCTCTTCCATTCCACTCCCAAGACTGCTGACTTCCTATCCCCTTTCTGCATCCTCTACTCCAAGAGACCCGAAATGTAGGAGCTTGTGGAGGTCAGATGATTGGTGCAGTTTTAGCTCAGGAGGGTCTCAAACCAGGCCAGTGGTGACTGCTCCAGTTCCAAACTACACAAGCCAAGTAGAGATGTTCAGCGACCGGCAGGATCCCACAATGGTTCCCCTTGGGCTACTAGTGACATTATGGTAGGGATGGCCAAGTGGAAACCAACATAACTTATCTCTGCCTGCGCAAACAGTAAAAAGAGAATCATACCCAGAGAGGGACTGCAGAGATTAGGCCACCATCAAGGACTTCTAGGGTTCAGCAGTGATGATTTCCACAATTTCCCCATGTAATGCACCTCTGTGGGCTTTGTATGACCCTGCACCTCAGTTAAATTCCTAGGGGTTTAGTAGTGTGATGTGTTTTAACACGGCCCTTCCAAGGTAAAGGATGTTCGCTGTTGCATTTTTCTCTACCTACAACCAAAAAGGATAATGCCTAGTGGGCCTCTGGATTTAGGGTAGGTGCTGTGTCTCCTGGTGGAAGTGCTCCTTTTGAAGCTAAGATATCTTGGCCATGAAAACACAGCTCTGAAATATAAGGAAGCAAAATTTCTCTAATGGATTGCTAAGGGTAACAGTAGTGTCTATCCTGTTTCTAACCCTTGACTGCTGCTATTCCTATGAATCTTGGCTATGGGAGACAGAGCTCCTTACACTGAGAGTGCGCACGAAGGTTTGGACTTAGAGAATATGCAGCCTCCTGGCGAGCATTTCCAGGGCCCTGCAAGATATTGCCACTTAGCACAGAAACTGTGTCCCACTGTTCTATCGCGCTGTTTGCTTCAGGAAAGGGGAACTACAGGAATAATTACTGAGAATCTCTGCACCTCACTTGCCGTGGTGCAAGCTCCTTGATCGGAAGCCATGACAGTGGATTAGAGAATTCTGTCACTTCATGCTGGGTAGTGCTGGCAGAGACATGCTTGCTGGGAGAGCACGTTTATTTCCAGGGGAGGTGTCTTTTCCTGTAGTCACAAGGTGTCACCCCTTGCATGAGGGAAGCAGCCAACATAATCCCACCAAGCAGCGTGGCTGGCCACCCATGGCTGGCACCACATGGAGCTCTGAGTGGGTGCCTCTCGTTGGCAGTTGGCAGTGGGCAGTGACTGTGGCCAGTCGGTCTTGGTGAGTGAAGGCACATGTTGCTGAGGCCATGGATAACCTTCCCCCTTGTCCCCAGGCCGCCACTACAAGTTCACTGGGCAGAGGCAGCAGTGGTTGTACCCACAAAATGGGTCATCACAGGTCCTGATTATCAACATCCTTGCCGATCCTGGCAGTAAGTTTTGAAATCTGTATCATCTACTGTGAAACCTGACTGATGCAGCTCTTCAGATTGTGAGGGCAATTAAAGGTAGACTATATGAACATGTTTTCAATAAAAACTGCAGTTAGGCAAGGGCAGCTTTGCCACGCATCGCGACTCCTAACGGTGGGCTGTAAATACAGTATTTCCATGAAGGAGGTGGAGACTGAGCCATGGAACCAAAACCAATACGGGGAAGACCATGGCAAGCAAGTTTTAGGCAGAACACACGCCTGCTTCCTAATCCTCTCATTTTCTATCCTTTTATCTGATAATCTCTTCCTAAGGATAAATCCAAGAAGAACGGGAAAAGCACACCCATATTTTAGGCCGGGCTGCACATGAGCAGTTTCTACTGTACGGAGTCACATCTGATCTAAATGTTACAAGCTTTACAGAAAAAGAAAGGAGAGAGGGAGAGAGGGAGGGAGGGACGGAGCGGAAAGACAGCAAGGTTGACGCATCCCAGCTGCTTTCTCATCGCTTACGTCACCTCAGCCAAGGGCACACTTGTGGTTTTCCGCGCTGGCGCCACGCCATGGGCATCTCTTCCACAGAACATCAGAGTCAGAACCTCTGAAGACCTGCCTGGCTCCCGGCTGCGCAGCATCCTCCCAATCCTCACAGCCCCGGACCTGAGGCTGTCACAAGCTTCCTCCAGCCTGCGGCCCTGCAGAGCGGCACCTCTGCTCTGAGGCCCCGGTAGGATGCTTCCTCCGAAGTGGGCCCCTCTGCCGTTCTACTCGATTTTCCAGCCCTACGTTACAAGCTTGAGCCCCAGCCTCAAACCAGGACCCCACACTCTGTGATCAGACCTCTGTCGCTCTGCCTGCATAGCGCCTGCTTCCAGACTCTGTCCCTCAGCCCCACCATCTGCTGCACCTGGCTGGTCCTCGCGGGCTGCAGGCTGCCTGGCTGGGCTTCGAGCAGCCGCTGAAGTGTCTCAGTTCCAGGGGCTTCTTTCACCCTGGAGTGCACACTCTAGCTTTCAGCTGGAACAAATTCACCCATCCCTCTGCTGCCAAGCTCTTCTTCTGACAATGGTACACCTGCCTCTTGCTCTGTTTTGAAACGAAAACAGGTCCAAATTTCACAGGTTTCTAGCATAACTAAAACAGACTGTAGACTGCTTAACAAAGACTCACAGGTGTGTGAGAAGTCAGGTACCGACCTGTGCTAAAGAAACTTGATAAACACTGGAATATTCTCAGGGACAATACAGAGGCGAAGAGGAATGAATCATCAAGTTCAGTTTCCAAGCAGGCTATCAGCTAATCGCACATTTATAAAGACAGAAATTGAAAAGCAAATTAGAAATGGCGTTAACCTATTAGGAAGTAAATGAAATGTGTACACAATTCAGAAACAAGTTCCAGCCCAGTCACAGGAGTTGTCACTGTCCATACAGCCATGAGATATGTAAACACTGTGCTTGGCTTTTATAGCAATTCTTTAGTTCTGCAAATATGCCTTGGTTTAAAATAAATGACAAAAAAGCAATCATTATTGTCAGACTATATCACCATTAACGCTGCATAGAAACAAGTTCTCATGAGTGTATGTTTAATAAGTTAAAGCGCCGTTGAAAACAAAGGCAAAAGGAACAGCCTTAACAGGGTACAGTCTTCAAAGGGGAAAACCCCTAAATATCAAACCCAGGAAAATCCCTCCGCCTTACAAGTTTATCAAAGCCATGAGGGCCGTATTTCAAACATCGCACAAAGAGCAAATCCCTACAAGAGAAGCACCATTATTGGTTCCAGTTTTCAGATAAAAACCACTGAGACAGAAAGGTTAAGTGCTTTGCCTGGGGCCACACAGCGGAAAAGTGGCACAAGGGACAGTCACTCCCTGCTGTGCTGTCCTGGGCATGACTTCCGAGGAGCCAGGCAGAGTGGCACAGGACGTGGCAGAAGACCTGGCTTCCAGGCATCAGGCTCTTCTGCACAGCTCAAATGTTCACCTAGTGTCAAAAGCTGTGAAACCCTAAGCCGTGGGCCAGGGTGTTACCACAGGCAACACAGCAAGAGCAAGGAAAAGCACTGTTGAAATTATGTCATGGGATGTGCCATGCTCTGGTGTGCATTTCAATACTAACAACAGAATCCACATTACGTTATTCTTCAGAATAATTTTAAATGAAGGAGGCCATTTTGCATGACCTCCTAGAAGCCAGCCCACAGAGTGAAGCCACGTTCCACATGACAAGACAATGAAAATATGGTCATTAACAAAATTAAACCAAAGGAGGTCTTTCACAAATCTGTAATATGGCCTGGGCTTTGAGGGAAGAGTCCTTTACCCACACTTCTGAAGACACACACACACACACACACACACACACACACAAACTGCTGGACCCTGGAAACACTAATAACACCAGCAGCTCAGACATTCCAAGTCTGCCAGAAGTTTGAAGATGTAGTCTCTGAGACAAATAATAATAATCAGCTCATTTGCATCTTTGGACAGTGATTTCATCCTTCAGGAGTTACTGCCTTGACTTCTGAAGTTGTGTTTAAAGTAAGCATACGTTTACATTTCCATACCAGTGGGTGTTCCGATAACTACCATTATAATTTCCATGCTATTTAAAAGGTAGGCTAATGAGTTGACATTAAGATAGTCAAAACATTATGTGTCTTCAAACATACGTAAATTAGGATTTTACAGCCTAAACATATTTGTAAAGAATACAGATTACCACAATTGTATTAGGAACATAATTGGGTGAAACCTGATAACACACGATAGAGCTTTACTTTTCACATATCATTTAACTTTTGTGGAGTACTTCAGCAGCTAAATTTTTATTTCCTTCAGGTAGTCAAGAATATGGATTTTAGTTATCTTATAAAGGTATAAAACAGGGCTCAAATTTGTGATCCTACTGCCCCAGCCTCCCAGGATGCTGGGATTACAGGTGTGCGACACCACACCTGGCACAACAAACTTGGAGCAAAATTTTAAAACTATTTGAAAGCTTTTTAATCTTGAGTTATACTAATTTCAAAGTTGAAAAGAGAAAATATTTGTTCTACCACTACACGGTGACAATCCAACAGCAATGTTGCCTCACTGTGAGGAACACCTGAGTCTGGCTTTGGTTAGTGGACATTTAAAGGAACTGCAACCTCCCGGTTCGGTTCTCAGGCTGCAGTTTAATTAACGACTCAGTTCCCTGTCTCCAGTATAAGTATGCACACCCAAACCTTGAGGAGACAGACATGACAGAGTCAGAGACACGTCACTAGACAGAAACCAGACAACTGCAGGGCAAAACTAAGGTGACAAATAATCTTAAAAAAGGTAACCCTTGATCAACACCTTCCTTGCAGGCCCCATTCCCCTGCCGATGGGTACAAGAGGCTGTGATTAAACCTGGCAGAGGAGAGGCCGGTCACAAGTCTCAAAAGATGGATTAAAGCTGAAGTCAGGGCCCAGGATTTAGCTCAGGGGTTCTGGTGCCTGCCTTGCAAGCACAAAGTCCTGAGTTCAATCCCCAGTACAAAAAAAAAAAAATCCATGGGCCAGGGGTTTGGCTCAGTGGTTTCATCGCCTGCCTTGCAGGCACAGGGTCCAGAATTCTATCCCTAGTACCAAAAAAAAAAAAAAAGCTGAAGTCAGTGCATCACATATTTTCACTTTTTCTGATGAGGGGGCTCAAAGAATTCATATCTTACTTCTCTCCACTTTTTAAAAACGTAAGTAGCACAATAAACTGAAAAAAATGGACTAGAAAGCACTCTTGTATTTTATTCTCTGCAATTGTTCTATTTTGAGACTTGGGCTGTGTAGTTCAAAGACTGCCATTGACCAGCCAGGTGACCAAGTGTGAAAAGAAAACTTTCAATAAATGTAAGAGATTTTTTTTTTGGACAAAGAATGATTCATGAATTAGGCAGCATTCAAAAGTGGGAGAGGTTCAGAGACTCTGCCCTGGCAGCCTGAGTGGCAGACATTTACAGCTGAACTGGGAAGTAGAGAAATGACTTGATTGGCTATGGCTGGCCTTGGCCTTATTTGAGTATGGCTCAATGTGAGTCATCTAACCAATCAGCTACTTAGTCATCTGTGATTGGCCGAAGCTCAATTCAAGAGTAATCAGTTACAAGCCTTGTCTCTCAGTTAAGCTTCAATTGGTTTGCATGAGAGCTCCAGGCACAGAAACATCCCCAGGCAAGTGGCCTCCCCCTTACTGCGCTTTAACACCAGAATAACCTTGATTTCTTCATAGGAAGTCTGACCCTCTGTACGGAGCCATTCTACATCATTTGGGGGAAAATGATTAGGCCTCGTTCTTCTGCCTACAGGCCAGCTATGGGATTTCAAGACAAAATTCTATTTTGGCCTCTGGTCACAACTCAGACCTCAATGGTCCGGTGATGCTGTGATTCTCCAGGATGAGATCACACCTGCAGGAGACACCCTGGGAGGAACCAGATCTTCCTCTACTCGGTTCCTCATTGTTCTTGGATTTCCACTGTCCCCCAGTCATTTGTTACACCTTGTTTCTCCCGATGTACTGAACTCTCCATCCTGAGTTGTTTGTTACATCTGTTTGTCCCGCTGTACTGAACTCTGTCCTGAGTCGTTTGTTACATGTTTCTCCCCATGTACTGAATAAAAGGTGCCACAAGCTCAGGGGCTTTGGTCTTTGCCTCCCAGAGCAGCACTGATCAGACCCAAAGCGCAGCTTCTCCAAGTCTCATTTTTTCTACCTTTTGTGCATAATAAGTTAATTCACCTTGTGCTGCTGGGGCTCGCAGGAGACTAGGATTCACTGCAGAGGTCCTAGTAACGTCCCCTTTCCCTGTTCCCTACATTTGGCACCTGCCGTGGATGTGAATGGGATTCAGGGGTGAACTCGCCTGTGAGACAAACTCGGAGTAAAACAGACAGCACACGGATCTCCCAGGACAATTTCCAGACTCAGACGAAGGACACTGGTGGTAAGAGTGTCCAGCTAGGGGTAATTTTCTATCTTTGCTGAGTTATAACTATGGGTCAGTCTCTGTCATCAGAGCAGCGTAACTTTGCCAAATTACTTGAGTCGCTGTTAAAGCAAGCTATGTACCCAGTACCTAAGGGTGCTGTGATAGATTTGCTAAAAGACATGCAAATGTACATCCCATCTTTCCCCCAGGAAAGGACAACTAACTTAATAGCATGGGAACGTGTAGGTACCGTTCTCCGTGAGGCTCGGCGAAGGGGTGATCGTCTCTCCCCCGAACGCTCCCCACTTGGGCCT